>ML778403.1:332470-362545 GCA_009831015.1 Picea engelmannii
GATGTTGTACAATAGACCAGACTGAGAATAAATAAGCTCAAACTGTTGAGCTCTCATGATGGCTTCTTCCTCAGAGAAAACCCTTGAAGTTGCGACGTCTTTGGATAACTGCGGAACTAAAGACTTAAGGAACCACTCCAGCAAGAATGCTGGTGGGATGGGTACTTTGATAATACTCTTTCGGCATCGCCACTCTCGAATATGATCCGAGATATGGTCCGCTGACGTCTGCTCGAAATTGGCTAGCAACTCTGTGTCAGCGTCGTATCTCACAGGTAACTGGAAATGGTTAAGGAAAGCCATAGCCAGTTCACCAAAAAAGGAATATCGTGAGCGATCAAGCTCTATGTACCATTTCGCGGCACTCCCAATAAGAGTGCATTGAAACAATCGCAACTGAACGGAGTCATCTTTCAATGAGTTAGATGAACACCATAAGTGGAAAGTGGTCACGTGATCACCCGGATCTTCGTTGGGTTTGGCTTTGAACTTTGGGATGTCCGAAGGCAACTTCGTCGGCATAAAAGGCCAATGCGGATCGTGACAGATGTGATCATTCAACAACCGTGTTAAATCCGACAAGTGTAATGTTTCCAAGAAAGGTAGTTTAGGCTGTTGCTGATAGCCGGGATAAAAGGGTCCTGGGATTTGACTGGCACCAGGTTGCCAGGAAAAGTTTGGTTGTTGGACAGGGTTTGGGTAGAAACCTTGGCCTTGACCACCGAAAGGGTTTTGCATTTGCGGGGACATCATTGGCTGATTCCCCATGAAGGACATAGGATTTTGGGCATTCATCGTGTTTTGCGGACTTTGGGATGGATTATTCCATGCCGGTCCTGTGGGGAGAGGCATAGTAGCTTGTCCGGGGTTCCATTGATTGTGGAAAGAATTACCCCAGAATGACATTCTTGTGGAGGGATTGGATCCTTGTCCTGAGTTCCAAGGTCCTGGTATATGTGCCCCCAGCACAGGAATAGTACCCTGTGCCGGATTAGACTGTCCAAAAATAGGAGTGCCCCTAGATGGGAAAGCACTCGGTGTGAGAGTGTTATTACCAACTGCTCCATTCCAAGAGAACGGTGACGAACCTACCGACAAAGTTTGCGCAGGTTGTCCTTGACTCCCGGCTCCAAGTGAACTTGTGTGTGCGGGTTGCCCGGCGGTCTGCTGATGCGGACCACCGAGCAACGGGGACGAAGGAGGAATATGACCTCCAGCGTGAGGAAAAGCATTGAAAGGGACAGGAATGCCCCCAAGTTGAACTTGCAGAGGAGCGTTAGAGCTCCCTGCCCCCAGACCCAAAGTCTGTAAAGTGGAGGTTGTGAGTACAGGACTCGTTCCTGAACTAGGAATACCGTATGAAAACGGAGCGCCTGCCGTACTAGATGTGAAGGGATTTGTGGCCGCCACGATGGATGGGGTCGGTCCACTTTGCGACGAAGTTGCAGCCAGGGCCATGGTGGACCTGACCGCCGACGGTAAGTTGGGAGAAGCTTCTCCTGTGGGCACAACAGTGATAGGGATGGAAGAAGTCCTGGTTGAAATGATTTGTTCCATGACTGGCTTAGGCGATAATAGGCATTCGTAAGATTGAATTGGAATAATAACGTCCGACCCAAAATCAGTGTCTGAGGTTTCAACTGCACCAAGATTGGCCGTCGATTCCTAGGGGGGTTGTTCGGGATTGAAAGCCCCGGTTGCTTCAAAGGACCCTTGATGGTCTAGCTTTCGTCTCAAAGGTGGCGGGGGTGGCTCTAGTATCACCAGCGGCAGGCCCAGAAGCCTTCGTGACCGGCGGAGCTCTGAATCCTCCACTGTGTGAGAAAATTCACGACACGCTAAGGTATTCTACACAGACAAACAGTACCACGCACTAAAAGAAAGCCCCTAGAATATAAATCAAGCAAGCACTATATTAGTAGGAAGAACGGTTAACACAACCAACACTAGAGTACCTTACCGGTGCAAGTGTAACTTGAATATGGAAGCACCCTCCGGGTCTACTCAGCAAAGCGTTGGTCCGAAGTTCGTCCTAGGTACCGCGGTATACCCCCACAGTCACCTGTGTAAGTCCCTAGAAAATATAGGCAACTAGTTTGCCAGCACGTGAACAGCTATCAGGCGGGTACAGTCGGCAGTCGGAAGACCACAATGAGCAGGGTATCAAGCCCGAAACCTGTTAAGGGTATCGAGAGAAAGTGTTCTGAAAGACGACTGAGGACCTCGAACGGATTCGATACCCACGAAGCTCTGTGGCAAGTGCAAACTACGGAATCCCTTAACAGATCCTCTATATGTGTTCTCCACAACGCTCGGTCCAGCTTTGGAGGGGTTATCTCCGCTGCCTTTCCTTACGTGACCTCGTCTTTAGCCCCTGTGTTAGAGGGGGGTCCTGAATAACTTTCCGTAACCGGACTTCTACACTCCCTAATGATAGACTCCAATGTTTGGTTTGGGTGGCCTTGGAGAATTTACTCTCCAACCTATTCCAAGGCCCTATCCTGAGCTAATGTGTGCACCCTACAAAAAGAAAAGTCTACTTGATTTTATTTAGCGTTGCTTTTAATGGGCTTATTAAATCTCAAGGTATGGAAGTGACACTGATGGTGTGTAAAATAGACTCAAAGAAAAATGCACAGAAATGCTTGAAAACAAACTTTTTCTAAAATGCAAAACCAACAACTTTTCAATGAAAAGACTTCTTTTCTTTTTCAGATTTACTAAGATTTTATGCAATAAATGATGAGATATTTCACTCAGATCTATGAGCTACTTATACTAGACATGTACTGCAAAAACTTATGCAAAAGACTTCTTTCCAAGCTACTGACGCAACAACTCAATCCTCAAATCAAGAAGAAAGTGAAAGAAAATTTTTATCTTTTTTTTTTTTATTTCATTGCAAAATAACGCAACAAGGAAAAATGACGACAAGAACAAAACCAAGAGAATGAAAAGAAAACTCTGGCTTAAAGCGCAGATCGCAGACAGAATCAGAGCACGAAAATGCAATAAAGCAATCTCAACAACACCAATTCTAACACTTGCCTAAAAACCATGAAATAAATGTTTTTCTTCTTTTATGTTTTCTATCAAAAAATCAAATAACAAGCACAAGCTAAGGGAGGAATGCCCTAACCTGCTGACTGTGCAGCCCTAGACTCTAAACCTCTGAGAGGTGCTCTTCTCACCACAAGAGGGGATGACTGCCCCACCCAAGATGAAAAGCTACCTAACAGACCCGCGACTGTCACCAAGACAGCACGCGTGTAACCGCGTGCTGTTCCACTACAACACGCGGGTATCCGCGGGCTAAGCCTAAGCAGGCCGCAGGTATGTCCAAATACTGAGAAAAAATTATACAAAGATAGTCTAGTCTTGAAAAAGGCTTCTGGTACTGACAACCAGAGTCTCTAACAGGCTGATATTCTATCACTTTAACAGAAAAAAAAAATTTGCAAAAAAAAAAGAAGAAAAAAACAAAAACCAATGTGAAGAAACACACAACAAGAAATACTGAAACACAAGACTATAAACCAATTCAGACCCAGACAGGATCCATAAATCCCCCTGAGAAGATAAACTTCTGACAGGGGAAGAGAGGACTGCCTCTTAAACTTCCTGGTCACTACACGCTACTGAAACCACTACAGGACGCGGATATCCGTGTGCTGTAGAAGGTTAGGGCGCGGGTCACCCGCGGGCAGGGATTCTGCAGGCCGTGGGTACCTCTGTGTGTCCCGAAAAGAAATGTCGAGCATCAGTCAAGGAAAACTGGTATTGATCACCAGGTTCCCTGCTAGCTTTCGACTTAACAGAAAACAAAAAATAGCAAAGAAACAGAAACTTAATTCTTTGAACTACCAAAAAAATTTTAACCAAGTCCGAAAACCCTAAGAGTAAGACTCTCCCCAGTGGAGTCGCCAATTCTGTTGTGGGGTATTCTACCCTACGGACTAATAAGCTAGGGCTCTAAACTTATACGTAGATCATGACCCTTAAGATTTAACTTTTAACCTTCTACCCAAAATCTCAACCCCTTTTCTCAAGCAAACACGGGAAGAATGAACTAACCTTTTATCGACGGTTGAAGTAGATCCTCCGTTGAGTTGTTATCTCCTTGTTGTTGCTTCTCCTTCCACAAATATTCCTGCAATCAAGACAAAACTATGCATGTATGCTACTGATCTACTAGGGGGTTAGAGATAAAACATAAATCAAATAACATAGATGAGACTCATGTATTCGGGATGGGAAAAGTATCTTTTTCATTAATCTCAATATGAACCAACTTACAATGATTTCTGAGATCGACCACCGTTCCTCGATCCTGATCCTGGGTTCCTCCTCTTCTTTTTGTCCTCCAACTACTGCTGTTTGAGTTCCTCCTAAAGCCTGAGGCAAGGCTAAAGGGTTGGGACAAAACTGACTTGGCAATTTGGCAGAGTTTCTTTGCTATGATTTTTTTCCTTTTTGAATAGTACCCCTACCCCTCCTTTTATAGGCTAGAAGGAGCTAGGGTTTTGGACGAACTCTCGGCCATGCATGGTGGGGAGTTCTAGTTAACTCACCAAAAGCTTCTCGTTCTGTCGGCAACTTTCTGTTTTTTGTGTTTTTTTAGGTATTCGCGGGCTATAGTGGGCCTGCTAGCGGGTACCCGCGGGCTGTAGTGGGCCTGCTAGCGGGTACCCGTGGGCTGTAGTGGGCCTGCTAGCATTTTATTTGATTTAAGAGGATTTTCAAGAGTTTATTCAACATGGCTTTGGCAATGAAAGGATATGAGTAGGCCTGATGCCAGGTAAGCATATGTGGTGTAATTTAGGGTTATAACAGCAAGCGCTACTCCATTGGAGCAGTGTTAGTTAAAAGCTCGATTGCGGTGCGAAGGGTGGGAATTTTGCACTCGATGGGAAGAGTTGCCTCAATCCCATGGACTAAATGAAATGGCGTGAATCCTGTGGCAGTATTCACTGCCGTGCGATAAGCCCATAGCACGGAAAATAACATATGATTCCAATTGGTTTTATGTTTATTAACCGTGCGTTGTAACATGGTCTTGAGGATTTTGTTCACTGCCTCGACCTGTCCGTTGGACTGAGGGTAGTGTGGTGAAGAAAACTCGTGAGAGAAGCCTAAACGAGATGAGAGTTCGACGAAGATCTCATTCTCAAAATGTTTTCCATGATCGGAAACTAGTTGGAGTGGTACTCCGAACCAGGATATGACGTGGTTGAAGAAAAATGCGCTACAGTGTCAGCGGTGTTGTTGAAAGTGGGCATGGCTTCAGCCCATTTGGTGAAGTAATCGACAGCGACAACAATGTATTTGTGACCATTGCTAGAGGGGGGATTACATGTCATAAAGTCAATGCCCCATTTACAAAAGGGGCCTGCAGTGATGACTGGGTGAAGAAGAGCGGGGGGAGCACGGGCTTTGTTGGCATAGAGCTGACATTGGTCACATCGTTTCACGGCATGAATGCAATCATGAAACAAGGTAGGCCAAAAGTAATCGGCCCGGATAATATTTTGCGCAGTGGAGATACCGGAAATATGGCCCCCACATGCGCCACTGTGGTAGTCGTTTATAACTTTGTCATTCTCGTCAATAGTCATGCAACGATGAAGAATGGTTTCGACGCCTCACCGATATAGGATGTCACCGATGAGGAGATAGCGGGGGGCCTGATGGCGAATGCACCGACGATCATCTCGTGATAGGTGATTACCAAACTTTTGCGTTCGTAGGTAGATGAGAAGGTCACCATACCAAGGATCATCCGAAGCAATGTAAAATAGATGTTCGTCAGGAAAGTCAGTATTGACGGGGGCACTGGGTGTGTCAGAGGGAAGGGTCGTGACTATTTCAGCAAGAACGACGGCCTTCTTACTCTTTGGTGTTGAGAACTCAAGGTCGTACTCCTCAAGGATAACGATCCATCGAGCAAATTTTCCGTTAACTTGGCGACGGCTGAGAAAATATTGCATAGGGTTGGAATCTGCGACGACCTTGGTGGTGCGAAGCAAAATGTAATGACGCAGTTTCTGAACTGCCAGGACAACTGCAAGAGAAAGTTTTTCTTCATGCTTGTACTTTAGGGGGGGCCCAAAGAGGTTCTTACTAACGTAGTAAATGATGTGTTCACGATTGTCATCTCCGAGCTGGACGAGGACGCCGACTACTGATACAGCTGATGCTGATACGTAGAGGATGTAGTCGTGACTGTAGTCCGGTGCACTAATCAACGGTGCATTGGAAAGTGCAGTTTTAAGATCGTCAAACGATTGTTGGGCATAGTCGTCCCACTGAAAAGGGATGTCGTGATGTAGTAAGAGAAGGAAACCATGTGAGCGTATAGCGTAATCAGGAACAAAGCGTCTAAGAAAGTTGGCTTTGCCTTGTAGACTCTGAAGTTGTCATATACTTCGAGGGGGTGGGATTTCGGTGATGGCTTTGACTTTGAGTGGGTCCACCGTGATACCGCTTTGTGAAACGATAAAACCAAGGAGGCATCCTGTGGTGACACAGAATACACACTTGAGGGGATTCAAGCGGATGTTGTACTGGCGGCATCGTTGAAAGATGATTCATAAATCATCGAGGTACTGGGTGCGTTTCTTAGATCGAGCTGTGAGGTCGTCTAAATAGGTGAGGATGATTTCCGCCAGATCATGAAATATGTATGTCATCGCCCGCTGGAAAGTTGCGCTAGAATTTTTTAAGCCAAAAGGCATGACACGATATGCGAAAGTACCCCACGGGGTAATGAATGCAGTTTTATACTGATCGGCTGGGTGGATTTGAATTTGGTTATAGCCAGAGAATCCGTCCATGAAGGAGAGAGCCTCATGGCCAACGCAGTCGTCGATAACCTGATCGATGAAGGGCATTGGAAAGTTGTCTTTGGGACATGCGTTGTTGAGATCGCGAAAGTCTGTGCAGACACAAATAGTTCCCTGTTTCTTGTCGACGGGTACAAGGTTGGAAACCCATGAAGTGTAAGCGATGGGGTAAATAAACCTGACTGTACGTAATTTGTCAATTTCATCTTTGATAGTCGCGGCCTTGGATGGGTGTAGCGGTCGTTGTTTCTGGCGAACGGGGGTGATGTCCAGCCAGGTGTCGATGTGATGTTCGACGATAGATGGATCAAGGCCAGGCATCTCTGTGTATGACCAAGAGAAGATATCCCTGTATTCTTGGAAGAGTTCTTTGTATGCGGCAATTTCCTAAGGAGTGCAAGAAGCTCCGATGATGATTTCTTCGACGACACCACTTTTCATGGAAATGTCGATTTTGATGGTGGGGGAGATGTTGGCCATATTACCTTCTTCAAAAGCGTCAGGGGCGGGGATGAGATTTTTGAACCAATCAATAGTCCCAGAGGGGATAAAATCTTTGGTTTCGACCGCATACACAGGGTTTTGATTAGGAGGCATGAGGGCTTCTTGTGGGAGGAAGAGTGCACGATGATGTAGTGCATCCCAAGGAAAGTCTGGGCTGTGTAGTTCTTCTAGTATTTCCTCATCATTTTTGAAACAATAGGAATATAAGGGGTCGTGATGAGTGATCTCTGTGCTAGTGTGAGTTCCCCCTGCTAGAGTAGCAAGGGGAGGGGTACAAGAAAAAGGTGAGGGTTCACTCGACATAAGCCATATGTTGAAGTACTGAGGGGTACTGGTAGTGGTTGGGTGGAGGGTCTCTGTATGAACAGGAGAGTTGGGAGGATTGCGGGGTAACTCCTCATAGATGTCATTTAAGAACCATGGAGGCGTTGGGAGTGCCTCAGGCTCTAGAGAAATAACACGACGATCTTCGGGTGGTGAAGTAATGTCGATTATTGACTAGGTGGGCTGGTGTCGCCGGGCCACTTGACATTGCCTATAGGCAAGGATCATAGGACATTGGTATGTAAAATGGGTTAGTGAATCGCAGAGAGAGCAAGGGCATCTCATATGTTCATTAACTGAAGTAGTGACATAACGAATGTCGGTGATGTTTGAAGAGGACGTGGCGGGGCGTGGGTTGTTCTGGAAGTTCTGGCGTACAGCCGCTAACGTCTATCGAAAATGTGGTAGTGTTGGGAAATGGTGAGTGTAATGGCCATATTCTGATCATATAGCACACGCAAATTTAGTCCTCAACCCTTTACTACTAGAAGGGTTGGTGGTAGTGGTACTTGCAGTAGTGACGGGTGTTGGTGGAGTGGGATTGGGGGGGATTAAATTCTGTAATTTAGGTAGGGATGGGCAGTTGTTGGTTTGGTGGCCCTCTTTCTCACATAGTGCGCAAGGTGGTGGGATGCGAGGGGGACGGGGAGCGGTGGGATCCTTCTGCTTCCTCCTGCCCCCATCTGTAGCCGGGGGGGTAGGAAGTATGGGGGGAGTGGGGGTGGTGGGGGTGAGGATAGGAATCGTCATGGGGAGACCTTCCTGTGGGCGAGGGACCATTTCAGGTGGATGTAAATACCACACTGGGATTGATAACACCATATTGGGTAGTGTAAGAATTGCGGCTACCTGGAAAGATTCTACACCAGGTGGTGGGTAAAAGAAGGGGATTTGAGTGAGGGGTCGTGGAACTGTCTCCCAAATGGGGCTAGGTCCCTGAGGGGGTGTGGATTCGTGGACTATAGGGGTCGACGAACTCGCAGGAGGCTCCTGTGGGAGTGGTGTTGCGACTGTTGAGACGTCGGGACTGGCTGAAGCCTCCTGAGGAGGATGGGTATCCCCTGTGTGAGTTTTGTTAGATGTAACGATGCATACTTGATTAGGGGGAAGGAGTGGAGGTGCTCCATGATATATCCCTAATAAGGATGGATCTTTGAAAATTCCAGGACCCATCTCTATGAGTGGATATACATCTTGGTTGGTGTGGATGAGGGGAAGAATATTATCGACATTGGCAGAGGGGTTGGGCTCATAATATGAGACTTGGTCGATGGTTACAATCTTTCCGTCGTGGGGGAACATGATTGTCCGAAAGACGGATGATGCCGCTGCTTTCATAGCGTACATGTAACTACGTCCGAACAAGATATTGTAATTGAGTGTGACGTCGATAACTTCGATATCTATGAGAATGGTTTTGCCTCCGATTTCAACGGGGACATTCTGAAGGAGGCCTTAAGGAGATGATGGTCGTCTGTCATAGGCTCGTAATGTGATGGCGGATGGTGTTAGTTCCGCAGAACCAAGTTTTTTCCATACGGTTTTGTACATGATGCATGTAGATGCCCCTTCATCGATGATACACCGATGGACGGTGATGTTCCGTATTTTTACTGGTACTTGGATAGCAACTGCGACGGGAAGGCGACGTTCGCAACTATCAAGGTCAAAGGTGATGAGTCGAGTATCGGCGAGGTCGACTGCCCCCAAGGCGGAAAGTAGGGATTTCCGTTGTGTAGGACAAGTCTGGAGGACTTCCAAGACTGACATGGCGGCCGGGGATTGCGCTAAGTCGTCTACCAAGCTATAATTGTGAGCTTCCCTAACCTATGGGTTGTGGACATTCCTATGCAAAGGGATGCGAGGGATGCATAATGGTGGTTCAGCGGGAGGGCGAGGGATTACTAACAGGGGTGTCGTTGGTGTAGGGTTTGTCTCTGGCGAGATAGGAGTAGAATCAGTTGGATACTGACGATTCCGCGTTTGCAGAAAGATTTCTTCCTCACTGGTGAGGAGAATGGTATGCTCTACCAGATTGTTAGGGTTGTGGTATTTTCCTACTTGAGGTGGGGGACGATGTACATCCTGTTGGGTGTTTACCACGCCTTGGTGTGGGATAGGATTTTGCAGTACGGAGGGAGGGGGTTGTTGCACGTACTGTTGTTGTGCCTGCTGCGGGGCAGGTTGTGCAGGGGTAGGGGGAAGATTCCCCGAGTCTTTCAACCTTTTGAAATCAGCGATCTGGGGGCAATGGTGGGTGTAATGACCATACACACCACACAGAGCACAAGGGTGGATGGTTTTAACAGTATTCTGCCCTTGGCGTTTGTTGTTGTTTCCCCCTTGGGGGTTTTGGTTCCCTTGGTTCTGGTTGCCCCCAGGGGGTTGGTGTTGTGGGGGGTGGTTCCCACCTTGACCCAGATTGTTGTTATTCCTATTCTTTCCTTTCCTCATGTTATTGTTCGATGGATGAGTTGGGTTGGCTGTATTCATTTGTTCAAAATTCTGGTATTGTTGAGCGGCGGAAGGTTGAACGAAATTTACCCCCGCATGCGGATGTGGGGGAGCCATGGGTTGGGGAGGACCAGGAAAGGGGAAGTATGGATTTTGCAGTGGTACTGATCCATAAGGTACGTAGGAAGGTGTCGTGATTTCACTAGTACTGTAAGATGTTGTTGAGGGAGTACTATTGCTTGTGGAAACAGGTGGATGTATGGGAGGTGCCGGTGGAGGTCCACTGATGGGTGGAGCTGTAGCAACAGGGTATGGCTATTGATAAACTGGTGGGGGGTAGTAAGGAGTTCCCCCATAAACCGGCAGGTATTGAGGTGTGCCATACATCGATGGCGGTTGGGGTTGTGGACCATGGTGTGTGGTGGCACCTATTAGTCCGTCTGCTGAATGAGACATCCTAGGTTTGTCTTGGCCAAATGGTGTAGGTTTGGGAAGGTCAGGAAGCACTGTGTATAGGTATCTTGATTGTGCATAAATGAGGTCATATTGTTGGGCCTTACTAATGGCTTCCTCTTCAGATTGAGGGAAGGTGGAAGTGACGTCTTTACCAAGTAAAGAGACAAGTGATCTAAGAAACCAGTCAAGGCACTGTTGTTTAGTGGTTTCTGCTTTGTACAAACTACGTCGCCTACGCCACTCATGAATGTGGTCAGCGATGTGGGTGGCTGAGTTCTGTTTGAAGGTAGACAGTAGTTCTAGACCATTTTCATGGTGGATGGGTAACTAAAAAAAGGTCAAGAAGGCTTTGGCTAATGACTCAAAGGTCGTGTGGGACCTTGATCTTTCTTCGACGTACCATTTGGCTGATGGGCCGATAAGTGTGCGTTGAAATAATCGCAGTCTGACGGAATCGTCCATGATGCTATTGGAATAAAACCATAGATAAAATGTCATAACATGGTTGGCAGGGTCATCCCCTGCCTTTCCTTCAAACTTTGGTATGTCTGATGAAAGTTTGGTTGGCATTGCAGGCCATGTGGCGTTATGTAATATAGGATCATTTGTGAGTTTTGTGAGATCCGGTATGTTGAGAGAGGCCAAGTATGGCATATGTAGTGGTTGGGGAGGGTTAGCTCCAGCCATGTTGTGTTGTGAACCTGACCCTTGATGGGGACTAGGTGGTTTGGTGTTCCCTCCTTGAGAGGAAGAGGGTCCCCCACTTCTGTGAAGAGGAGAGTGAGTGGATGGATGACTTTGGGGAGTTGACCCAAGCAACGTAGAACCAAACAAAGCTGATCCTAAAATGGTAGCACTCACAGGAGTGTGTGAAGGAGGTACCTTTGAACGGGTATGACTAGATTGTTGTGGGGTTATTCTACCCTACGGACTAACGAACTAGGGTCTAAGCTCGCATGCAGATCATGACCCTTAATAGACTTCTTTTAACCTTCCACCCTCATCTAAACCCCTTTTTTTTTCACAAGCAAACAAAGGAAGAAGTAACTAACCTTTAATCGTCGGTCGGTGTAGATCCTTCGTTGAATCCTATCTTCTTGCTACTGCTCCTTCCAAGTACAAACCTGCAATCAAGACAAGACAATGCATGCATGCTACTATTCTTCTAAAGGGTTAGAGACTAACATAAATCCAATAAAAAATATAAGATCAATGTGTTCGGGACGAGAAAATCTTTCTTTATTAATCTAAAAAATGAATCACTTACAATGATTACCGAGATTGACCATCGTTCCTTGTTCCTGATCCTGGGATTCTCCTCTTCTTTGTCCTCCAACTTCTTTGCTTGAATACTCCTAAAGCTTGAGGAATGGCTAAAGGGTTGGGACAAACTCGGGTCGGCAATTTGGTAGAGTTTCTTTGCTAAGATTTTTTCCTCTTGAATAGTACCCCTACCCCTCCTTTTATAGGCTAGAAGGAGCTAGGGTTTTAGGCGAACTCTCGGCCATGCATGGCCGGGAGTTCCAGTTAACTAACAAAAAGCCTTGTGTCCCGGCGGAAAGTTTCCTGATTTTTTGCTTTGTTAGGTAACCACGGGCTATAGTGAGTTAGCCCACGGGTACCTACGTGCAGTAAAAGGTCAGAAAGCGGTCCCCCGCGCCCAGTGAGAGGTTAGGGAGTGGGTTTCTTGTTTTAAGTGGTTTTTCAAGGTTTTCTTCAGCATGGCTTTGGCAAGGAAGAGGCATAAGTTGGCCTGATGCCAGGTAAGCCTGTGTCGTGCATTTTAGGGTTATAACAGATGCCCCCTAATGTGTGAGGTCATAAGAGCATCTGATGGCCGAAATACATTACCAATTCTTTACCAATCTGTACTGATATGTTGAATGAGTGAGCCTAGGAATCAGGAATCAGGAGGTTCCATCTGCAAAAAATATCAAATGTCTCATCGAGGCGGGCATACCCATGCTCGGAATAAAATCGAACCATGGCTACCAATCAAATAAACTGTAGATCCATGTCAAATAACTATAGAGAGTAGCCGCGAACAATACACAGCGGAGCTACATCTCGAAATCAGAAAGATATACATATAAAGTATCCATCTCCTAGAAGCTGATTTGGCCTGATGGTTGTACTTCAGAGTGCGAGCAACAACTTCAAAATCTTCTAAACTCGGGTAGGAGTGTAATATGAGTGTACAACTACACTACGCAGAGGTCTTCGACGGCTCGTCAGTTATGGACTTGATTGATGATCGGACTGAAGCCTTCATTGATTTCGAACAAAGACTTGATTGGACGTTCAGGATGGCCGGGTATACGGACAAGAGACATATTGCAGAGTGGCCGACTCAGGATAAGTAACGAACTTCCCTTGGACAATAGCATGACAAGTGATAAGACTCAGGCAGCGTATCTGTTAATCATAAGTCTACGAAGCAGGAGGCAATGCAAACTCTCCATATGTTTGGAAGAGTAACCAAACGGTGGAGGACACAACTCAAAATAGAGAGCAAAGCTTCCTAAGGTCGGACTACATCCCATAGTCTGATGAATCAAATGGACAGATTTGCTATATCCAAGGGCGACTCATGATGCTGCCAAGAAAAACTTTTCCCATCCTCTTTTTGGGGTATATTTGATTTTTTTTTGTTCTTTTTTGATGATAAAGTAATATTACGTTACAACGGAGGAATGAGCACAACAAACATATGAGCTCAAGACACAAGGGAAAGACTGATGTTCTGGGAAGTGATACTCGGAAAAAATCCTCCAGTGGCCAAAGGTGTTAAGATGCAGAAACAAACGGTTACAAGGCGGACGAGCAAGGTATGTAAATGCGGTTTATAGAACACACAATGGTAACGTCCTTCGATGTAAGTTTAACGAGCCCAAAGAAGGGAAGCTCGGTGATTTTTCATGTTTAGAGAGTCTGAAAAATCATAAAAGGAAACTCCATTGGGGTACCTTTTTCATCAATAGTCTATTCGATTCGAAAAAGGGGTAAACTAGCACTGACTAGACGTCAATTCCAAACCATTTTAACGAGTGTGACAAGGACAAGATCACTCGGCTATTTTTTCAATTTTAAGGAGTCTGAAAAAAGATAAACTATGGACTCCGTCTGGAATGATCTTCTGGACCATTTTAACGATTGTGAAAGAATAAGGTTACTCGACAATATTTTCAATTTTAGGGAGTCTGAAAAGAGCTTAACTATGGACTCCGGGGGGGGTTTCTTTTTCGTAAGTTTAGTCCCTCAGGACTGAAAAAAGAATAAAATTATACCTGAGGATACTCTTCTAAAGAATGGAAATTCAATAGAGCGCTCCTTTATTCGTACAGTTGACCGTCTGGAGCGAAAAAGGGGTAAACTACCGCCAGACAGACGTGACTTCAAATTTCAGTTTAACGAGCGTGAAGGGTCATAAGATCGCTCGACAATCTTTTCATGTTTAGAGGGTCTGAAAAGGGCTTAAAAGGAGACCCGTTATGTTTTGGGAGTCCGAAGGGTAAGACAAAGAGTGAAAAAGACCCATGCACATGAGGCTCAAACTCATATTCAGGAAAGACTATATGGAATCCCGAGCCTACGAAGTTATTAGAAATGGCATGGACACCATAATGCAACCAGGAACTACCTAGGGCATCCATGTTTGGTAAGATCTACCATCCAGTTGCGACACTTCTAGAGAAGAAATGACGGTTCTGTGGCACAACCGGATGGGATCGATCCTATATTGTAAAAATGAAAGGCAACGAGATGCAACAGTGGGGATGAGATCCTACCCTATATGCTCAGGTTGATTTTTGCAAAAAAATTTATGGACCGTCCTTATGTATATTTTTTTTATTTTTCTGAAACTCAATGAAAAGTGTCCCAATACTTGATCAAATCCCTTCCATATAACTCTGGAACCACCCAAAATGGTTTTTGGTATAACGAAACTGATAAAAGGGGCCAAAAGGGTGACAAAAAGAGGCCAAAAACTCTATAAATAGAAGCTGGCAGCTCATTATCACCATTGCTGATTTGGAAATTGACTCTGGAGCCAAAAGACCCCCTTTGCTACAGATCATGATTCCATGAGCTACGTTGGACCAAAAAGACTTTCGCTCGGACCAAGTAAGTACAAACTCCCTCATCTTGCATTTCAATACTTATTTCTTTGTTTTTGAGTGTGTTGGGGGGGTGGCCGTCGCCCTTAAAGGGGGCGGCCCTAGTAATCCATGGGCTGTCCAGAGACAGCCCGTGGGTACCCGCGCACAGATTCAAACGTGTGCGCGAGTACCCGCGACTGTCGCCTCGACAGCCCGCGGGTTACCCCCCGTGCAACCAAAAAAATATGTGCAAGGTTTAATCTCTCCCATTTTTTTCTTTGTGGTTGACATGATGTATGTGCATTGGAGAGAGAGAGAGCATGAAGCTGCCAATGAGGCAGTAGCCGCTGATCCAAATGTGATGGCCGTGCTGACACAGTGTGGTCTCATAAAGTTTTTCTTATGTCCGTTCATGCACGCACAACCACGGTTGCTGAATGCCCTGGTTGACTACTGGCATCCTGATGCTGAGGCATTTATGATCGAGGGGCAATCTTTGGCACCCACCACCGAGGACATTTATTTTTTGACGGGCCTCTCGAGGAGAGGGGAACCCATCAACTTGCAGAATTTTCCTACGGGACCGAGCAAAGTCTCGGAATTGATTGCAGAGTATTGCGTAGCTGGGACTAACCAGGGGACTTCTTGGATACTGGTTGGCAGTGTCACCATCTTGACTCTATAGACCATCTTATCGCTCATTGGGTGAATCACCGGCTCTGCCACCGTACATCAGGTGACGCGTGCACAGATGACCTATGCAGTTCAGTGCATGAATGCACAGATCTTTGACTGGATCACCACATTGCTCGAGAGTATGAAGAGGCAATTGACAGATTGTCGTCAACGGGCACACAGGAACTTCGGGTTCGGGACTATCTTGTGCTCGTTTTTCTTTGAGAGAGTTTCGTGTTTCAGTCCTTGGATGACAGTGCGAGGACATATGGCGACGTTCCCTGCAGTATGTAGATGGGTAGCATTGCTGCCGCGACAGGGTGGCGGAAGGACCGTAGAGGCCTTCAACGATGACTTCTTTGCATGGTTGTTGCGGCAGATCCCCGCCATTGAGGACTACCCATACACAGGGATTAACTTCTCCAGAGATCCAGCTATGCCAGTGCCTCCTGGTGAGGAGCGAGGGGAGATGGGTAAGTCTCCACCTGTACTGTTTTTTTTGTTTGCATATGTAATTTTTATGTCTTTTTAGATATATATCATGTTTTTTGGATAACAGAGTTTTGATGGGTAAACTTTGTGTTGCTTGCAGATGTTGGACCTGTGCGGCCTGCCAACTTTGCACGGAACAGGCGCCATCCACGACCAGAGACCGCAGCTGCCGCCGCCAGGGGAGTAGCAGCAGCAGGGAGGCTGAGAGGGCCCTTGTACGGATTGAGCGGAACTTTACTGAGCTCACCCGTACAATTCCTATGATCGATATAGAGGACATGTCGCCTTCCATGCAGAATTATATGGTGGGGTTACCTCGAAGTTGGGTCCGATTGTTTAGGCGTTTGGGTCGGGATGTGTATGACTATAACAGGGCCCACATGCCCTGAGCTGACTTGTACATTTTTCTATGTGCCTCAAGCACTTATATGTATATATTTTTTGAGGGATTAAGCCCTAGTGACTCGATATGGCTCCCACTTTTTGAGGTGTTTGCGCCCACCTATGTACTCTGAGGATTTTATGATGTATATATATGGTTTTTATTTCTTTTATGTGTCTTTATGGATTATGTGTGCAAAATGTATTTACATGTGTTTGATCATGATCTTATTTATATATGAGCAAGATGCCAATCTAAAATGTGATTAGCTAGAGTATCTGTGAGTTGATTTAATCTCCTAGGAACATGAAAATATGTGATATAATCAAAGTTGCGTTCCAAGAGACGTACCCTAAGGAATCGTCGGTGTAAAGTAGGATCGTGCACCCGATATATTCTGTTTAGATGTGACACAATCAGTTGAGCGTCTAGATAGACCCGGAGGCGAGAGATACCAAATGACAAAGCGTCACGAAGCAACTCAATAACTGCGCTATACTCAACAACATTATTCGTGGTGTCACCTAAGCATATACCTCCGGAAGATAAAAACTGACCCTGTGGCGTAAATATAACCCAAGCTGCGGAGGCGAGCCTTCATGTGTGTCTACTAGCCCCGTCCGCATACCCAATGAACACCTCGGACTCACTTGACATCTGCCATAGTGACGAAAGATAACATTAATGAAACGTCCATGACAGGTTTTTCAAAAGAAATGTAAGAAAGTAATAGCACAAAGACTATACATATGTTACAAAAAGTTACCCACAGTAACCAGGCTATGAGTAATACTTCTTGAGGTAGAGCCCATTTCTAGGCTCCGCCAAGGCATTCCCTTCAAAATCAACCAGACGATAAGCGCCCTTTTTTAACACCTCCTTAACAATGAAGGGTCCGAACCACATGGGTTTAAACTTTCCTGCCCCCAGGGGGTCCTTATCTTGGGCGTAAACCAGGACAAGGTCGCCCTCAGAGAAAACCCGAGGACGAATGGACCTATCATATTGACACTTAACTCTATTCTTATGAGCCTCGTTAGCCAGGGCTGCATCGCGACGTTGTTCATCAAGCTGCTCTAGGTGTACTAACCGCTCTTCAAGCGGAGAAGTGTCTGGAAATAACTGTACTGCCAATTTTAGAGATGGAATTTGACATTCTATGGGAAAGACTACCTCCAGCTCGTAAACGAGTTGGAAAGGTGGGAAACTGGTTGCAGTCTTAATGGACGTTCGGTAAGCCCATAATGCCGAGTATAACATCAAATGCCAATTGGATTTGGCTGATTTGATGGTTCGCTGTAGCATTGTCTTAAGAGTTTTGTTAACAGCTTCCACTTGCCCATTGGCTTGGGGATAATAGGGTGATGAGTGTTCTTGCCGTAAGCCAAGATTTGATACTAACTCGGACATTATTTGATTATGAAAGTGACTGCCATGGTCAGTGACAATCTCTCTCGGGACTCCGAACCGTGCTATAATCTGGTTAAATAAGAAGAGAGTTGCAGTCTCTCCATCATCTTTGAACGTCGGCATAGCTTCAACCCACTTTGTGAAGTAGTCGACAACCACAATGATGTAGCGATGCGCCCTGGCTGACGGGGGGTTGCAAGTAGTGTAATCAATCCCCCACTTGGTGAAGGGACCGACGGTGATAACAGGAAACATAGGAGCTGGATGTGCCCTCATCTTCCTTGAGAATATTTGGCATGGATGGCACTTCTTGACTGACTCAATACAATATTTAATCAGCGTGGGCCAGAAGTAACCTGCTCGTAAAATTTTTTGGGCTGTGGGCAACCCGGATAAGTGACCGCCACAAGCTCCTGTATGACAATCGTTGAGCACTATAACAGCTTCCTCATGAGTGAGGCATTGACGCAAGATACCATATACACCCCGCCGATACAAGGTATCACTGAGTATAAGATAGTTCTTGGTCTGATGGCGTATCCACCGATGCTCATCACGAGAAGCAGAGGTAGGACACTTCAAATTCTGGAGATAGAGCAGTATATCTCTGTACCAGGGATCAGATGATTCAATCAAAAACATATCACCCCAGATAGGTGATTCCTCAGGCACAACGTCACCTGACTCAACCAAAAGTTCCGAAATAAGTTCTGCGAAGACCAGTGATTTTTTGGACTTTGCTTAAACAAAATCCAAGTCAAACTCTTGGAGAATGACCATCCATCTACTAATTTTCCCGCCGATAACGCGTCATGTCAACATATACTGAAATGGATTCATGATGGCCACAATGGTGGTTTTAAGAAACAGAACATAGTGACGGAACCGTTGGACAGCATGGACTGCTGCCAACGCAAGTTTTTCGAGATGGGTATAATTAAGTTCCGGTCCTACGAGGCCTCGACTCAGGTAATAGATCACGTATTCAGAAAATGAATCATCCTCCTGAACCAAAACCATGCCTATGGTTGACTCTGTGGAAGCGAGATATAATAAGAAATCCTTGTTATAATTTGGTGGTTGTAGCAGAGGTGCAGTTGTAAGGGCGTGTTTTAATGCATCAAAAGAGCGCTGGGCGGCTTCGTCCCAGAGAAAAGGAACGTCTTTCTTCAGTAAACGCATGAAGCCCTTGGTTATTTCGACATATTTGGCGATGAAGCGTCGTAAGAAGTTCGCCTTGCCTTGAAGACTTTGAAGTTGTAAAATTGTGTGTGGGGGGGCAACTGGACTATTGCCTCCACCTTAAGAGGATGGACCATGATCCCCGTTGTTGAAATGATGAAACCTAACAAACGTCCTGACGTGACGCAAAAGATGCACTTGTTGGGATTCAAGCGAATCCGGAAGTATCGACAATGTTCAAAGATGAGTCTGAGGTGTGTAGGATGATCCTTTCGCTTGCGAGAGAGTGATTCTAAGTCATCTAGATAAGCCTCGACTATATGTTTGAGGTCATGAAACGCAAAAGACATGGCCCGCTAGAAAGTAGCACCAGCGTTCTTGAGACCAAAAGGCATTTTTCGATAGGCGAATGTACCCCACGGACAAATGAATGCCGTTTTATGTTGGTCCTCGGGTTTTATTTGGATTTGGTTATAACCCGAGAAACCATCCATGAATGAAAAGGCTTCACAACCGGCGCACTCATCAATGATATAGTCGATGAATGGGGTTGGATAATTATCTTTTGGACATGCCTTATTCAAATCACGGAAATCGGTACGGACACGAATCGTGCCTTGTTTTTTATCGACTGGCATGGGATTTGACACCCATTCAGTCAAGTGGATAGGGTATATGAACCCGGCCTTAAGCAATTTCTCAACTTCAACTTTGATAGCTGCTGCCTTCCTTGGATTAACAGGACGAAGTTTTTGTCGAACAGGCTTTGCGTCCGGATACGTAATGATCTCATGTTCAACTATTTTCGGATCGATGCCTGGCATTTCCTCATAAGACTGGGCAAAAACGTCGCAGAATTCTTTGAAAAGATCTGTGTAAATCTGAACCTCTTCGGGGGAGAAATCCGCTCCGACGAAGACATTCTCCACGACGCCGGGGGTTCGGGAGATATTGATAGGCATAGTTTCAGTGATAGTCTCCATGTTTCCCTCAGCGTAAATATCCTGTGTAGCTAAGAGGTTAATGGGACAAGGTTGATCTCCCGTCATGGTGATAGTGAATTCTCCTGCCTCGATTCGGTGTAACTCCAGGAGGAAGTATGATCTGTGATGAAGATCTTCCCAGGGTTTGTCCGGACCAGTCATTGCTTCGATTATAGCTTCGTCGGAAGGCAAGACTAAGTCTAACGAATCAGTGTTGACAAGAGAATCCTGAGCCCAGATAGGCTCAAGGAGTGTATCCAACTCTGGTGATGGAATCGGATCAGGAGTAGCTGAAGTTTGCTGAACCAAAGAGTACGCTACTTCAACGGCCGACAAGGGCGTAGACACGCCCGCATGCCTTGTCACATCCATCGTATCTGATGGGGAAGGAAGAGTCCACGGATCCTAAAAGTACGTCATGCGGAACGACGAAACATGGAAAATCTCAGCCTTGTGGTGAGTCGATATAAACTTGACATCGCCTTGAGGAGGTGGGTAGTCAAAAGTACCCATCAAAGATGGACACAACTCAACTCCTATGTTGACAACACCGGCTTGAGGATTATCTACCATGGGAACCGTGGATGCCCCCAAGGCAGGGTCAGGTCGAGAGAAGGAGAACTGATCAATAGTCACTATCCGGCCTTCATGTGGAAACAATAGGACTCGGAAGATTGTAGCGACTACTGCTTGCATTGCATAAGTCCAAGTACGACCTAAAAATAGATTGTAATCGATGGGGGCATCGACTACCTCTACTTCGACGCACACGGTCTTCCCCCCTAACTACACAGGGAAAGAAGGGATGATGCCATGCGGTCGGAAAGAACGACCATCGAACGCAGTGAGAAGAGTAGGTGACGGAGACAACTCAGGTTTACCCATGGCTTTCTAGCATGCTAATGACATAACACAAGTTGAAGGTCCCTCGTCTACCATCGTGCGGAAGATATTTCTTGTAAAAGTTTTCATGGGGTGAGCCACTACTATCTGAAACGCGACGTGGTAAGGTAAATGAGGTTTTAAGTCAGTCGTATCTAGCATGATGGTTCCCAGGTTATAGGTCTCAGTAGAGCCTAAAGCAGTCAACAAGGCTTTCCTCTGAGCAGGGAAACTTTGGAGGACCTCCAAAGCGGACATAGCACAAGGGGTTTGTGACCAATCTTCCACCACAGAGTAGTTCTGGGCGGCCCTTGCGTTTGGATTATGTGAAGCTCATTTAAACGCACCTTTCGAGATGCGCGTCATTGTTTCACCCAACATCTTCTCGATCTGTAGAGGAAGAGATGGGATCTCAGCTTCTTTGCCCTTCTTGGTGGCGCTTGGTTTGCTATAATCGTGAGCTCTAGTCACAATGAAAGTGTCACTTTTCATCATGTATACGTTCGCGGAAGATGAATTGTTTGGGGGAGGGCATTTTTCATGGCTTCCCCCTTCGCCACTCACAGAGGCTTGAGTTAGATTATGCCCATGCTGAAAAGGGTTAGTCAACACGGCTTGTTGGTGTTGTGTGACAAACTTCTGGGCCTCTACAAGTCGAGGGCATAGGTGAGTTGGGTGGTCTTCTGCACATAGGTTGCATGGATACCTCCCCTTTCTCTTTTCTGTGGTGCCCTCGCCAGCCTTATCATTTGGTTTTTTATCCCCCTTACTCTTCTTGCGTTGTTTTTTCTTCCCCTCGGGCTACTGGTTGGCCTTTGGGTTAGTTGTCTATACGGAGTGTACTTCCGACGTTTGACTAGGAGGAGTAGCCAAAGAAGTAGTCTGGCTGGCCGCTGAGTGTTGTATAGATAACTTCTGCAATTGTTTTGTCAATTGCTCAACGGGCTTGGTTTGTGCCGAACCTACTATACCATAGGCATGTGGTCCGACTCTCTGTCTGGTTTTGTCCAGAATCGATCGTGGTGCATCCGGCAGGATGTTGTACAATAGACCAGACTGAGAATAGATAAGCTCAAACTGTTGAGCTCTCATGATGGCTTCTTCCTCTGAGAAAACCCCTGAAGTTGCGACGTCTTTGGATAATTGCGGAACTAAGGCCTTAAGGAACCACTCTAGTAGGAATGCTGGTGGGACGGGTACCTTGATAAGACTCTTTCGGCATCACCACTCTCGAATATGATCTGAGATATGGTCCGCTGACGTCTGCTAGAAATTGGCTAGCAATTCTGTATCGGCGTCGTATCTCACAGGTAACTGGAAATGGTTAAGGAAAGCCATAGCCAGTTCGCCAAAAAAGGAATATCGTGAGCGGTCAAGCTCTATGTACCATTTCGAGGCACTCCCAATAAGAGTGCATTGAAACAATCGCAACTGGACGGAGTCATCTTTCAGTGAGTTAGATGAACACCATAAGTGGAAAGTAGTCACGTGATCACCTGGATCTTCATTAGGTTTGGCCTCGAACTTTGGGATGTCCGAAGGCAACTTCGTCGGCATAGGAGGCCAACGCGCATCGTGACAGATAGGATCATTCAACAACCATGTTAAATCCGACAAGTGTAACGTCGCCAAGAAAGGTAGTTTAGGTTGTTGCTGATAGCCGGGATAAAAGGGTCCTGGGGTTTGACTGGCACTAGGTTGCTAGGAAAAGTTTGGTTGCTGGCGAGGGTTTTGGTAGAAACCGTGGCCTTGACCAGCGTAAGGGTTTTTCATTTGCGGGGACATCATTGGCTGATTCCCCATAAAGGACAGAGGTTTTTGGGAATTCATCGTGTTTGGCGGACTTTGGGAAGGATTACTCCATGCCAGTCCTGTTGGGAGAGGCATAGTAGTTTGTCCGGGGTTCCATTGATTGTGGAAAGAATTTCCCCAGAACGACATTCCTGTGGCGGGATTGGATCCTTTTACTGAGTTCCAAGGTCCTGGTATATGTGCCCCCAGCGCAGGAATAGTACCCTGTGCCGGATTAGACTGTCCAAAAATAGGAGTGCCCCCTGATGGGAAAGCAACGGATGTGAAAGTGTTATTACCAACCGTCTCGTTCCAAACAAACAACGATGAACCTACCGGTTGAGTTTGCGCAGGTGGTCCTTGACTCCCGGCTCCAAATGGACTCGTGTGTGTAGGTAGCCCGGCAGACTGGTGAGGCAATCCACCGAGTGAAGGGGACGAAGGAGGTATATGACCTCTAGTGTAAGGAAAATCATTGAAAGGGACAGGAATTCCCCCAATTTGACCTTGCAGAGAAGCGTTAGAGCTCCCTGCCCCCATACCCAAAGTCTGTGAAATGGAAGAGGTGAGTGCGGGACTCGTTCCTGAACTAGGCATACCGTATGAAAATGAAGCACCTGTCACACTAGGTGTATAAGGAGGTGTGGCCGTCGCGAGAGATGGAGTCGGTCCACTTTGCGACGTAGTTGCGGCCGAGACCGTGGTGGCCCGGACCGCCGACAAAGGTAGGTTAGGAGAAGATTCTCCTGTGGTAACAACAGTGATAGGGACGGAAGAATTCCCAGAGATTTGTTCCATAACTGGGTTAGGCACTGATAGGCGTTCGTAAAATTGGATTGGCACAATGATGTCCGACCCAAAATCAGCATTTAAGGTTTCAATCACGCCAAGATTGGCGGTCGATTCCTCGGGGTGTTGTTCAGGCTCAAAAGCCCCAGTTTCTTCGAGAGACCCTTGATGGTCTAGCTTCCGCCTTAATGGTGGTGGGGGTGGCTCCAGTATAACCGGTGGTAGGCCCAGAAGCCTTCATGACCGGCGGAGCTCTGAATCCTCCACTGTGTGAGAAGATTCACGACACGCTAAGGTATTCTACGCGAACAAACAGTAACATGCACTAAAAGAAAGCCCCTAGAAGATGAATCAAGCAAGTACTAAACTAGTAGGAAGAACAGTTACAACAACCAACACTAGAGTAAATTACCAGTGCAAGTGCAACTCGAATACGGAAGCACCCTCCGGGTCTACTTTGCAAAGCGTTGGTCCGATGTCCATCCTAGGTACCGCAGTATACCCCCGCAGTCACATGTGTATGTCCCTAGAAAAGATTGGCAACTAGTTTGCCAGCACGTGAACAACTATCAGGCGGGTACAATCGGCAGTCGGGTAGACCACAATGAGCAGGGTGTCAAGCCCGAAACCTATCAAGGGTATCGAGAGCAAGTGTTCCAGAAGACGAATGAGGACCTTGAACGGATTCGAGACCCATGAATCTCTGTGGCAAATGCTAACGACAGAATCCCTTAATAGATCCTCTATATGTGTTCTCCACAACGCTCGGTCCAGCTTTGGAGGGGTTATCTCCACTGCCTTTCCTTACGTGACCTCGTGTTTAGCCCCTGTGTTAGAGGGGGGTCCTGAATAATTTTTCGTAACTGGACTTCTACACTCCCTATTAACAGACTCCAATGTTTGGTTTGGGTGGCCTTGGAGAATTTACTCTCCAACCTATTCCAAGGCCCTATCCTGAGCTAGTGTATGCACCCTACAAACAGAAAAGTCTACTTGATTTTATTTAGCATTGCTTTTAATGGGCTTTTTAAATCTCAAGGTGCGGAAGTGAAACTGATGGTGTGTAAAAAGACTCAAAGCAACATGCACAGAAATGCCTGGAAACAAACTTTTTCTAAAATGCAAAACCAGTAACTTTTCGATGAAAGACTTATTTTCTTTTTCAGATTTACTAAGATTTTATGCAGTAAATGAAGAGAACTTTCACTCATATCTGCGAGCTACTTATACTAGACACGCACTGCAAAAAATTATTCAAAAAGACTTCTTTCCTAGCTATTGACGCAACGACACAATCCTCAAACCAAGAAGAAAATGAAACAATTTTTTTTTTTTTATTTTGTTGTAAAATAACACAACAAGGAAAAATGATGACAAGAACAAAACCAAGAGAATAAAAGAAAAATCTAGATTAAAGCGCAGATCGCAAATAGAATCAGAGCACAAGAAATGTAACAAAGCAATCACAACAGCACCAATTCTAACACTTGCCTAAAAACCATGAAATAAATATTTTTTCTCTTTTGTCTTTTCTATCAAAAAAAATCAAATGAAAAGCACAAGCTAAGGGAAGAATGCCCTAACCTGCTCACTGTGCAGCCCCAGAATATAAACCCTTGAGAGGAGCTCTTCTCACCACAGGAGAGGGTGACTGCCCCACCCAAGCTGAAAAGCTACCTAACAAACCCGCGACTGTCACCAAGACAGCACGCGTGTAACTGTGTGTTGTTCCACTACAACGAGCGGGTACCCGCGGGCTAAACCTAAGTAGGCCGCGGGTATGTCTAAAAACTAAGACAAAAACACACACAGACAGTCTAGTCCCGGAAAAGGCTTATGGTACTGACAACCAGAGTCTCTGACAGGCTGAGATGCTATCACTTTAACAGAAAAAGAAAATTTGCAAAAAAGAAGAAAAACCAATGTAAAGAAACACACAACAAGACAGACTGAAACACAAGACAATAAACCAATCAAGACCCAGACAGGATCCAGAAAGCCCCCTGAGAAGATAAACTTCTGACAGGGAAGAGGAGACTGCCTCTCTAGCTTCCTGAAAACTACACGCTACTGAAACTACTACAGCCCGCGGATATACGTGTGTTGTAGACAGTTAGGGCGCAGGTTACCCGCGTGCAGGCCTCTTGCAGGCCGCGGGTACCTCTGTGTGTCTCGAGACTAAATGTCAAGCGTCAGTCAAGGAAAACTGGTATTTATGACCAGGTTCCCTGCTAGCTTTTGACTAACAGAAAACAAATAAGCAAAGAAACTAAAACTCTACTTCTTTGATCTACCCAAAAACCTTCAACTGACCCGGAAACCCTAAGAGTAAAATTTGTCCCTAGTGGAGTCGCCAATTCTGTTGTGGGGTTATTCTACCCTACGGACTAACGAACTAGGGTCTAAGCTCGCATGCAGATCATGACCCTTAATAGACTGCTTTTAACCTTCCACCCTCATCTAAACCCCTTTTTTTTTCACAAGAAAACAAAGGAAGAAGTAACTAACCTTTAATCGTCGGTCGGTGTAGATCCTCCGTTGAATCCTATCTTCTTGCTGCTGCTCCTTCCAAGTACAAACCTGCAATTAAGACAAGACAATGCATGCATGCTACTATTCTTCTAAAGGGTTAGAGACTAACATAAATCCAATAAAAAATATAAGATCAATGTGTTCGGGACGGGAAAATCTTTCTTTATTAATCTCAAAAATGAATCACTTACAATGATTACCGAGATCGACCACCGTTCCTTGTTCCTGATCCTGGGCTTCTCCTCTTCTTTGTCCTCCAACTGCTTTGCTTGAATACTCCTAAAGCTTGAGGAATGGCTAAAGGGTTGGGACAAACTCGGGTCGGCAATTTGGCAGAGTTTCTTTGCTAAGATTTTTTCCTCTTGAATAGTACCCCTACCCCTCCTTTTATAGGCTAGAAGGAGCTAGGGTTTTAGGCGAACTCTCGGCCATGCACGACCGGGAGTTCCAGTTAACTGACAAAAAGCCTTGTGTCCCGGCGGAAAGTTTCCTGATTTTTTGCTTTGTTAGGTAACCGTGGGCTGTAGTGAGTTAGCCCGCGGGTACCCGCGTGTAGTAAAAGGTCAGAAAGAGGTCCCCCGTGCCCAGTGAGAGGTTAGGGCATGGGTTGCTTGTTTTAAGTGGTTTTTCAAGGTTTTCTTCAGCATGGCTTTGGCAAGGAAGAGGCATGAGTTGGCCTAATGCCAGGTAAGCCTGTGTGGTGCATTTTAGGGTTATAACACAGATACTCCCCCTGAGATAGGAGGAAGGTTGAGTAAGCGTCGTGAACGACGGGGGTTCTGTGGTTCCCCTATGATGTCGGGCTAGTTGTGTGGATGTGTGCAATAAATGGTGAGAGAAAATATAGAAACAAGAGCCTTTTGCTGTGATTGTCTACACAATATATATATCCAAATCAAACTGTAATCAGATGTGCATCATACATAAATGAGAAAGAAGCATATATGTGGGTAAAAGGTTTTTGTCCACGTAGGGGAATCAAAAGAAAGCAAATGCTCATGTCTTAGAAGACGTAACGTCCTTCCTCTCAAGTAGCACTGGATCTTCCAATAGCTCTCAATAGTGGGGTCTGAAGTCACCGGAAGAGACACTAGTGAAGAATGAAATAACTGGTTATAATGAGGGGTAGAGGGTGCAATATCCCAAAAGAGCTAGCGATACCTCCTAATAGCCACACAAAATCCAATCAAGGTGCGATTGCAGCCCACGATCGCCACCTGGGTAGATGTCCTAAAATTGGTCACTAGGTACCTCGGTCCAAGCGCGGCATTTAGATTTTCGGCCTAAGAAATGGGTCACGGGCTGGATCCCATCCAAGAGGTGGGTGCCTCAAAGGGGGATGCACAGAACAACCGGACCTCGGTCTTCGACCCTTCACGGGTATCTCCCTACCTTATGGTGATTGGAACGCTGGACTTGGAGGATTTGAAAGTTCCCTATTTGTCAACTTCTATGTTTGAAAGTGTGAGAACCAGATAACAGGGGGTTATTTGGATGCCTACCCCTGAAATCCTACCTAGAATAAAATTTTCTTTTGGCACCTCCTGTGGAGGACAACTTAGTGAGTTGTTTTAGAAAGATTTTAGATGAAATTGTTTTGTGAAGCTGGGGGTGCAAACCAACCTCGTTTGATTAAAAGTGGGAGTGGATAGTCTTATCAAGAAAAGATGGGGTGTTTTCAGAATCCCTTGGGAGTAAACCTACTTAGACCTCCACGTTTCGAGAAGAGGCTATGTGAGTGTAATAGTGACTTTTGTGTGTGAGTGAAAAGTGTACCAAATTTTAGTTATTTAGATGTCACCTTGCAGCATGTGGACATCGCTTGGTCCTTTACAAGAGTCTGATTACCTAAATTAGCTAGATGTCATTGGTACAACCTTGCGGAATTTTAAAAGCCCTAGGAGACTAGCATGTGGACATTGTGGTCTGTTACTATCCTTTAACTCCCTATGTGTGAGTTAATCTAGAAAAAACATGAAACTATCCTAGATTGAACATGTGGGCATGTGTGGGCCCGTTACAAACTTTTAAACTCTCCTAGTTTTCGGATCTAAGAAAGCAGAAATTCAAACACTATTCTAGCTTTGTTGACATGTGGGCATATATGGGCCCGTTACAAGAATGCATTTGAAAAATGAAACTAAGAGGGGTCTCGAAAGAGCCGTTGTCCTCTCCTAAAAGTTTTGAAATTTTTGTTAAAGGGAGATGAGATCGTTTTCGCAATCTTTTTCTGATTCTCAAGAATGCTTAATGGTGCGAGAGAAGAGCATACTCAAGATTGTTTACTTTCGACTTCTAGTCCCGACTGTGATTTTAGATGTGATTACAATTTGACGTTCCACTTAAATTATAAATCAAAGCAAGCCATCCACGTGGCGGAAAGCAAATAAGGGAAAAATGATTTTTATCCACCTAAGTGCCTATGTTTGTTTGACTATCCCCTTTATAAGTTGAGGGGTCTAAGTGGTGCAGTATTTAGAGAATGCATGACATCATTCTTGAGAAGGAAACTGACTTTCCCCACATCAAAAACCTTACAATGAAAAAAAAAATTGGTTCAAACGCGCGGCTGTTAGTATGGACAGAGGCGCGTGTGGCGCGTGCGCGCGGACAGGATTAAGAACCAAAGCGCATGCGCGCGTCTGTGGGGTGGAATACCCGCGCGCTTGTGATAAGTGACCGAAAAAGAAATTTCTCTTGATTCTCCTGTGAATCGACTGCTTCGCAGGTCGGCGGAGGCCGGTTTGTATCCCTGCAAGTCAATAAAACAAAAAGGAAAGCGAATTAAACCCAATTGAGGGAGGATTTGTTACCTAAACTCCCCAGTGGAGTTGCCAGTATGTTCGCATTCAAATGGTCACCAGGTGAGCAAAAGGAGAGCGCTTGCATACCCTGTTGGGTTCAGCAGGGTAGAACAGATGTGGAGCAAAAGGGTTAACATAAACAAAACTAAACTACAATCTAACTATCAACTGAAAGCAAATAACACTGTGAAAAATAAACAAAAACATCAAACATAAGACACAGGGGTCATCAATGGTTCCAGGCTGGTGCATTAATGAAACCAGAGCACGCTGAAGAAAGAGACCAGAGGTTCCTTCTCCCTCCAGCAGAAGTCTCTTCGGGGCCCTCAACACAATGCTTTCCTTACAAATGAGATGAACTGCACTGAGGCGTGAAAGAACTCTCGGTGAATGCAGTTGATGGGTTGTTTGTCAAAGGAGGAGCCCTTAACCATTTGGACAGCATAACAGTGCTTAGAATTCCTTGCCAAAACAGTGTACCCTCATGGCCTTTTATAGCAACTTCATGGGTGGTCACGTAACCTTCTCCAAGTGTGAATAGGGGCGCATTAGGGTTTATTTAGGTCATTAATCCACCGATTTTGTAGAGCCGGATTTGATTTGAGAGTCAAATCATCTTGGGGGCCGGTCCGTAGGCGATCGGGAGGCCGACCTATGCAATTAATGCGCCGTATTAGCAGATGCGTAGGTTTTTGTGTTGACAGTCACGCGTCGAGCACGCATGCGCTAGTAACACGTTTTTGTCCCGCGCATGTGCATGCGCATCAAGCTGCTGTAAAGCGCCCTTCAATTTTTGGTTACTTTGTATAGTTTTTTGCCTTTCTGGAGTGCTGTGAAATTAATTCAGTGCCATGAGTGACTTCATTGCTGTTTTGATGATGTGGAGTTCTTGTCGCCCTGTGCAGATG
Source organism: Picea engelmannii (assembly GCA_009831015.1). Lineage (NCBI taxonomy): Eukaryota > Viridiplantae > Streptophyta > Pinopsida > Pinales > Pinaceae > Picea > Picea engelmannii. The sequence goes on from ML778403.1 coordinate 361,981, forward strand.
AAATTTCAGTGATAACAACCCTAATGGGGAAAACAGGCATGCATGCCATGCATGCCTGTGTAAGGCACAACAACGCATGCATGCGCATATGTATTCCTAACAGTTGCACATGCATGCACAACTGTGTAGTGAATAGGCGTGCTATGATATGCACCTGTATGTGTGACAGAGGTGCATGCATTCTCCTTTGTATGGACAATAGTCATGCATGAGTGCGTGACTGGGGGATGAATAGGCATGCATGTGTGTGCGACTATGGGGAAAAACAACCACGCCTATGAGGCAAAACTGGAGGGTGTAAAAACTTATATTTTTTGGAGATTGTGATGTTTTTATGGGTTATGATGGCTAATCAAGTGTTGTATATGTGGATGCAGGTGATCATTGTTGATTTGTGTACCTTGGGAGGTGTTCCCCATGTTTTATCCCTCCTTAGCACATGTGGGAAAGTCATTTGGCACTTTGTCCTAGTCCTTTATGTCTATTTGTACTTTGACTTTGGTTAAAGTGCAAAATGTCACTTTTGGCAAAAGTGAACATTAAATTACCTTTTTGGTGATTTTGA
>ML778403.1:367865-382557 GCA_009831015.1 Picea engelmannii
CATTGACAACAACCATAACACATCAGCAAAACTAAACTTACTGTTGGCTGTTATAAAACAGCAGAAAACTAAATTTGGGACAACAAGAAACTTAGTGTCTTAGCTTGGTCAAAGACAGACCAAGAAGACTGCTGATAGGACCTAGGATTTTCTACAATCATTTGGACGATGTTGGTTCATTGGAGAGAGAGAGGGACTAGTCACGGTTGAGGGAGGTAGTGAGGGATGAGGAATCAATAGTCTTAGATGCTTTGGCAGCCTGTGGGTTGTTGAAGTTTTTTGAGTGTTCTCTAGTGCAGGCACATGAGTATCTTTTGCAGTTTTTGATCAGGATGTGGAGCCCTGACCTACATTTCTTTATGGTGTGGGGTGATCAGCTAGCCTTCACTACGGTGGAGGGTGTATATTTCTGACTGGGCTCCATTTTCGGGGAATTCTATTACCGATAGAGCCCATAGTACTCGGGGATGGGTAGTTGGTTGTCTTAGCCCAGAGATATTGTTCAGGGGAGAACTACATGTCGGGTTTCGTGGTGAGTATTGGGGCGATGGATGCCCTTGTACATCATTGCATGGTAGAGATGATCGTGAGAGTGTACGGGTCTCTTGTGACTTAGTGGATCATTGGAGGTCAGCTGCAAATCATGGAGAGGGCATTGGCAGGTGAGAATTTTGCCTGGGGCTTGATGCTCCATGCCAATATGGTAGGGCATATTGAAAGGTGTTGGGCTACTGACTCAGGGGAGTTTTCCTTTGGGTCCATCTTGGTGGCATGGTTTTTGGAGAGGGTGCCGATGTTGTGCCCTAGAGTGTTGTTGGGCGCACCTTGTGTGCGAGAGCTGCGACTAAGATGATGGGAGATGATCTTGGTTCATCACAGTGGTGGGGAGGGTGGCCACTATTTCACGACCGAGGCTGCACAGGTGTGGCTTCATATGCCACAAATTATACTGCGATATCTGTATTTTGGGGTGGACTTCCAGGATGATCCACAGATGGTGTTACCCCTGGGAGAGGTGTTCGATCATAGAGGTAGGATGTGATTTTTGATGGTTTGATCTTTATAAGATAGTATAGCATGTTTTTTATGTATAGATGGATGTTGATGCTACCATTTGTTTTTTGTGTGTGCAGATGTTGGACCTGGCGGGCGTGAGGTTGAGTTGGTTAGAGCGCCAGCTCATCAGGGGCCAGTGACACCACCGTGGGGAGAGCCGTAGGAAGTAGAGAGACGACGACAAGATGATGCTTGGGCGAGGCTTGCTGATGATGAGAGAGAGGCTAGGTGATGTTGATTTTATGACCCTGGTGCAGGGCCATCACATGCTCCTCCGGTAGAGTTCGAAGGAGAATTCGAGGATATTCATCGCTGCTTGGAGGTGGTACTACAGGGAGTTCCTGAGGGCATGTGGTCATGGATCCTGGCCGAGGGGGTCCTAGAGAAGTGTGCAGGTGTTTCGATAGTGTGGAAGATCATGGTTCGGAGAGCGGCTGTAGCAGGGGAAATGATGACTGGGCAACTTCCTTTGAGACATGAGGGACCCCTAACTGGTGGGGCCCCTGCTCCAGAGAGAGGGATAGGTGGTGGAGCTCTAGAGGCACCATGAGTGCTCCTATATTTGTGTATTTTTGTATCTATATAGGTTGATGAGCCCATTTTGTGTATGGTGGTATGGCACCATTTTGTATTGATAGGGATAAGGTGGTTTACCTACCTACGGATGTTGTACTTGATGTACTATTTATTCTGTAAACACTAATGACACACTAACCGATATATATATATATGTGTGTGTGTGTGTGTGTGTGTGTGTGTGTGGATATACATTTTTGGGATCTTTGTGGTGTTCACTTGTGTTGATGTTTTGTAGTGTTTTTTGATGGTGTTTAATCTATATGTTGTTGATAGAATGTTGATGATTTATGTATGCATACTGGTGTCTTGATGTGATAAATGCCAATCTAACATTAGGTTAGCCATATTATCTGCTATTTGATTAAATTGTCTTGGAATATGTGTAAATGTGATGGAATCAAAATGTTGATATAAATGTATAATGTGCAGGTATGTGTGGAAGAGGCATGGATCAGGGAAACATACCTAACCGAGAGGATAGTTCGACAAAGATATCATTGTCGAAGTGTTTCCCATGATCGGAGACTAGTTGTAGCAGGACTCCAAAGAGGGAGATGACGTGGTTGAAGAAGAAGCGTGTTGCAGTGTTAGAAGTGTTGTTAAATGTAGGCACGGATTCAAACCACTTGGTGAAGTAATCGATTACAATGATGATGTATTTGTGTCCATTGCTATATGGAGGGCTGCAAGTCATGAAGTCTATGCCACATTTTCAAAAGGGGATGGAAGTAATGACTGGGTGTAGAGCAGGTGGTGTTCGTTATTTGTTGGCATAAAGCTGACATTTGTCACATCGCTTCACAGCTTGGATGCAATCATGAAACAATGTAGGCCAAAAGTAACCGGCGTGAATGATTTTTTGAGTGGTGGACATCCCTGAGGGGTGGCCCCTGCAAGTGCAAGGTGGAATTCGTTCAAGAATTGATCAGCCTCGTCGATAATAAAACATCGACGGAGTACAGTTTCGACCCCTCACCGATATAAGATATCACTGATAAGTAGGTAGCGGGGAGCCCGGTGACAAATACGTTGATGATCATCTCGGGAGAGGTGGTTTCTGAATTTCTGTGTTCGGAGGTAGACGAGAAGATTTTCATACCAAGGATCATCTAAGGGGATGTAAAAGTGATGTTCGTTGGGGAAGTCGGTATTGAAGGTGGTACTGGTAGTATCAAAGGGAAATGTCGTAATGAGTTCGGCGAGGACGAGGGTTTTCTTGCTCTTGGGTGTTGAAAATTCAAGGTTGTACTCCTGAAGGATGACGATCCATCGAGAAAATTTTCCATTAATTTACCGGCGATAGAGAAAGTAGTGCATTAGGTTGGAATCTGCGACGACTTTGGTAGTTCGAAGCAAGATGTAATGGCACAATGTCGGGACTGCAAGGACAACTGGAAGGGCCAATTTCTCTTCGTGATTGTATTTCAAGGGTGTCCCTATTAGTCTCCAGTTTTGACTACATTTTTTGCCTATATCATCTCAAAAATACCTCCATTTTCATACCCAGTATCACTCCCTTCTGGCCTTGTTATGACACATTTGACATCCTTTGACAACTAAATGGGGCTATTCAAGGTATTCTCACGACTCAAGTTATTTTTATGTATTTTGATACTTTAAATTAATATTGATACTAATGTGGAATGAGTTAGGTACTATTTCTTTGTAACAGAACTTACCAGTACCAGGTACCAGCTCAAACCCAGTGGAGATACCAAAGAAGCTGCTAAAGATCCGCATGACATGGCCAGAGTGGTTGACAGTGCGATTTACATGATAGATTGAGTCATAACTCAATATGTTGATTCAAGGCGAGATTATAGAACTGAGTTGTTAATGCTTTATGATTCACACTTCTTGACACTACGTGTCATGAAGATGTGAAGTCCGTTTTAACTGATTTTGAGTTATTTTCGGATCTGAGATCCGTTTAGATTAATTCATTTTTGTTTTAAACTATTTTTGGGGAGGATCTATAAAAATAGAAGATCACTCTCAAGAAACGTTGGTTATGTTATGCTATGAGATATTCATTTTTTCTAATACAGTCTGCCTATGCGTTATGTTACTTCACTGTTATATGATTTGAGTTATTTTTCTGAGTAAATGAAGCATGAAGAATGAACAGTGTTTGCATGGAATGAACTGAGTAGCTTTGGTTTTCTTTTCGGCGATTGTACCTCTTAGTTGGGCCCGCCAATAGGTTCAAGTCGCTGCCTCTTTCTGTATTAGAGTTAGTTTATTTCAGTATCTTAGGATTTGCATGCATGTTAGCTTATTTGAGTTTGGGAATTACCTTGTTCAGATTCTTGCTTAACCATTCTTCAAACTGTGTTGTTCCAGTGTATTAATATATTCTACGTTGATGAATGTTCAAAGCGTTATTGATTCCTGTAGAATTTAAAGAATGAACTAGACTTTCTCTGCTTCCAGTTTTCAATCAGAACGTGAATTAAAGAGAATGCGAGTTTGAATTTACTCTGCTTTGATTATGATAGTTAGTTTAATCTATTTTGTTAGGATAGTTAGGTTGCAATTGAATTAAAGGAATCTTCTAGTACCAGTAGGGAAAATAGGACATTTCTTTATTTTATCTGTAGATAGATCCAGAACTATTTTGTGATTTTTAGATTAAAAGGTTTTCGAAAATGATTTTTTTTTTTTTTGGGTTAGATAGGAGTAACGATGACTAGATGTTTAAAGCTAATGGTAGTTGATCTTGTTGAAATCACAATAGACCAGAAATAGAAGTACCTGTACTTAAGCACATAACTGTTTTCCTTTGATGAATTAAACAGGAGATGATAAGTTTCAAAATAATCATTAGGGTTTAGTTTCTAAGAGTGAGTTTGTGTTTTCTTCTAAGAATAACCTTTAGATAATAATTATAATCTTACCGGAACATACAGTGTAGCAACTCTAAGTTCACTTACCCTGGTTTGACAATTCAGTGTTTTCAGGTCATTAAAATATTTAATATAGAAGTCTGACATTTTTGGTGCTGTTGCCGGGGAGCTGTTTAAAAGGTAAGTTAGATAATTGTCTTGATCATTTTTAGAATGCACTTAGTTTGGTGTGGTATGTTAGCATGTTGATGATAAGAGGAGCTGTGGAAACAAAGGGTGAGAACCGACATATCAGTTATCACAGGTACTCTGAAACTCAATCTTAGTTTCTTTTTCTTTCATTTAGTATGTCTTCATGAGAAATAGAGATCATAGAGGTAGATTTAGGGGAAATATAAAACAACAAAAAGAAGAAACCTCCACCCAAAAAGCGATAGAAACTGAGACTGGAATTCTGGCTGAGGAAACCATGGAACAAAACCTAGAAGCAGGAAACACCATATATCAACAAATTCAAAATCATGGTGATCCAGCCCTGGATGACACAGTTGATCCAGAGAAAATACAAGCTATTATCGGGAACCCTGACTCTGTAATTTCACAGATAACAACTGCAACTGTGGAATCAAAGGCCATAGGATCCTCAAAAGGACCAATAGGAGATAATAATTATGACAAAAAGAATCCAGAAAGGTGGGATTTCACACCCTCACCAAAGAAAGATCGGATTGCATATACAATTCTTGGTAATCCTTTTAACATGGCAGAAAGAGGGAGAGACTTACATGGGGAACTTCATATTGAATATGAAGGAGAAGAACAAGAAGAGAATGAGTTAAGACCAGAAGCCACCTTTGGGTTTCCTACTTTGGATTTAGTCCAGAATGTCAATATGAAAAATATCCCACCTTCAGCACTACCAACCTTTTATGGGAAAAATAGTGAAGACCTAGATGTCTTTCTTTTCGAGTTTGACATCCTGTGCAGGAGTTATAACTATCTCCAGGATGCACATAAACTAAATTTGTTTCCTGCTACCCTAAAAGATTCTGCATTACGGTGGTTCATGAGTTTAGGAGAATACAACATTAGATCTTGGGAAGATATGAAGGCAAAATTCTTAAAGAAGTACTAGGACTATTGTAGACCCAAGGATTCTCGGAATGATATTTTTAAAATGCAACAACAAGATGAAGAAAGCCTTGAGGATTTCTTAGAAAGATTTACCTATACCCTTCAAAAATCTAAATATAATGATCTCCAGGATGAAGCAATCAAGACTCTTTTCTTAAAAGGAGTTTCAGATGAATATATTAATACTCTCAATTTAATGGCTTCAAGAGACATTTATCAAAAATAATTTGAAGCAATCAGTGAACTTTGTATAACTTACTCAATAAGTAGGGGGAAAACTGCAAAAAGTGTGAGAGAACCTGTCAACAAAAATACCAAAGTACCCACATCTGGTGGAGTTACTAGAATTGAATTGGGAAACCTTTTGAAAAATTTTAAAACAAACATTTTAGGAACAATTGGCTCTTAATTAGATACTCTGAAGATTAAGAGAAAGCAGGAAGAGGAAAACCATGTCCTAAGCATATTTTTCCCAAAATGCAGAAAAAGGCATCCTTTAAGAGAATGTCCTTTGGACAATGTTTCTGTATGTGCAATATGTACTGAAAATCATAGAACAGAAGATTGCCCATCCTTACCTAGATTGCAAGCAATATTCAAGGGAGGGGAAGCTCCAGGGACTCCATCTGCACCTAAGAGGCCTTGGCAACCTAGGAATTCAAATACATATCAAGAACCATCCCCACAATCTTCCAGCTATTATCCACCCTTCTCTCAACAACAACATCCATGGAACTGGCCAAATTGGCCTCCGCAAAATGTACCTGCTCAACCTTGGTACCAGGGATGGAGAGATCTGAATTTTGGAAATAACCAATAGCAGCATGTGATACCAATTCCCCAAAATCCCTGCACGTTGTATGTTCCAAATATGCATCAGTTATTGCCTAGTTTTATACCACCTCCGTTACCACCCATTCAACAAACCCCTCAGCAGCCTCAGAATTCACCTCGTCCTACGATTTTGCCCACTCATCCCATTACAAATCCTAACCACAGAACACCTCTACCACTCCATAATACTGATTTCCATAATTACCCAGCTTACAACATAAACCCTATTTCTATACAAGAAATACAGCTGAGATCTGGAAAAAATTTAAATAAAATTCAGCCCATAACAAAAACAACACCAAAGGTAATTATCCAAGAACATGAAGATGAGTCTATGGATAATTTATCAAATGGGGCATCCCTGAAAGATGTTATCATTCCAAAACATAAAGAATCTGAATCACAGCGTAACACACAAACTCAGGTTCCCGAAACGCCTCCTTTTCCTGAAAGGTTGCTCATTGAAAAACCGATTGTCCAATCTGAGTTTGACATCATGAATGAACTAAGAAATGTCTGTGTCAAGATTCCATTGTTACAAGAAATCAGAGATGTTCCCATCTATGCCAAAACCATCAAGGAACTCTGCATTAAGAAAACAGGTCAGAAACAGAAAGATCCACCCACAATACACCTAGTAGGACAGTCATCAAATTGTATTTCTGAAACACCTAAAATTGTAATGTATGTCAACCCAGAGAACCCAATAGTTTCAGTGACTATAAAAGATGTTTCTATTGGTAATACTTTAGTCGATCTAGGTCCATCCATTAATATAATGACCATTAACACAGTGGAACTGTTACAACTAAATCAATTCCTTCGCCCTACTCCTACAGTTCTTGAACTTGCTGACAGAACCACTATAAAACCTGCTAGAGTTCTTGATGACATCCTTGTGACTTTAGCTTCGTGGGAATATCATGTTGACTTCATGATTATTCATTCAAAGGACCCCACAAAAGGCCATCCAATCATTCTAGGGAGACCTTGGTTGGCCACAACCAATGCTTTCATAGGATGTCATGGTGGGGATATGTTTATCTCAAATGGTATTTCTTCACAGAAACTTACTCTGTTCCCACCTGCTCGGCCAATTACAAAGGAATTATGGTGGTTGAAGTGTCCCTATTATGATAATGATGATGAAGAATCTTTATTCTGTGTTGATGAGTTCCATTCACTGCAAGAACCTACAGAGGATGACATTTTAAATCAATTTCATTCTGTGACAGAAAATGTTGAGTTCCCACAAACCTATCTTCAATATGATCAAATTTTCAGAGAAGAATTTCAAGAACGAAGTGAGTTATTTTCCTCATTTTCACCATCCATGGTTTTCACCATTTTTGAGCACTCAGGGTCATATACCATTCTAGTAGAACTTAGCCCAGGCAGATGTCTATACATCAACTCTGAATTGAGTCTCAACCAACATGAACAATTAACAGATCTTTTGAAAGAACAGTGAGGGGATTTTGCATGGGACTATACTGATATGAGGGGAGTGCACCCTGACACCTGCATTCAACACATCTATATCCAACCAGGGATAACCCCAATAAGACAACCACAAAGGCGTATGAATCCAATCCTAAAAGACTTTGTAAAAGAAGAATTACATAAATTATTAAACATTGGATTCATTTATCCAATTTCTGACAGCAAATGGGTTTCACCTCTTGTTGTGGTACCTAAGAGAATGACAGGGAAATGGAGAATGTGTGTAGACTTTAGGGAGCTTAACAAGGAAACCCTGAAACACTATTTTTCTTTACCCTTTATAGATCAGGTTTTGGATACCTTGGCTGGAAAAATATATTTTTCTTTTCTTGATGGGTATAGTGGATACAATATCATTGTTCGACAAAGATATCATTCGAAGTGTTTCCCATGATCGGAGACTAGATGTAGCAGGACTCCAAAGAGGGAGATGACGTGGTTGAAGAAGAAGCGTGTTGCAGTGTTAGAAGTGTTGTTAAATGTAGGCACGCATTCAAACCACTTGGTGAAGTAATCGATTACAATGATGATGTATTTGTGTCCATTGCTATATGGAGGGTTGCAAGTCATGAAGTCTATACCCCATTTTCAAAAGGGGATGGAAGTAATGACTGGGTGTAGAGAAGGTGGTGCTCGTTATTTGTTGGCATAAAGATGACATTTGTCACATCGCTTCACATCTTGGATGCAATCATGAAACAATGTAGGCCAAAAGTAACCGGTGTGAATGATTTTCTGAGTGGTGGACATCCTTGAGAGGTGGCCCCTGCAAGCGCCAAGCTAGCAGTCGTTCAAGAATCGATCAGCCTCGTCGATAATAAAACATCGACGGAGTGCAATTTCGACCCCTCACCGATATAAGATATCACGGATAAGTAGGTAGCGGGGAGCCTGGTGGAAAATACGTTGATGATCATCTCGGGAGAGGTGGTTTCTGAATTTCTGTGTTCAGAGGTAGACGAGAATATTGTCATACCAAGGATTATCCGAGGGGATGTAAAAGTGATGTTCATTGGGGAAGTCGGTATTGAAGGTGGTACTGGTAGTATCAAAGGGAAATGTCGTAATGAGTTCGGCGAGGACGAGGGATTTCTTGCTCTTGGGTGTTGAAAATTCAAGGTTGTACTCCTGAAGGATGACGATCCATCGAGAAAATTTTCCATTAATTTACCGGCGATAGAGAAAGTAGTGCATTAGGTTGGAATTTGCGACGACTTTGGTAGTTCGAAGCAAGATGTAATGGCGCAATTTCGGGACTGCAAGGACAACTGGAAGGGCCAATTTCTCTTCGTGATTTTATTTCAAGGGTGTCCCTGTTAGTCTCCAGTTTTGACTACATTTTTTGCCTATATCATCTCAAAAATACCTCCATTTTCATACCCAGTATCACTCCCTTCTGGCCTTGTTATGACACATTTGACATCCTTTTACAACTAAATGGGGCTATTCAAGGTATTCTCACGACTCAAGTTATTTTTATGTATTTTGATACTTTAAATTAATATTGATACTAATGTGGCATGAGTTAGGTACTATTTCTTTGTAACAGAACTTACCAGTACCAGGTACCAGCTCGCACCCATTGGAGATACCAAAGAAGCTGCTAAAGATCCACACGACATGGACAGAGTGGTTGACAATGTGATTTACATGATAGATTGAGTCATAACTCAATATGTTGATTCAAGGCGAGATTATAGAACTGAGTTGTTAATGCTTTATGATTCACACTTCTTGACACTACGTGTCATGAAGATGTGAATTCCGTTTTAACTGATTTTGAGTTATTTTCAAGTCTGAGATCCGTTTAGATTAATTCATTTTTGTTTTAAACTATTTTTGGGGAGGATCTATAAAAACAGAAGATCACTCTCAAGAAACGTTGGTTATGTTATGCTATGAGATATACATTTTTGCTAATACAATCTACCTATGCATTATGTTACTTCACTGTTATATGATTTGAGTTATTTTTCTGAGTAAATGAAGCATGAAGAATGAACAGTGTTTGCATGGAATGAGCTGAGTAGCTTTGGTTTTCTTTTCGGCGATTGTACCTCTTAGTTGGGCCCGCCAACAGGTTCAAGTCGCTGCCTCTTTCTGTATTAGAGTTAGTTTATTTCAGTATCTTAGGATTTGCATGCATGTTAGCTTATTTGAGTTTGGGAATTACCTTTTTCATATTCTTGCTTAACCATTATTCAAACTGTGTTGTTCCAGTGTATTAATATATTCTACGTTGATGAATGTTCAAAGCGTTATTGATTCCTGTAGAATTTAAAGTATGAACTAGACTTTCTTTGCTTCCAGTTTTCAATCAGAACGTGAATTAAAGAGAATGCGAGTTTGAATTTACTCTTCTTTGATTATGATAGTTAGTTTACTCTATTTTGATAGGATAGTTAGGTTGCAATTGAATTAAAGGAATCTTCTAGTACCAGTAGGGAAAATAGGACATTTCTTTATTTTATCTATAGATAGATCCAGAACTATTTTGTGATGTTTAGATTAAAAGGTTTTCGAAAATGATCTTTTTTTTTTTTTTTTTTATGGCTTAGATAGGAGTAACGATGACTAGATGTTTAAAGCTAATGGTAGATGATCTTGTGAAATCATAATAGACCAGAAATAGAAGTACATGTACTTAAGCACATAACTGTTTTCCTTTGATGAATTAAACAAGAGATGATAAGTTTCAAAATAATCATTAGGGTTTAGTTTCTAAGAGTGAGTTTGTGTTTTCTTCTAAGAATAACCTTTAGATAATAATTAGAATCTTACCGGCACATACAGTGTAGCAACTCTAAGTTCACTTACCCTGGTTTGACAATTCAGTGTTTTTAGGTCATTAAAATCTTTAATATAGAAGTCTGACATTTTTGGCGCCGTTGTCGGGGAGCTGTTTAAAAGGTAAGTTAGATAATTGTCTTGATTATTTTTAGAATGCACTTAGTTTGGTGTGGTATGTTAGCAGGTTGATGATAAGAGGAGATGTGGAAACAAAGGGTGAGAACCGACATATCAGTTATCATAGGTACTCTGAAACTCAATCTTAGTTTCTTTTTCTTTCATTTAGTATGTCTTCATGAGAAATAGAGATCATAGAGGTAGATTTAGGGGAAATATAAAACAACAAAAAGAAGAAACCTCCACCCAAAAAGCGATAGAAACTGAGACTGGAATTCTGGCTGAGGAAACCATAGAACAAAACCTAGAACCAGGAAACACCATATATCAACAAATTCAAAATCCTGGTGATCCAGCCCTGGATGACACAGTTGATCCAGAGAAAATACAAGCTATTCTCGGGAACCCTGACTCTGTAGTTTCACATACAACAACTGCAACTGTGGAATCAAAGGCCATAGGATCCTCAAAAGGACCAATAGGAGATAATAATTCTGACAAAAAGAATCCAGAAAGGTGGGCTTTCACACCCTCACCAAAGAAAGATTGGATTGCATATACAATTCTTGGTAATCCTTTTAACATGGCAGAAAGAGGGAGAGACTTACATGGGTAACTTCATATTGAAAATGAAGGAGAAGAACAAGCAGAGAATGAGTTAAGACCAGAAGCCACGTTTGGGTTTCCTATTTTGAATTTAGTCCAGAATGTCAATATGAAAAATATCCCACCTTAAGCACTACCAACCTTTTATGGGAAAAATAGTGAAGACCCAGATGTCTTTCTTTTTGAGTTTGACATACTGTACAGGAGTTATAACTATTTTCAGGATGCACATAAACTAAAGTTGTTTCCTGCTACCCTAAAAGAGTCTGCATTACGGTGGTTCATGAGTTTAGGAGAATACAACATTAGATCTTGGGAAGATATGAAGGCAAAATTCTTAAAGAAGTACCAGGACTATTGTAGACCCAAGGATTCTTGGAATGATATTTTTAAAATGAAACAAGAAGATGAAGAAAGCCTTGAGGATTTATTAGAAAGATTTACCTATAGCCTTCAAAAATCTAAATATAATGATCTCCAGGATGAAGCAATCAAGACTCTTTTCTTAAAAGGAGTTTCAGATGAATATATTGATACTCTCAATTTAATGGCTTCAAGAGACATTTATCAAAAATACTTTGAATAAATTAGTGAACTTTGTAGAACTTACTCAATAAGTAGGGGGAAAACTGCAAAAAGTGTGAGAGAACCTGTCAACAAAAATACCAAAGTACCCACATTTGGTGGAGTTACTAGAATTGAATTGGGAAACCTTTTGGAAAATTTTAAAACAAACATTTTAGGAACAATTGGCTCTTAATTAGATACTCTGAAGATTAAGAGAAAGCAGGAAGAGGAAAACCATGTCCTAAGCATATTTTGCCCAAAATGCAGAAAAAGGCATCCTTTACGAGAATGTCCTTTGGACAATGTTTCTGTATGTGCAATATGTACTGAAAATCATAGAACAGAAGATTGCCCATCCTTACCTGGATTGCAAGAAATATTCAAGGGAGGGGAAGCTCCAGGGACTCCATCTGCACCTAAGAGGCCTTGGCAACCTACGAATTCAAATACATATCAAGAACCATCCCCACAATATTCCAGCTATTATCCACCCTTCTCTCAACAACAACATCCATGGAACTGGCCAAATTGGCCTCTGCAAAATGTCCCCGCTCAACCTTGGTACCAGGGATGGAGAGATCTGAATTTTGGAAATAACCAATAGCAGCATGCGGTACCAATTCCCCAGAATCCGTGCACGCTGTATCCTCCAAATATGCATCAGTTATTGCCTGGTTTTATTCCACCTCCGTTACCACCCATTCAGCAAACCCCTCAGCAGCCTCAGAATTCACCTCGTCCTACCATTTTTCCCACTCAAACCATTACAAATCCTAACCACAGACCACCTCTACCACTCCATAATATTGATTTCCAGAATTACCTAGTTTACAACATAAACCCTATTTCTATACAAGAAATACAGCTGAGATTTGGAAAAAATTTAAATAAAATTCAGCCCATAACAAAAACAGCACCAAAGGTAATTATCCAAGAACATGAAGATGAGTCTATGGATAATTTATCAAATGGGGCATCCCTAAAAGATGTTATCATTCCAAAACATAAAGAATCTGAATCACAGCGTAACACACAAACTCAGGTTCCCCAAACGCCTCCTTTTCCTGAAAGGTTGCTCATTAAAAAACCGATTGTCCAATCTGAGTTTGACATCATGAATGAACTAAGAAATGTCTGTGTCAAGATTCCATCGTTACAAGAAATCAGAGATGTTCCCATCTATGCCAAAACCATCAAGGAAATATGCATTAAGAAACCAAGTCAGAAACAGAAAGATCCACCCACAATACACCTAGTAGGACAGTCATCAAATTGTATTTCTGAAACACCTAAAATTGTAATGTATGCCAACCCAGGGAACCCAATAGTTTTAGTGACTATAAAAAATGTTTCTATTGGTAATAATTTAGTCGATCTAGGTGCAGCCATTAATATAATGACCATTAACATAGTGGAACTGTTACAACTAAATCAATTCCTTCGCCCTACTCCTACAGTTCTTGAACTTGCTGACATAACCACTATAAAACCTGTTGGAGTTCTTGATGACATCCTTGTGACTTTAGCTTCGTGGGAATATCATGTTGACTTCATGATTATTCATTCAAAGGACCCCACAAAAGGCCATCCAATCATTCTAGGGAGACCTTGGTTGGTCACAACCAACGCTTTCATAGGATGTCATGGTGGGGATATGTTTATCTCAAATGGTATTTCTTCACAGAAACTTACTTTGTTCCCACCTGCTCGGCCAATTACAGAGGAATTGTGGTGGTTGAAGTGTCCCTATTATGAGAATGGTGATGAAGAATCTTTATTCTCTGTTGATGAGTTCCATGCACTGCAAGAACCTACAGAGGATGACATTTTAAATCAATTTCTTTTTGTGACAGAAAATGTTGAGTTCCCACAAACCTATCTTCAATATGATCAAATTTTCAGAGAAGAATTTCAAGAACGAAGTGAGTTATTTTCCTCATTTTCACCATCCATGGTTTTCACCATTTCTGAGCACTCAGGGTCATATACCATTCCAGTAGAACTTAGCCCAGGCAGATGTCTATACATCAACTCTGAATTGAGTCTCAACCAACAGGAACAGTTAACAGATCTTTTGAAAGAACAGTGAGGGTATTTTGCATGGGGCTATACTGATATGAGGGGAGTGCAACCTGACACCTGCATTCACCACATCTATATCCAACCAAGGATAACCCCAATAAGACAACCACAAAGGCGTATGAATCCAATCCTAAAAGACTTTGTAAAAGAAGAATTACATAAATTATTAAACATTGGATTCATTTATCCAATTTCTGACAGCAAATGGGTTTCACCTCTTGTTGTGGTACCTAAGAGGATGACAGGGAAATGGAGAATGTGTGTAGACTTTAGGGAGCTGAACAAGGCAACCTTGAAAGACTATTTTCCTTTACCCTTTATAGATCAGGTTTTGGATACCTTGGCTGGAAAAAGATATTTTTCTTTTCTTGATGGGTATAGTGGATACAATAAGATTCAAATTGCTCTTGAGGACCAGGATAAAACAACATTTACGTGTCCTTGGGGCACTTATGCTTATAAAGTGCTACCTTTTGGATTATGCAATGCTCCTGCTACATTTCAGAGAGCAGTCCTTGGGGTCTTTACTGACTTAATTCATGATTGTGTGGAAGTTTACATGGACGATTTTACTGTTT
>ML778403.1:384284-401458 GCA_009831015.1 Picea engelmannii
AAGGGAAACTCACAACAAGGTGGTTGGGACCTTATGAAGTAGAAACTGTTTTTGATAATGGTTCTGTCAGGATTAAGACCATAGATGATTCTCAAAATTCCTTTGTAGTAAATGGACATCGATTAAAAGTGTATAACAAACCCCTGTCAAAAGATGATTTTCTACAGGAAGTTGCCAAGAAAACATAAATAAATATAGTGGGAGAAGAGTCTTCTCCTCCTTCTAATCTTTGATCATTCATGTTGTTTAAGATTCTGTAAATAATAAATTTTTACCAGAAAATAAAAATCAAATAATAAATATATATATAAAAAAAACATTCTTGCTTTTTGGATATTTTGATATATTGTTTTCAGTTTTATATGTTCTTCAAAGAAAGTACAGAACTGAACTTCATCACTCTCCCACAACAGGTAAGAAGGTAAGACTATTTTATTTCATGAAATTTTCTTATCAATTTAACTAGCTTGTTTTGAAATGAATAAATTTGAGCTTGTTTGCTCCCTTTGACTACTCATTAAAGTATGAAAGGGGCATTTATCAGGAAAGGATTATTCTTTACCAGACCTGGTGAATTACAATGGGAAAGAAATCCCCCTAGAGTTTTCTTTTAGCATTTTCTCAGACTCTCAAAACATGAGGAAGCAATGAGCATATACTAACTTGGGCTCATAAAATCCACAAGTAAGTGATTACTGTTCAAAAAAATTATGTCTGCAAGATTTCTATCTGCACTCGTGTTGGATGATGTGGAATACGTTAAGGTCCACCTTCCAACAAATCTCACTCCATCGACATCAACACCTTATCTGAAGCAGAGATTAGAGATTATTTAGTGCCCTGGACTCTGCATGCCTCAATGGCAGATGTCCTTGCTAAAAACCCTGGGAATACACCAATGTCTCTTGGTTGATAGATCCTACAGGTGACTTGACACCAAGACCTCTATTCATACCTATTAGGATGTGCTATAGGTACCTTGAGGCCCATTGACATCACTGGTGGGTCATTTCGCATTGGTTAACGACATTCATTAATGGCCGGTAATCCAATGATTTATTTTTGTGTTCGACTCCAGAACATTTATTCACACAAATAAGAATTGTACCATGGGTTAAAGCTTTGAAGCTGTTGAAGACATGATTTCAATCGATCTTTTTCAGGACAGGACAAAATCCAGGTTCATGGATAATCATCAGATAATTTGCTGTTATAAACAGAAAGTCTTTTTCTCAGTAGGATATTATTGGTTCAAATTTCTCTGCAGATTCAGATTGTTTCATCAGTACCAGTTAGTACCAGCACATAATCCATCAGCTACAGTGGTCATTAGAAATACAAGTGCAAATTACAATTTTCGCGCCCTCCATATCCAGATTTGACTTCAAAAATCTCTACAGCAAGAAATGCATAACAAGGGGATAGGTTACCTAATTCAGGTATGCTTAGTTCATGTTGATTTAATGTATTAAATTACCTATTAATAGTTTGAACTGAGAATTCCTTGTTACTCCATAATGTTTCATTATACCCATACTCTCTACCTAATGAACCAGTCCACATCGACATTTCATATCATGAAAACGCACAACATTACCTTGGCCGATTTCGACACGACTCGTATATGATAACACTCTGCACTCATGTACGATTATCATAATTTCCCTACACACTATCGATCCCCACGACAATTCAAACGTTCTCTTATGATTCTTCTTCCGTCTACTTCACACATTACACTCTATTCCCCTGTTTCCCTCATCTAACTTTCGCCGCTCACCTGTGGACCTTTCCTGTGATATCAAGTGAAATCATGTGGCAAATCGTCATGAACCAGAGACATATGTAGACTTAGAGGCCCTTCCAGAGTATGAAACCACCAAAGACATTTTTTAGAAAGCAGGATGGGAGCCGTTTTTCAAGAAATTCGATGGATATGATGATTCAATTACGCTTCATTTCGCTCTGCGTTTTCAGGGTGGGTTCACTAAAGTGTGTGAGCTAGAGTTCAAAGTCACAAAAAAATTCATTTCGGAAGCAATTTAACTGCCCACCATTGGTTAGAGATAGAAAAAGGGCGAGCCTGTTGACAAGAAGCTCTGCACGCATCTTCTGAAACCGCAGTACCGAAAGATACAATGGTCAAAGGGCACATCACGGTCATGGTTAGAACCAAAATGGGCTCAGTTGCTATCTATCCTCCAACATTACCTCACTTGCAAAGGACGATATACAATCGTATTTCCCTACCATGCCCGACTCTTGCTACATTTCAAAGGTAATCATTTGATGAACATACCCTACTTTCTGTTGAAAAGTTTAAAGAAAATGGCAGAACAGGTCCGAAAGGTCAAAGACTTTCGAGGAAGTTTATTTCATTTTGGTCTGGTCAAGATATTGATTAAGTCTGCATTGTCCCGGAAACAACAAACTTGGGATAT
Source organism: Picea engelmannii (assembly GCA_009831015.1). Taxonomy (NCBI): domain Eukaryota; kingdom Viridiplantae; phylum Streptophyta; class Pinopsida; order Pinales; family Pinaceae; genus Picea; species Picea engelmannii. The sequence continues at coordinate 386,726 of ML778403.1, forward strand.
GTTCGTTGTAATAACCCTAGCCTCCGACAAGTCTAAAGATAAAAGTGTTACGCCTGCTCCTCCACAAAAGAACCTGAACTCTAGGAAAAAGGGTGTTAAAAACCCGACCAAAATCTGTGATGACCCTAAGAATATACCAGATAGCACAATAGAAGCCAGTTTTGGAGACCCTGGTACAGAACATTCATTCGATGCCCATGGGTTTGATGGAGTGGAAACCAATCATGAAACTGTGAAGAACAGTACTCCTACAGAGGAAAATGTTTAAATTCTGATTTCTTCCCCAGCTGCTATGAATATTATTGACATGGAAGAACTGGCAGAGTTGACTGACAAACCTAGGAGAAATCCCAAACGGAAATGTAAAAGCACATTTTCAGGTATGTATAACTTTGTGCCCAGTTACCCACCACAAGAGAGGTTAAAAAGTGTGGATGATCATGAGGAGGCACCAGAGCCCTTCGAAATGACTTGGACTCTTTCCCAACTGATTCGAAAAGTCTGTAAAGTGGATCGGCAAGCTACTGCGCCCAAAGAAATTGAGCAGGACAAGCCAATTCGAATGCCAACAGATACCCCTAGTCAGATATATAAAGAGTTCACTCATGAACTCAGCCCAGTTGACAATCCCGATCCAGTTGACACCCATGATCAAATTCCAAAGGATATGAGTTGGAGGACAACTGGTTGGGAATCTAATAAAACACTAAGGTGATGAACATGGCGATGAATGGCCTCAGCGAGGAGACCAATTAATGTTGTGTATTCTTCTTGGTTATTGGTTGCTGACACCAAACATATGCCATTAGAGTGGAACAGCTTATGTGAGGGGGAATAAAGGGCCCACATGGTCGAAGCGAGATTCTGTGTCCAATGGCTAGCTTTGTCGGCATAACCAATGTGGTAGGCCAGTGGGGGAGGCATCTGTCAATAACACAAATGGTAGATTAGATGTAAGGCATGGAAAAGAAGACTAAAAAATCTAAAAAAATGTACAGAAAGAACAAGCCTAGTGTAGTATGGCTATGCTCAAGTGTAAAATTTCTTTAAGTACAACCTGTTGATGGATTCTTTGAGAGGGTGACCTTTGGGGGAGGCCAGGATGTAGGCGCCTTTAGTGAGGCAATGCTGGATGATGTAAGGTCCATGCCATAATGACTCAAAATTTCCATGGCCAAAGGTATTGTGAGTGATATCGTAAGAAAGGACGAGGTTTCCTTCGTTGAATGAACGAAGGTTGACATGGCGATCAAAGGTGGTCTTGGACCTTTTTTTGGCTTCTTCATTGTTCTGTAATGAAGACCGACAGTCTTCATCCAGTGACTCTAAGTTTAGGAAACACTGCTCCATTAGAGCAGTGTCGGGTAATAGCTCAATAGAGGTGCCTAAGGTGGGGATTTCACATTCAATGGGGAGAGTGGCCTTGACCCCATGGACAAGATGAAATGGTGTGAATCCACTGGCAGTTTTAACTATCGTGCGATAAGCCCATAGTGCGGAAAATAACATATGATGCCAATTGGTATTATGTTTGTTAACTGTGTAGTGCAACACGGTTTTGAGGACCTTGTTAACTGCCTCTACCTATCCGTTGTACTGAGGGTAGTATGGGGAGGCGAACTCATGGGAGAAACCTAACCGAGAGGATAGTTCGACAAAGATATCACTGTCGAAGTGTTTCCCATGATCGGAGACTAGTTGTAGCAGGACTCCAAAGAGGGAGATGACGTGGTTGAAGAAGAAGCGTGTTGCAGTGTTATAAGTGTTGTTAAATGTAGTCACGGATTCAAACCACTTGGTGAAGTAATCGATTACAATGATGATGTATTTGTGTCCATTTCTATATGGAGGGATGCAAGTCATGAAGTCTATGCCCCATTCTCAAAAGGGGATGGAAGTAATGACTGGGTGTAGAGGAGGTGGTGCTCGTTATTTGTTGGCATAAAGCTGACATTTGTCACATCGCTTCACAACTTGGATGCAATCATGAAACAATGTAGGCCAAAAGTAACCAGTGTGAATGATTTTCTGAGTGGTGGACATCCCTGAGAGATGGCCCCTGCAAGCGCCAAGGTGGCAGTCATTCAAGAATCGATCAGCGTCGTCGATAATAAAACATAGACGGAGTACAGTTTTGACCCCTCACTGATATAAGATATCACTGATAAGTAGGTAGCGGGAAGCCCGGTGACAAATACGTTGATGATCATCTCGGGAGAGGTGGTTTCTGAATTTCTGTGTTCGGAGGTAGACGAGAAGATTGTCATACCAAGGATCATCCGAGGGGATGTAAAAGTGATGTTCGTTGGGGAAGTTGGTATTGAAGGTGGTACTGGTAGTATCAAAGGGAAATGTCGTAATGAGTTCGGCGAGGATGAGGGATTTCTTTCTCTTGGGTGTTGAAAATTCAAGGTTGTACTCCTGAAGGATGATGATCCATCGAGAAAATTTGCCATTAATTTACCGGCAATAGAGCAAGTAGTGCATTAGGTTGGAATCTGCGACGACTTTGGTAGTTCGAAGCAAGATGTAATGGCGCAATTTCGGGACTGCAAGGACAACTGGAAGGGCCAATTTCTCTTCGTGATTGTATTTCAAGGGTGTCCCTGTTAGTCTCCAGTTTTGACTACATTTTTTGCCTATATCATCTCAAAAATACCTCCATTTTCATACCCAGTATCACTCCCTTCTGGCCTTGTTATGACACATTTGACATCCTTTTACAACTAAATGGGGCTAGTCAAGGTATTCTCATGACTCAAGTTATTTTTATGTATTTTTATACTTTAAATTAATATTGATACTAATGTGGCATGAGTTAGGTACTATTTCTTTGTAACAGAACTTACCAGTACCAGGTACCAGCTCGCACCCAATGGAGATACCAAAGAAGCTGCTAAATATCCGCACGACATGGCCAGAGTGGTTGACAGTGCGATTTACATGATAGATTGAGTCATAACTCAATATGTTGATTCAAGGCGAGATTATAGAATTGAGTTGTTAATGCTTTATGATTCACACTTCTTGACACTACGTGTCATGAAGATGTGAAGTCCGTTTTAACTGATTTTGAGTTATTTTCGGATCTGAGATCCGTTTAGATTAATTCATTTTTGTTTTAAACTATTTTTGGGGAGGATCTATAAAAATAGAAGATCACTCTCAAGAAACGTTGGTTATGTTATGCTATGAGATATACATTTTTGCTAATACAATCTGCGTATGCGTTATGTTACTTCACTGTTATATGATTTGAGTTATTTTTCTGAGTAAATGAAGCATGAAGAATGAACAGTGTTTGCATGGAATGAGATGAGTAGCTTTGGTTTTCTTTTCGGCGATTGTACCTCTTAGTTGGTCCTACCAACAGGTTCAAGTCGCTGCCTCTTTCTGTATTAGAGTTAGTTTATTTCAGTATCTTAGGATTTGCATGCATGTTAGCTTATTTGAGTTTGGGAATTACCTTGTTCAGATTCTTGCTTAACCATTCTTCAAACTGTGTTTTTCCAGTGTATTAATATATTCTACGTTGATGAATGTTCAAAGCGTTATTGATTCCTGTAGAATTTAAAGCATGAACTAGACTTTCTCTGCTTCCAGTTTTCAATCAGAACGTGAATTAAAGAGAATGCGAGTTTGAATTTACTCTGCTTTGATTATGATAGTTAGTTTACTCTGTTTTGTTAGGATAGTTAGGTTGCAATTGAATTAAAGAAATCTTCTAGTACCAGTAGGGAAAATAGGACATTTCTTTATTTTATCTATAGATAGATCCAGAACTATTTTGTGATGTTTAGATTAAAAGGTTTTCGAAAATGATTTTTTTTTTTTTTTTATGGCTTACATAGGAGTAACGATGACTAGATGTTTAAAGCTAATGGTAGATGATCTTGTGAAATCACAATAGACTAGAAATAGAAGTACCTATACTTAAGCACATAACTGTTTTCCTTTGATGAATTAAACAGGAGATGATAAGTTTCAAAACAATCATTAGGGTTTAGTTTCTAAGAGTGAGTTTGTGTTTTCTTCTAAGAATAACCTTTAGATAATAACTAGAATCTTACCGGCACATACAGTGTAGCAACTCTAAGCTCACTTACCCTGGTTTGACAATTCAGTGTTTTCAGGTCATTAAAATCTTTAATATAGAAGCCTGACATTTTTGGCGCCGTTGTCGGGGAGCCGTTTAAAAGGTAAGTTAGATAATTGTCTTGATTATTTTTAGAATGCACTTAGTTTGGTGTGGTATGTTAGCAGGTTGATGATAAGAGGAGCTGTGGAAACAAAGGGTGAGAACCGACATATCAATTATCACAAGTACTCTGAAACTCAATCTTAGCTTCTTTTTCTTTCATTTAGTATGTCTTCATGAGAAATAGAGATCATAGAGGTAGATTTAGGGGAAATATAAAACAAAAAAAAGAAGAAACCTCCACCCAAAAAGAGATAGAAACTGAGACTGGAATTCTGGCTGGGGAAACCATAGAACAAAACCTAGAACCAGGAAACACCATATATCAACAAATTCAAAATCCTGGTGATCCAGCTTTGGATGACACAGTTGATCCAGAGAAAATACAAGCTATTCTCGGGAACCCTGAATCTGTAGTTTCATAGATAACAACTGCAACTGTGGAATCAAAGGCCATAGGATCCTCAAAAGGACCAATAGGGGATAATAATTCTGACAAAAAGAATCCAGAAAGGTGGGATTTCACACCCTCACCAAAGAAAGATCGGATTGCATATACAATTCTTGGTAATCCTTTTAACATGGAAGAAAGAGGGAGAGACTTACATGGGGAACTTCATATTCAAAATGAAGGAGAAGAACAAGCAGAGAATGAGTTAAGAACAGAAGCCACCTTTGGGTTTCCTATTTTGGATTTATTCCAGAATGTCAATATGAAAAATATCCCACCTTCATCACTACCAACCTTTTATGGGAAAAATAGTGAAGACCCAGATGTCTTTCTTTTTGAGTTTGACATCCTGTGCAGGAGTTATAACTATCTCCAGGATGCACATAAACTAAAGTTGTTTCCTGCTACCCTAAAAGATTTTGCATTACAGTGGTTCATGAGTTTAGGAGAATACAACATTAGATCTTGGGAAGATATGAAGGCAAAATTCTTAAATAAGTACCAGCACTATTGTATACCCAAGGATTCTCGGAATGATATTTTTAAAATGCAACAACAAGATGAAGAAATCCTTGAGGATTTCTTAGAAAGATTTACCTATACCCTTCAAAAATCTAAATATAATGATCTCCTGGATGAAGCAATCAAGACTCTTTTCTTAAAAGGAGTTTCAGATGAATATATTGATACTCTCAATTTAATGGCTTCAAGAGACATTTATCAAAAAGACTTTGAAGCAATCAATGAACTTTGTAGAACTTACTCAATAAGTAGGGGGAAAACTGCAAAAAGTGTGAGAGAACCTGTCAACAAAAATACCAAAGTACCCACATCTGGTGGAGTTACTAGAATTGAATTGGGAAACCTTTTGGAAAATTTTAAAAGAGACATTTTAGGAACAATTGGCTCTTAATTAGATACTCTGAAGATTAAGAGAAAGTAGGAAGAGGAAAACCATGTCCTAATCATATTTTGCCCAAAATGTAGAAAAAGGCATCCTTTACGAGAATGTCCTTTGGACAATGTTTCTGTATGTGCAATATGTACTGAAAATCATAGAACATAAGATTGCCCATCCTTACCTGGATTGCAAGCAATATTCAAGGGAGGGGAAGCTCCAGGGACTCCATCTGCACCTAAGAGGCCTTGGCAACCTAGGAATTCAAATACATATCAAGAACCATCCCCACAATCTTCCAGCTATTATCCACCCTTCTCTCAACAACAACATCCATGGAACTGGCCAAATTGGCCTCCGCAAAATGTCCCCGCTCAACCTTGGTACCAGGGATGGAGAGATCTGAATTTTTGAAATAACCAATAGCAGCATGCGGTACCAATTCCCCAGAATCCCTGCACACTGTATCCTCCAAATATGCATCAGTTATTGCCTGGTTTTATTCCACCTCCGTTACCACCCATTCAACAAACCCCTCAGCAGCCTCAGAATTCACCTCGTCCTACCATTTTGCCCACTCAACCCATTACAAATCCTAACCACAGACCACCTCTACCACTCCATAATAATGATTTCCAGAATTACCTAGCTTACAACATAAACCCTGTTTCTATACAAGAAATACAGCTGAGATCTGGAAAAAATTTAAATAAAATTCAGCCCATAACAAAAACAGCACCAAAGGTAATTATCCAAGAACATGAAGATGAGTCTATGGATAATTTATCAAATGGGGCATCCCTGAAATATGTTATCATTCCAAAACATAAAGAATCTGAATCACAACGTAACACACAAACTCAGGTTCCCCAAACGCCTCCTTTTCCTGAAAGGTTGCTCATTGAAAAATCGATTGTCCAATCTGAGTTTGACATCATGAATGAACTAAGAAATGTCTGTGTCAAGATTCCATTGTTACAAGAAATCATAGATGTTCCCATCTATGCCAAAACCATCAAGGAACTCTGCATTAAGAAACCAGGTCAGAAACAGAAAGATCCACCCACAATACACCTAGTAGGACAGTCATCAAATTGTATTTCTGAAACACGTAAAATTGTAATGTATGCCAACCCAGGGAACCCAATAGTTTCAGTGACTATAAAAAATGTTTCTATTGGTAATACTTTAGTCGATCTAGGTCCATCCATTAATATAACGACCATTAACACAGTGGAACTGTTACAACTAAATCAATTCCTTCGCCCTACTCCTATAGTTCTTGAACTTGCTGACATAACCACTATAAAACCTGCTGGAGTTCTTGATGACATCCTTGTGACTTTAGCTTCGTGGGAATATCATGTTGACTTCATGATTATTCATTCAAAGGACCCCACAAAAGGCCATCCAATCATTCTAGGGAGACCTTGGTTGGCCACAACCAACGCTTTCATAGGATGTCATGGTGGGGATATGTTTATCTCAAATGGTATTTCTTCACAGAAACTTACTCTGTTCCCACCTGCTCGGCCAATTACAGAGGAATTATGGTGGTTGAAGTGTCCCTATTATGAGAATGATGATGAAGAATCTTTATTCTCTGTTGATGAGTTCCATGCACTGCAAGAACCTACAGAGGATGACATTTTAAATCAATTTCTTTCTGTGACAGAAAATGTTGATTTCCCACAAACCTATCTTCAATATGATCAAATTTTCAGAGAAGAATTTCAAGAACGAAGTGAGTTATTTTCCTCATTTTCACCATACATGGTTTTCACCATTTCTGAGCACTCAGGGTCATATACCATTCCAGTAGAAATTATCCCAGGCAGATGTCTATACATCAACTCTGAATTGAGTCTCAACCAACAGGAACAGTTAACAGATCTTTTGAAAGAACAGTGAGGGGATTTTTCATGGGACTATACTGATATGAGGGGAGTGCACCCTGACACTTGCATTCAACACATCTATATCCAACCAGGGATAACCCCAATAAGACAACCACAAAGGCGTATGAATCCAATCCTAAAAGACTTTGTAAAAGAAGAATTACAGAAATTATTAAACATTGGATTCATTTATCCAATTTCTGACAGCAAATGGGTTTCACCTCTTGTTGTGGTACCTAAGAGAATGACAGGGAAACAGAGAATGTGTGTAGACTTTAGGGAGATGAACAAGGCAACCCTGAAAGACTATTTTCCTTTACCCTTTATAGATCAGGTTTTGGATACCTTGGCTGGAAAAAGATATTTTTCTTTTCTTGATGGGTATAGTGGATACAATCAGATTCAAATTGCTCTTGAGGACTAGGATAAAACAACATTTATGTGTCCTTGGGGCACTTATGCTTATAAAGTGCTACCTTTTGGATTATGCAATGCTCCTGCTACATTTCAGAGAGCAGTCCTTGGGGTCTTTACTGACTTAATTCATGATTGTGTGGAAGTTTACATGGACGATTTTACTGTTTATGGTAACACTTTCGAAGAAGCCTTGAGTAATCTGGAGAAAGTCTTGATTCGCTGCCAGGAATCAAATTTATCCCTTAGTCACGAAAAATGTAAAATGCTATTACCTGAGGGAATTGTGTTGGGTCATCATTTGTCTGCAGAAGGAATTAAAGTTGATCCAGCCAAAATTGAGGTGATAGTTAATATTTCCTCTCCAAAAACCCAAAAAGATGTGAGAAGTTTTTTGGGGCATGTTGGATATTATCATCGATTTATTGAAAACTTTACAAAGATAGCCAGCCGCATGTTTAAACTGTTATCAAAAGACACTGAATTCTGTTGGGATGATAATTGTCAGAGTTCTTTTGAGAATTTAAAAGAAAAATTGTCCGTGGCACCTATTCTAAGAGGACCAAATTGGTCCCTTCCTTTCCATATTTCAAATGATGCCTCAGACACCGCTTTAGGAGGAGTTCTTGGACAAAAACAAAACCAACAAAATTATGCAATTTTTTTTACTAGCAAAAACCTTACTCCTCCTGAATTGAACTACACAGTAACATAGAAGGAATTTTTAGCAGTAGTTCATTCCATTAACAAATTTCATCACTACATTAATGGATATGAGGTTTTTGTACATACTGACCATTCTGCTATCAGATTTTTGATGAACAAACCAGTAACTACTGGAAGAATCACACGATGGCTTTTGTTGCTTCAAGAATTTAACATCACTATAGTTGATCGACCAGGGAAAGAGAATTTAGTTGCAGATTTTCTTTCTCGTATTCCTCAAGATAGTACTGACATTCCAGTGAATCATAATTTCCCTGATGAAAATTTGTTTGCAGTAGATGTTAAGACCCCTTGGTTTGCAGATACAGCAAATTACTTAGCTACAGGAAGATTACCAGCTCATTTATCACCACCACAAAAGAAAAGAATTATCCAACAAAGTGCTTACTATTCTTGGGTGGGAAGTGATCTTTTCTATACAAGTCCTGATATGATCATTAGGAGATGTGTCCGGGAAGATGAGATTCCCAATATCTTTCAGGCCTGTCATGATGGGCCATGTGGAGGACATTTCTCTGATAAGAGAACGACATATAAAGTCTTACGATCAGGATGCTATTGGCCGACACTATTTAAGGATGTAACAAAATATGTGAGAAGATGTGATAGTTGTCAAAGGATGGGAAGGCCTACTGCAGCAGAGGAGATGCCCTTATGACCACAGGTTGTGATTGAACCATTTGATAAATGGGCACTTGATTTTGTAGGACCAATTGCCCCAATGTCGAGAAAGAAAAAGTACATCTTGGTATGCACGGATTTTGTGACCAAGTGGGTAGAGGCAAAATCCTTATATCAAGCAACTGAGAAATCAGTGGTTGAGTTTATTTATGAAGATATCTTTACCCGTTTCGGTGTCCCATGAGAGATTGTTACCGACCAAGGTGCCCAATTTACTTCCAAATTGATGAAAGAACTCACAGATAAATATGGGATAAAACACTGTAAGTCTTCCCCATATTGTCCACAAGCCAATGGGCAAGTGGAATCTACGAATAAAGTTCTAGAAGTTATTCTGACCAAGACAATACATTTACATCATAAAGATTGGGCAGATAGACTTCCAGAGGCTTTATGGGCATACCGGACTACATGGAGAAATACCACTAGTCATACTCCTTACGAATTGGTATTTGGAAAGAAAATTCTCCTTCCCATAGAATTTCATATTCATACCTTCCGCCTAGCAGCAGAATTGGGGTTGAATTTGGATGAAGAACAAAAACAAAGAGTCATGCAACTAAATGAATTGGGAGAAATTAGGCAAGATGCTCTTCAAAGAACTATCCTTGTACAAAATCAACGTAGTAAATGGCATGATAAATACATTAAGAAAAAGCATTTTCAACCAGGGGATTGGGCATTACTTTTCGATTCCAAATACACAACTTTCAAAGGGAAACTCACAACAAGGTGGTTGGGACCTTATGAAGTAGAAACTGTTTTTGATAATGGTTCTGTCAGGATTAAGACCATAGATGATTCTCAGAATTCCTTTGTAGTAAATGGACATCTATTAAAAGTGTATAACAAACCCCTGTCAAAAGATGATTTTCTACATGAAGTTGCCAAGCAAACATAAATAAATATAGTGGGAGAAGAGTCTTCTCCTCCTTCTGATCTTTGATCATTCACGCTGTTTAAGATTCTGTAAATAATAAATTTTTACCAGAAAATAAAAATCAAATAATAAATATATATAAAAAAAAACATTCTTTCTTTTTTGATATGTTGATATATTGTTTTCAGTTTTATAAGTTCTTCAAAGAAAGTACAGAACTGAACTTCATCACTCTCCCGCACCAGGTAAGAAGGTAAGACTATTTTATTTCATGAAATTTTCTTATCAATTTAACTGGCTTGTTTTGAAATGAATAAATTTGAGCTTGTTTGCTCCCTTTGACTACTCATTAAAGTATGAAAGGGGAATTTATTAGGAAAGGATTATTCTTTACCAGACCTGGTGAATTACAATGGGAAAGAAATCCCCCTAGAGTTTTCTTTTAGCATTTTCTCAGACTCTCAAAACATGAGGAAGCAATGAGCATATACTAACTTGGGCTCATAAAATCCACAAGTAAGTGATTACTGTTCAAAAAAATTATGTCTGCAAGATTTCTATCTGCACTCGCGTTGGATGATGTGGAATACGTTAAGGTCCACCTTCCAACAAATCTCACTCCATCGACATCAACACCTTATCTGGAGCAGAGATTAGAGATTATTTAGTGCCCTGGACTCTACATGCCTCAATGGCAGATGTCCTTGCTAATAACCCTGGGAATACACCAATGTCTCTTGGTTGATAGATCCTACAGGTGACTCGACACCAAGACCTCTATTCATACCTGTTAGGATGTGCTATAGGTACCTTCAGGCCCATTGACATCACTGGTGGGTCATCTCGCATTGGTTAACGACATTCATTAATGGCCGGTAATCCAATGATTTTTTTTGTGTTCGACTCCAAAACATTTATTCACACAAATAAGAATTTTACCATGGGTTAAATATTTTAAGCTGTTGAAGACATGATTTCAATCAATCTTTTTCAGGATAGGACAAAATCCAGGTTCAGGGATAATCATCAGATAATTTGCTGTTATAAACAGAAAGTCTTTTTCTCAGCAGGATATTATTAGTTCAAATTTCTCTGCAGATTCAGATTGTTTCATCAGTACCAGTCAGTACCAGCACATAATCCATCAGCTACAGTGGTCATCAGAAATACAAGTGCAAATTACAATTTTCGCGCCCTCCAGATCCAGATTTGACTTCAAAAATATCTATAGCAAGAAATACATAACAAGGGGATAGGTAATCTAATTCAGGTATGCTTAGTTCATGTTGATTTAATGTATTAAATTACCTATTAATAGTTTGAACTGAGAATTCCTTGTTACTCCATAATGTTTCATTATACCCATACTCTGTACCTAATGAACCAGTCCACATCGACATTTCATATCATGAAAACGCACAACATTACCTTGGCCGAGTTCACCACGACTCATATATGATAACACTCTGCACTCATGTACGATTATCATAATTTCCCTACACACTATCGATCCCCACGACAATTCAAACATTCTCTTATGATTCTTCTTCCGTCTACTTCACACATTACACTCTATTCCCCTGTTGCCCTCATCTAACTTTCGCCGCTCACTTGAGGACCTTTCCTGTGATATCAAGTGAAATCATGGTGGCAAATCGTCATGAACCAGAGACATATGCAGACTTAGAGGCCCTTCCAGAGTATGAATCCACCAAAGACATTTTTCAGAAAGTAGGATGGGAGCCGTTTTTCAAGAAATTCGATGGATATGATGATTCAATTATGCTTTATTTCGCTCTACGTTTTTAGGGTGGGTTCGCTAAAGTGGGTGAGCTAGAGTTCGAAGTCACAAAAAAAATGATTTCGGAAGCAATTCAACTGCCCACCATTGGTTAGATATGGACAAAGGGCCAGCCTGTTGACAAGAAGCTCTGCACGCATCTTCTGAAACCGCAGTACCGGAAGATACAATGGTCAAAGGGCACATCACGGTCATGGTTAGAACCAAAATGGGCTCAATTGCTAGCTATCCTCCAATGTTACCTCACTTGCGAAGGACGATATACAATCGTATTTCCCTACCATGCTCGACTCCTGCTACATTTCAAAGGTAATCATTTGATGAACATACCCTACTTTCTGTTGAAAAGTTTAAAGAAAATGGAAGAACAGGTCCGAAAGGCCAAAGACTTTCGAGGAAGTTTATTTCATTTTGGTCTGGTCAAGATATTGATTAAGTCTGCTTTGTCCCAGAAACAACAAACTTGGGATATGTTCGCTATAAGAACACTAGCCTCCGACAAGTCTAAAGATAAAAGTGTTACGCCTGCTCCTCCACAGAAGAAGCTGAACTCTAGGAAAAAGGGTGTTAAAAACCCGACCAAAATCTGTGATGACCCTAAGAATATACCAGATAGCACAATAGAAGCCAGTGTTGGAGACCCTGGTACAGAACATTCATTCAATGCCCATGGGTTTGATGGAGTGGAAACCAATCATGAAACTGTGAAGAATACTACTCCTACAGAGGAAAATGTTGAAATTCCGATTTCTTCCCCAGCTGCTATGAATATTATTGACATGGAAGAACTAGCAGAGTTGACTGACAAACCTAGGAGAAATCCCAAACGGAAATGTAAAAGCACATTTTCAGGTATGGATAACTCTGTGCCCAGTTACCCAGCACAAGAGAGGTTAAAAAGTGTGGATGATCATGAGGAGGCTCCAGAGCCCTCCGAAATGACTTGGACTCTTTCCCAACTGATTCTAAAAGTCCATAAAGTGGATCGACAAGATACTGCGCCCAAAGAAATTGAGCAGGATGAGCCAATTCGAATGCCAACAGATACCCCTAGTCAGATATATAAAGAGTTCACTCATGAACTCAACCCAGTTGACAATCCCGATCCAGTCGACACCCATGATCAAAGTCCAGAGGATTTCACTCACGCATCCAGTCCTCAAACACAACCAGGACATGATAAAACATTTGAATCTTACTGTGAAATTTCCTCTAGTAAATCCTTGAGACCAATGGTAGCCAGATTAGAAAGAATAAATAACAGGTTGAAAGAGAAACTACATGAATACACTATATTGGATTGACATATCAAAACAGAGAATGAACTCATGAAAGTCAGGCAAACTCATTTCTTGTCCAAAATTGAAAGATTAAAATGAAAGAATAAGGGTCTTTTCTAGAGGAACAGGAGACTACAGAAGATTGTCAGGAAGCACATAATCATCAATCGAGTCCTCAATAAGGAAATCAGAAACCTGAAGAAACATGAGAAGTTACAAATGTTGGTTGCAGCTGCTGCAATGCTCCGATGAATCTCAGTTTTTGACTTTTTGTTGCCTGAGGACAGGTAAAGACTTTAGTTTGGGGGAATGTTAGTCTCCAGTTCTAACTACATTTTTTGCCTATATCATCTCAAAAAGACCTCCATTTTCATACCCAGTATCACTCCCTTCTGGCCTTGTTATGACTCATTTGACATCCTTTTACAACTAAATGGGGCTATTCAAGGTATTCTCACGATTCAAGTTATTTTTATGTATTTTGATACTTTAAATTAATATTGATACTAATGTGGCATTAGTTAGGTACTATTTCTTTGTAACAGAACTTACCAGTACCAGGTACCATCTCACACCCAGTGGAGATACCAAAGAAGCTGCTAAAGATCCGCACGACATGGCCAGAGTGGTTGACAGTGCGATTTACATGATAGATTGAGTCATAACTCAATATGTTGATTCAAGGCGAGATTATAGAACTGAGTTGTTAATGCTTTATGATTCACACTTCTTGACACTGCGTGTCATGAAGATGTGAAGTCCATTTTAACGGATTTTGAGTTATTTTCATATCTGAGATCCGTTTAGATTAATGCATTTTTGTTTTAAACTATTTTTGGGGAGGATCTATAAAAACAGAAGATCACTCTCAAGAAACGTTGGTTATGTTATGCTATGAGATATACATTTCTGCTAATACAATCTTCCTATGCGTTATGTTACTTCACTGTTATATGATTTGAGTTATTTTTCTGAGTAAATGAAGCGTGAAGAATGAACAGTGTTTGCATGGAATGAGCTGAGTAGCTTTGGTTTTCGTTTTGGCGATTGTACCTCTTGGTTGGGCCCGCCAACAGGTTCAAGTTGCTGCCTCTTTCTGTATTAGAGTTAGTTTATTTCAGTATCTTAGGATTTGCATGCATGTTAGCTTATTTGATTTTGGGAATTACCTTATTCAGATTCTTTCTTAACCATTCTTCAAACTGTGTTGTTCCAGCGTATTAATATATTCTACGTTGATGAATGTTCAAAGCGTTATTGATTCCTGTAGAATTTAAAGCATGAACTAGACTTGCTCTGCTTCCAGTTTTCAATCATAACGTGAATTAAAGAGAATGCAAGTTTGAATTTACTTTGCTTTGATTAGGATAGTTAGTTTACTCTATTCTATTAGGATAGTTAGGTTGCAATTGAATTAAAGGAAGATTCCAGTACCAGTAGGGAAAATAGGACATTTCTTTATTTTATCTGTAGATAGATCCAAAATTATTTTGTGATGTTTAGATT
>ML778403.1:401531-426961 GCA_009831015.1 Picea engelmannii
AAGTACCTGCACTTAAGAACATAACTGTTTTCCTTTGATGAATTAAATAGGAGATGATAAGTTTCAAAATAATCATTAGGGTTTAGTTTCTAAGAGTGAGTTTGTGTTTTCTTCTAAGAATAACCTTTAGATAATAATTAGAATCTTACCGGAACATACAGTGTAGCATCTCTAAGTTCACTTACCCTGGCTTGACAATTCAGTGTTTTCAGGTCATTAAAATCTTTAATATAGCAGCCTGACAGTCCCTGAAATATTTTTACTATTGTAGTAAATGACGTGCTCATGATCATCGTCCCCTAGTTGGATGAGAACTCCTGCTACTGAGATGGCTGAGGCCGAGATATAGAGGATGTAGTCATGTTTATAGTCGGGTGGACTAATCAAAGGGGCATTGGAGAGAGCCGTTTTGAGATCATCAAAATCTTTTTGGGCATGTTCATCCCAGTGGAATGGGATATCATGACGTAAGAGGTGAAGGAAACCATGTGCCTGAGTTGCGTTATCTGGGACAAAGCAGTGTAAGAAGTTATCTTTTCCTTGTAGGCTCTGTAGTTAGCATAAATTCCGTGGTGGGGGAATTTACGTGATGGCTTGGAACTTGAGGGGGTCGACTGTAATGCCACACTGGGAAATGATAAACCCAAGGAGGTGTCCAATAGTGATGCAGAACATGCACTTGAGGGGATTCAAGCGGATGTTGTACTGATGACACCGTTGGAAGATGATTCATAAATCATTGAGATGTTGAGTGCATTTTTTGGAGTGAGTGGTGAGATCATCAAAGTAGGAAAGAATGATTTGAGCCAGATCATGAAAAATGTATGTCATGGGCGCGTTGGAAAGTGGCTCCTGCATTCTTGAGGCTGAAAGGAATGACACAATATGCAAAATTTCCCCAGGGGGTAGTAAATGCGGTTTTGTATTGATCGGCTGGGTGATTTTAAATTTGGTTGTAGCCAGAGAAACCATCCATGAAGGACAAAGCCTCGTGACCAGCACAATCATCGATAATTTGGTCAATAAGGGGCGTTGGAAAGTTGTCTTTGGGACAAGCGTGATTGAGATCGTGAAAGTTCATACAAACGCAAATAGTGCCCTATTTTTTGTTGACAGGGATGGGGTTGGAGACCCATGACGTATATGTGATGGATTATATGAACCCTACAGTGCGTAATTTGTCAATTTTGGCCTTGATGGCCATTTCTTTGGATGGGTGTAGTGGATGTTTTTTTTGATGGACAGGTGTGATATCAGGCCAAGTGTCTATCAATGTTGAACAATAGAGGGATCAAGACTAGGCATCTCTGTGTATGACCAGGCAAAAATGTCCCGGTATTCCTGGAAGAGAGCTTTGTAGGCGGTGATTTATTCAGGAGAGCATGCAATGCCAATGGTGATATCCTCTATGACTCCAGATTTGATGGAAATATTGATTTTGATGGTGGAGGAAATATTGTCCATATTGGCTTCTTCAAAGGCATCGGGGGCAGGGATAGGGTTATTGAACCAATCTGTATGCCCCGATGGGAGAAAATATTTGGTTTCAACTACGTATATGGATTTTTGTTAGGAGGCACAAAGGCTTCCTGTGAAGGAAAAAGAACTCTGTGGTGGAGCGCATCCCATGGGCAATCGGGTTTAGTCAACTCCTCAAGGATGTCTTCGTTGCAGTGAAACTGTCAAAAATATAGGGGATTGAGAGGAGTAACTTTGGTGATGGTCACCGTGGGGTTGTTTTTCGGTGGTGACAATGTAGAGGGGGTATCACAAGGAGGTTGTGATGGTTCACTCGACATAAAACAAATATCAAGATATTGTGGGTTGAAAATGGTAGTCGGGCGTAGAATTTCTGTGGGGAAATGAATTGGAGAATTGGGGGGATTTGGGGGAAAATCCTCATATAAATCATCCAAAAACCATGGGGGAGTAGGGAGTGCCTCACGTTTTGGTGAGAAGATATGAACCACATCAAGTGATGGGGTAGGGGTACTCACTGATTTTTCTAGAGGGGGCGTGTAGGGTTTTGAATAAGGGTGAGTTGGCAACGCCTGTATTCTATGATCATAGTACATTGATATGTGAAATGATCAAGTGATTCGCATAGAGAGAAAGGACATCTCATATGTTCATTGACTGAGGTCATGACATAATGGATGTCGGTGACATGTGTTAGGGGAGAGATAGCAACAGTACTGGATGAAGCGATGAGCGATGGTGGTGCTCGAGGGAGTTGAATTAGATTGCATAGCTCGAGGAGAGATGGGAACTTGTTGGTGGGGTGTCCATGTTTATGGCATAGCCTGTAAGGAGGTTGGACACATGGGGGAAGTGGATTGGTGGGCTGTTTCATTTTCTGTCTGCCCCCAGCTGTAGAAGGGGTGCTAGTGAGTGGGAGTGTGGGTGGGATGGTGGGGGTAAGTATGGGAATCTACATCAAGATTCCTTTTGTTTGGGGAGGGAGGGATGGTTGAGGGACCATATCAGGTGGATGTAGATACCAGACTGGGATTTCTAGCACCATATTAGGAAGGGTGAGAGTTGCAACTACCTAGAAATATTGTACACCTGGTGGGGGGTAAAAGAAAGGGATTTGGGTAATGGCTTGGGGGACTGTTTCCCAAACCGAGATATGGCCCTGGCGAAGGGGAAGATCAGGAGTGGGTAGATCTGAACAAGTTCCAGGGGATTTCTGAGGGAGAAGTTCTGCGACTAGTGGGACGTCAGGGATGAAGGAGGCCTCGATGGGAGGGAGAGTATCTTCAATTGTCATTCTGTTGGTGGAGACAACACATAATTGTGTTGAGGGATGGATGAGTGTTGGTGCTTCGTGGTATGTTCCTAGCAAGTATGGGTCCTTAAAAATTCTGGGGCCCATCTCGATGAGTGGATAGGCATCTGGATTAGTGTGGACAAAAGGGAGGATGTTTTCAGTGTTGGATGAAGGGTTAGGCTCATAATGTGATACTTGATTGATGGTAATGATCTTTTTGTTATGGGGAAATATAATGGTTTGAAAAACATAAGAGGTGACTACCTTCATAGCATACATGTAGCTACGACCAAACAAGATGTTGTAGTCGAGCAGAGCATTGATAACTTCGATGTCAATGAGGATATTTTTTCCCCCAAGTTCAACGGGGACATTTTGGAATAGTCCCTCGGGAGAGGAGGGTCGTCTGTCGTAAGCCCTCAAAGTAATGGTGGATGGTATGAGCTTTGGAGAGCCAAGTTTCTGCCAAATAGTTTTGGACATGATGCATGTGGATGCACCTTCATCAATAATGCAGTGGTGGACTGTGATGTTCCATATTTTAACCAGTATTTGGAAAGTGACCAAAGCGGGGAGACGAGGTTCCCCACTATTAAGATCAAAGGTGATGAGTCGAGTATCAGCAGGGTTGACTATCCCGAAAGAGGAAAGTAATGAATTCCGTTGAGTAGGACATGTTTGAATAACTTCTAATATGGACATGGCAACGGGGGACTATGCCATGTCATTGACCAGACTATAATTGTGGTCCATCCTAGCCTCAGGATTGTTGACATTCCTTTATAATGGGATGTGAGGGATGCGAAGAGGTGTTTCAGTAGTAGGGCATGGAATCATCAAAGGTGGGCCAGTGGTGACTAGGGTGGTCTCTGAGGTACTGGGATTAGGGTCAGAGGGTGTGCTGTATTGATGACTTTGCATTTGTATAAGGACTTCTTTCTCACTAGTGAGGAGGATAGTGCGATCTATAGGAGGGCATGGGTTGACATACTGTCCTATTTGTGGTGGTACTGGATGCACCTCCTGTTGGGTGTTCATCACCCCTTGGTGTGGTATGGGGTTTTGTAACACAGTTGGGGGGGGGGGGNTATTTTTGTGGGGTCTGCTGGGGAATAGGTGGTATTGGGGGACGTGGTCCATTTTTGGATTCTTTCATCCATTTAAAATTGGCAATTTGGGGGAAATGGTGAGTATAATGGACATAATCACTGCAAAGGGCACAAGGTAAGTTTGTTTGAATATTTTTGTTGTTCTTCCCTTGGCGTTTGTTGTTATTTCCCCCTTGGGGGTTTTGGTTCCCTTGGTTTTGGTTGCCCCCAACAGGTTGGTTTTGATACGGTTGGTTCTGGTTTCCTCCTGGTCTGGGATTATTATTGTTTTGGTTTTTTTATTTCTTTTTGGCATTGTTCGACTGATGGGATCGATTTTCCATATTCATTTGTTCAAAGTGATGGACTTGCTGAATGGGAGAGAGTTGAACAAAGTTTACCCCAGCGTTTGGTTGGCCTTGTGGAGGAGCAATAGGATGGGGAGGACCAGGAAATGGAAAGTAAAAATTATCTATGGTAATGATCTGTAGGGTGTATAGGAAGGCGTGGCACTTTCACTGGTACTTAGGGTGTAAGCATATGTATAGGGGGTGTCAAAATTAGGTTGGGCCGTGAGGTGTATTGTGGGTACTAGTGGCGGTCCGCTGATGGGTGGAGGAAAGGTCAAGGCGTATGGTTGTTGATACGGTGGAGGAGGATAATAAGGGGGTTTTCCATATGCTGGTGGATATTGATGTGTTCCATACATATGTGGTTGTTGGGTGTGTGAATTGTGGTGTGTAGTGGTACCAATCAATCCATCTGCTAAGTGAGACATCCCAAGTTTTTCCTGGCTGACGGGTACGGGTCTCGCGGCATCAGGTAGTATTGTATATAAGTAGCCTGACTATGAGTAAATGAGTTCAAATTGTTGGGCTTTGTTGATGGCCTCTTCTTCCAATTGGGGGAAGGTGGCAGCCACATATTTAGCAAGGAGGGAAACAAGTGATTTGAGGAACCAATTGAGACATTGCTACGGGGTGGCTTCAACTTTGCAAAGACTACGTCATTGGTGCCATTCGTGAATGTGGTCGGCAATGTGCATGGAAGATGTTTTTTTAAACTCTGAGAGTAATTCAAGATCATTGTCATGACGATTTGGTAGTTGAAAGAAGGTCAAAAATGGTTTGTCCAATGATTCAAAGGTCACACGGGACCCATATTTTTCTTCTACATACCACTTGGTCGATGGGCCAGTGAGTGTGAGTTGAAATAGTCTCAATCGGACAGAGTCATCCATAATTCTATTGGAGGAGCACCATAAATGGAAGGTCATGATATGGTTGGCTGGGTCACCTCCTGCTTTTCATTCAAACTTGGGGATGTCTGAAGGTAGTTTGGTAGGCATTGTAGGCCATGTGGGGTCATGCGATATAGGATCTTTAGTGAGTTTAGTTAGATCCAATATGTTGAGGGAAGCCAAGTATGGCATTTGGGGTTGTGGTGGAATATTAGTGACAATCATGGTAGGAATTTTTTGTGTGCCTGACCCTGAAAGAGGGTTTGTTCTGACCATAGTGTGAATGTGGGGTGTACCAGACCCATGAAGGGGGCTAGATGGAGTTATACTTCCTCCTTGAGAAGAAGTGTGCCCCCCACTTCCATGTAAAAGAGAGTGTGGGGATGGTTGACCTTGGGAAGTGGACCCAAGAAAAATGGAACCAAGCAAAGTTTATCCCAAGATAGTAGCACTCATAGGGGTGTGAGAAAGTATGGTTGATGAGTTGGCAAGATTAGGAACTCCCCCTAGAATGGGAGGGAGATTTAGCAAGCATCTGGAATGACAAGGATTCTATGGGTCCCCTATGATGTCCGACTAGCAAAGTGGATGTATGCAAATGGTGATGAGATAAATTAATGAAGAAGAGATTTTGTATGTCTTGGACCTTCACAATATATCTCACAATTGTATGTAATCACAAGAACATCATACATAAATCAATTGATAAAGAAGCATACATGTGGGTAGGTGGTTCTTGTCTGTGTGGGAGAACAAAGAAAACAAATGCTTGTGTCCTAAAAATACATAACGTCCTTCCTCTCAAAATAGCACTGGATCTTCCAATAGCACTCAATAGTGGGGTCTGAAGCCACCAGAAGAGGAACTAGTGAAGGATGAAGTAATCAGTTATAATGAGGGGTAGAGGGTGCATATCCCGAAAGAGTTGGCAATATTTTCCAATAGCCACAAAAAATCTGATCAAGGTGCAATTGAAGCCCACAATTTCCACCTGGGTAGATGTCTTAAAATTTGGTCACTAGGTACCTCGGTCAAAGTGTGACATTTAGATTCGTGGCCTAAAAAATGGGTCATGGGTTGTATCCCATCCAAGAGGTGGGTGACTCAAGGGGGGACACATAGAACAACCAGACCTTGGCCTTCGACCCTTCACAGGTATCTCCCTACCTTATGGTGTAGGAACACTTGACTTGGAGGATTTTAAAGTTCCCTATTTGACAACTTCTACTGTTTTGAAGATGTGAGAACCAGATAATGCGGAGTTATTTGGATGCCTATCCCCAAGATCCTACCTAGAATAAAAAAATTCTTTTGGCACCTCCTGTGGAGGAAAATTAGTGAGGTTTTAGAAAAAAATTAGATGTGGTTGTTTGAGAGATTGGGGGTGTGAGTCAATCTCGTTGAAATTAAGTGGGAGTGGATAGTTTTGCCAAGAAAAGGGTGGGGTGTTTCGGGATCCCTTTGGAGGAAAATTACTTCAACCTCCATGTTTCAAGATGAAAACTATGTGAGTGAGTAGTGACTTTGTGTCTGAAGAAGTGAAAGTGTGCCAAATTTTTTAATAAATTAGGTGTCACCTTGTTGCATGTGGACTTCGTTTGGTCCTTACAAGTCTTGATTACTTAATTTACTATGTGTGATTGGTACATCCTTGCGGAATTTTAAAGTCCCTAGGAAACTAGCATGTGGACATGTGGGTCCTTACTATTCCTTTAACTCCCTAGTGTGATTTAATCTAAGAAATATTTGAAACTATCCTAGATTGTGCATATGTGGGCATGTATGGGCCCGTTACAAAACCTTTCAACTTGCCTAGTGATTTAATCTAAGAAAGTAAAATTCAATCACTATCCTATATTTGTAGCATGTGGGCATGTATGGGCCCATTACAATCTTAAGATGTGTTTGAAAAATAAACTAAGAGGAGTCCTGAGGGGGTTGTTGTCCTCTCCTAAAGATTTTGTCTTTTTAAGGGAGATGAAATTTTTCCTCAATCTCTTTATGATTCTTAAGATCGCTTTGGGGCATGAGAGAAGAGCATACTCAGCAATTGATATCTAATTTCTGGTCCCAATGCAAGTTTTATATGTGGTGTAGGATGATTCCAACTTATACTTTACTCAAAGAAAGCCATGCATGTGGCAAAAATGAAAGAAAAAGAGGAAAGAATGATTTTAACCCCCTAAGTGCCTATTTTGTGACTAATCCCTTCATATGGAGAGGGTATCTAAGTGTGGTGCATGTTACGATTTTCATGGAATCAATTTTGAGAAGGCTATGGGCCCTGAACAGATCACAAAAACCCTTACAATATTTTATTTTATGGGCAGATGCACGGGTCGCATAGTAGAAAGAGGTGCATTGGGCACCAATGCATAGATCAAAAATGACTTTTGGGTGCAGTGCGTAGAGGGCGCTGAGAAACATAGGGAGTTTCATGCACGTGATCAGAAGATGTGCCTGTGGGTTATAAAACTCGAGCATTTGCTATTACACGACCGTGAAAGAAATTCCAGATGAAATTCTCTCAAGTCAGCTTTGAATTTGGATTTTTTCAGGTCAGCTCAGGCCGGTTATGGTTCCTGCAAGTTAAAGAAACAAAAGGAAGAGCTAAAATAGCCCAAATGGGGGAGGAAATTTATACCTTTCCCCAATGGAGTCACCATTCTGTTGCACCCCTTTTGTCACCTAAATGAGCAAAAAAAGGGTGCTTACAATCCCAGTTGGGTTAGCTAGGCAAGACAACAATGAAGGAAATAGTTAGAAGTATAAAGAATAAATGATAAGAAAATAACTAAACTAAGAACATTAAAAGAAACTAAATTAGAGTGCATAAGGACATTAGAACAAGAAATAAACAACATTCATGCCACCAATGGAAAGGATTGTATTAGTGGAAAGAAAACACCAAATATAAAGAGAGATGTATGGGTCCCTTCTTCCTCCAAGGGAGGGTTCTTGGACCCCAAAATATTGAGCTCTTCTTACAAATAACAAACTAGAATGAAATGGTAAAGAGAATCCAAAGCACATTCAATCAAGAGATGATATGAATGGATAAATGAAATGGTGCTAGCATGCTCTTGATGAAGAGAGAGCATCCTCCAAGGGAATATCAACAACATAACAATACAAATGAATTCCTTGAAAATATAGTGCACCCATGGCTTCCTTTTATAGAATAGCTTTGAGGTATTATGCAACCAGTTCTTAGTGTGAATAAGAGGACGTTTACGGCACCTTTAGGTCTTTGAACAACCCCCCAATCAGATTCAACTGAGATTTGGATGTTAAATCAACTTGGAAGCTGAACCAAAAGTGGGTGGAAGGCTAAACAATATCATAAATGCATCGTTTTGAGGTATGTGCAGATTTTTGCATCCACAGTCGCGCATCGGGCACATGTATGTTTTTCCGACATTATTTGACTATCGCACGTGCACGTGCGCCTTGTGTATTTTTAGTGCATGCTAATTTTATTGCTAGTTGTATTGTTTTGGACATTTTGGAGATGCATTTTTGGTCCATGAGTGAACTAATGAGTGTTTTTAAAATGATGGATTCCTGCAACCATTTGTGGATGAAATTTCGGTGATAAAAAGCATCACCCTCACCTGGGCCCCTTATTTGTTGAATCTATTCCTAGATGACTGCAAGAATGCACAGGATCTGGGGACAAACTTTTATTATTCATGGTTTCTCATCCTGACAGCCATTATGGGATGGAAGGAGCCAAAGTACTCATTTTTTTCCACTAGACCAAAACCCTTCCACAGAGCACGATACTTAGCACTTGGAGCCACTTCAGACGCCAAGGATAGGAAAGTGAATGCAACTATATTCGAAGGATATCTCCACGACCTATCAGACACCATCGCTAACACTTGGAGAATAACACTGGAAGTTGTTGAATACTATCAATGTATAGCCAACTTCAAAGCCACCAGACATGCATTGTGGATATAGATGTGAAAGGACCCCAACATTCAATGGCTACAACTGCATTACTGCATCACAGAGGGGGACATACAAATGGCCATTAAGGATTGAGAAGAAGAATGGAGGATTCTAGTCCTCACTCAAGAAATACCCGCAGAGATAGAGGAGGAGGAGATAAGACAGGAACACACACAGGCCAAGGAGGCAGGGCAGGAACAGACACAACCCAAGGAAGTAATAGTGCCCAAGAAGCCAAGGATAGGGTAGAACAAGGCACAATAGAAGAAAAGGGGGACATCCAAAAAAAACGTGTAGATAGGGAAGAAGAACAACACACAAGAATCCCAGGTACAATAGAAACAAGCCGAAGCAACATAGAGAAATACATCAAGTGCTACTCCACAAGAGTAGGTCTAGACTAAGCGGCTAGTCACCTAGATAGGGGGTGCACACAAGAATGCGAAGACACATAGAATGCCCCTAGAATACACAATCACTGAGGATGATGTGGACATGGTGGATCAAATGATCTAGGATCGCACACTCGAGGATTTTGAGAATGTTGCACACCAAAGGGACAAAATTGAGCAAGAGATGGAACACATACAACAACTCCTCAGGCATCTCAAGGAAGCATAGACAACCGACAATAGTGTAGAAATGGGCTCGTCAGCATAAGAGATAGGAGGGGAAGCAGGATTAAGTGAGAAGGATGGGATACAAATGAAAACACAACTGAGCTCAACATTTCACATTACACCTAGCATGCTACGCATGGACAAAATCATGGGGAAGACACCCCTAAAAGACTTAGCTCAACTACAGTTGGTATTGACGTGAATACCAACAAAGGAAATGTATAAACTGCATGTTAGCATTACACAAGAGGTACAATCTCACACACGCACGGAGAAAAAAAAATTACAGTAGACAAAGGATGATCGGGACAGGCTGGAATTGATACTTGAGAAGGCCAAGCTCGATACCAAAGAGGATAAGGAACGCATGAAGGGATTGGAACACAAAGTGGAAGTAGCCTACAAGAAGATCCCAAACAACACGCAGATGAACAAACTCACAACGATAGAGAAAATTGATAAGATTGTGCAGACAATCGATCAATACCAATAGGATATCGAGCATCTCCGGGAGAAGCTCACACCTACCACTCCACCAGTGATAAACGATAAAAGGAAACAAGAGGAAACAACGAAGATAAAAGAGATAGAATGACAAGTCCACGTGGTGGTTGACTTGTTCGATAAGGCAACATAACTCTAGACGAAGATGGAAGAGGATCAACAAGTCCAACAGTGGGACCAGGAAGGAGAAAGGATAAGCACAACTATCTAGGACCTCAAGCAGAGGCAGAAGAAAATTTCGATCACGAAGCATGTCAAAGGAGCGCAGGAAATGAAAAAAATGCAGGAAGAACTCATAGCCACGCAGATACATAAAAAGGAGTGCCAGGCTCAAATGGAATCGCCCCAGGAGCGAGCAACAGAGGTCACTGGACAGGTAGAAAAATTCAAAACATATATGGCACAAACCCAGGCAGAATGTGCAAAGATGCTCAGCGATGAGATTGTAGTGTAGATATTGGACGCACTCAAGGAGAAGACCACGCGAGCCCAAACACAAGCAACAAATCTCATGGAGAAGTTCCAAGTGATCACAAGGGAGATCGACGAAGCACACAGGGGTTAGGTGGCTCGGGACGAGCCACATGTCATTGTTGGGGGCCTATTGGAAGTAGGTCAAATCAGAAGGAAATGCTATTTTGGGAAGAAAGGCATGCACGAGGAAAGCGACAACTGGAAGGAAGAGAAACACGCGTGCATGCATGGAATACCTAACAATGTTAGGGTTAGGGATTTTGTAATACATTGTAATGGATAATGAGCCATAAACATATATATAGATACCTAGGAGGTCTAGGTAGGGAGTAGTTTTCCATAATTAAGAATGCTTATGATAGGAGAGGAGGGGCTTAGGGAGTCTGAAGACATGACGGAAGGAAGGAGTCATGTCTTGATAACTAGGTTGTAATACTTTGTCATATGTCCTAATTTTGTAACTTGTTGAGTTGTAGAAGGGTTAGGAGGGTATACCTGAGGGTTAGATCACAGGATCAGGAGCTTGGTGTGATATAGTCCACCTCATAGTAGATATTGACCCGACTCAAAACGAGGTGTAAAGTGCATGGAGATGTAGCTTTGGGAACTACCATAATAGAAGAGATTGAGAGCCAAACTTTGTGGACGTAGCCCAAGGGGGTGAACCATGGTAAAACCTATGTTATGTGACTAAATGCTTGTTTCTCTTTTACTATTTATGAGTAGATGTTAGCATGATGAATGAATGAGCTAATGAGTTTGATTACATCGCATACATAATTGTGAATGAAATTATATTTATTTAATAAGTTAAATAGAGCTCTTAGCGCACACTCCACAGATATCCATTCAGTCCTGGAATGCAAACACCTGAGTATTGTAGTCACCCATTAAGGCTATCTCAGGTGAGACTACACAATGTACTATGTGCACTTCGTTTCCTTCTTGTTTACCATGAGGGCCGATAGTTTTAGAGGCTTTGTTGAAACCCCAATAGAATTGAACTCGGGGAAATCATGTTAAAGGTATAGATCATATAAACAACCAATAGGTGGTCAACACCTAAGAATGTGAGATAAGTTAGATCCTTCATGGGTTTAGTTGGCTACTACATAATATTCATTGTAGAGTTTTCAAGGATTGCTCACCTGATCACTTCCTTGCAAAGGAAGAGAGTGAAGTTTCAATGGACAAAAAAATGTGAAAAGAGCTTCTAGCAATTGAAGAAGCTGTTAACTAGTGCTCCAATTCTATGAATTGCAAATCCTAATGAGGATTTCATGGTTTTCACAAATGCATGCAAACAAGGACTTGGTAGAGTCCTTAGTCAGAATGGTTTTGTGGTATATTTTGAATCCATAAAATTGAAAGAGCATGAAATTATCTATGCCACTCATGCTTTGTAGTTGGAAGTCATAGTACATTGCTTGAAGAAGTGGAGGTACTACCTCATAGGAAATTTTTTTGAGCTGAGGATAAACTATAATGGTCTGAAATATCTATTTTATCAACCAACTCTAAATGCTAGACAAATTAGATGGTTGGAGTTTCTCTGTGAGTATGACTTTGATATCAAGAACATCAATGGATAAGAGAACAAAGTGGATGATGCATTCAATAGGAGAGTGCATGAACTACATGCTACATCCATTAGCATGTATCAAACTGATTTTAAAGGAATATCCGATTTGCAGCACATGGAGATAGTAACAAAATTACAACAAGGTAAAATGAAACAAAGTGTTGAAGATTATAAATTGGGAAATGATGAAATTATCTTCTATAGGAACATAATTTATGTACCCAATTCGCATGAATTTTGGAGTATGATCTTGAAAGAGATGCATAATGTACCTTACTATGGACACCCAGGATATCAGAAATCAATTGCAGCAGTCAAAAGCCAATACTATTGGCCAGGTGTGAAGAGGAAAATTTCTAAGTACATTGCTAAATGTCTGGAGTGTCAAAAGGTCAAGGTTGAGCATAGACACCCAACCGAGTTGCTGCAGCCATTTCCCATTCCTGAGTGGAGTGGGAAGTGGTGTCACTGGATTTCATCACCAAATTTCCCAGAACAAGAAAGCAATATGAATCTATCATGGTGGTGGTGGTGAAGCTTACTAAAGCTTCCCATTTCATCCCAATGAAGATTACTCACAAGGAAACCAATGTTGTTGATATTTATATGAGGGAAGTAGAACGCTTGCATGGAATACCCAAGAAAATTGTGTCTGACAGAGACCCAAATTTCACCTCAAAGTTCTGGAAGGGATTATTCAAAGGTTTTAGAACAAATCTGAACTTCATCACAACTTATCATCCCGAGTGTGATGGGGAAACAAAAAGGATAAACCAAGTGATAAAGGATATGATAAGAATGTATGTGATGGGAAAACCATTGAAATGGGAAGACTATCTACAATTGGTAGAATTTTCTTACAATAATGGGCACCAATCATCTCTGAAGATGAGCCCATGTGAAGCACTTTATGGTAGAAAGTGAAATGCATGAATAAGATGGGACAACCCAGTTGATAGAGAAATGGTTGGGCCATATTTGCTCAGGAAAATGGAAGAGCAGATGTAAAAGATAAAGAATAATTTAAAGGTTTCTCAAGACAGGCATAAAATCTATGCTGATAAGGGAAAAATTCATAGAGAATTCTGTATTGGTGATTATGTGTTTATGAAAGTGAAGGCCAATAGAAGTTCCCTGAAGTTGGGAAATTGTTCCAAATTGACAGCTCGTTACTGTGGGCCATTTGAAATCCTAGAAAGGATTGGGCCTGTAGCTTAGATGTTTGCATTACCTACATCTATGACCATTCATAATGTATTCCATGTATCATTTCTTAAGAAATATATACCTGATGCTAATCATGTTATTAATTGGAATGTGTTTCAGGTGGAGCAAGAAGGTGCTTTTCAAGTGCATCCGATACACATTATGGACTGGAAAATCAAGCATCTCCATAATCGATCCATTGAGATAGTAAAGGTACAATGGACCTGGTACGGTCCCGAGGATTCTACTTGGGAGCACGAAGAGGCCATGCAAGCAGAATACCCACATCTTTTTGAATATTTTTGAAAATCTTGTTGTAATATGTAAATATGATGCACTGAGGATAATGCATAAATAAGGGGAGATGATTCTAATACCCCAATGTTGGGCCCCTCCTGAATTGTAATTATGCTTATAGGATGGTGATCCAAGTGTTTATAAGCTAGGAGGATTATGTGAATATTAGGTCAGAGAGCCCGGATTGCTTAAGGCTAGTGATCCTATTTTTGTATATGTAATTATTCATATCATTAAAATAAAAAGAACATCACTGCATACATACCAACCACAGAGAAAGATTTATGGGGGACTAAGCTCCGCTAGGTAGGGGAAGGGAAGGGGATAAGAAGATAGGGTAAAAGGGTAAGCAAGAATTCTTATCTAAAGAGGGAATAATTTAATATTATTATAAAAGGCATGTTGGAGGATAATTATTGTTATCCTAAGTTCCTTTGGGGAAAGGAATGAACTCTAAGTGGAGAGGGACACACTTCCGGAGAGAGAGGTTTCCACCAAGACACATGGAAATTTAAGAGAGCATTATTCCCATGCAGGGGGGCTCACACATTGAGGGGGGGAATTATTTCCTTGGACACTCGGAGGCACACACCATGGAATCCTGCAAGCTATGAAACCTGCAAGTCCCATGAAGCTAACCCATTTTAATCATGTGAATCATAGAACAAATGCAGAGTGCCTGAGACATATCGCACCCTAGCTAGTTTGTTGTTGCTTTCCATGCTTTTCTTTGGACTAGTGTGGCTTATTGTCATTACTAGAGCCCATACCCGATTTTGCTGCCATTATTACCCTAACTAGATTGGCCTGGTAGGTAGAATGAAGAAGCAGGTTTTCAGGCCTGTGAGAAAATCTCTCCAAGTGAGAGAGGTTGTTGGGGAATTCATTTTCCAAGAGGGGGCCTCACAAAATTTGTAGTGCTCCAAGACTTCATGTCCGGCTTGTTTCTGAAGCCTTGGAAGGGGATTTAGGTAGCCGAAGGACTATTGAGAAGAGAAGGGGCACACTCCTTGGGGTGGGACAGGCATGTGGGGAATGAGGGAATATAAGCTGTGGACATGAGTGGACTCCTAGGGACATAATACTTCCTGGAGAATTTGTAACCTTAGACTAGCTTAGGATTCCCTTTACCTTGGGTGTAGTTTAGTCCTAGCTCGGGGGTGACCCACTACTGATAGCTTGGAGTAGTGTGGTCTAAGTCTGGGAGGTTCATGGAAGGTCCGCACATAGTTGGTGGAATTATTAAATATATAAGTACTATTTATATATGTGTAATTACATGTTGTATGTTACCCATATGTTTATTTACTATACGTTTCCACATAATTCTGTGTATGTTAACAAAAAATAGATGTTTGTTTTTAATTTTTTAAGTGTGATATGTTTCGAAAATGAAAGTGAGTATTTATATAAGGTGGCATGGCCTGGCCCTGGGATGGTTGGGGACACTACAAATTGGTATCATAACTTGAACATAACAAAATTGTAGTAGCATGCCCCAAATTGGGTGGCTGGGGACACTGCAAAATGTAATGTCATCTTCATTTTTTGATTATAGACATCATGTAATGATTTCCTAGTGGTTTTATGTACATGTCTACAACATAGCATTAGTGCATCAGGTCCCATTAGAAATCCATAGTTAAGAATGCTCAGGCTAGAGTAGTACTGGGATGGATGACCACCCAGGAATTCCTAGTGTTTTACATGCCTATGGCATTTTATAAACTTAGTCCAATTTATCCCACATGCATCATGAGAATTTTTCTCCTCTCACTGTCTCATATATAATTGAGGTGAAGGAGGCCCTTTAAGAAGGCATTGGAGTGTGATGTAAATTTTGTTGCAAATGAAGTGTAGCCAACATCTCTTTCTTTTCAGAGATAGGCCACCCCATTCTACTAGTTTGTGTTCTAAAATGTTTTTCTCTCTTGTTCATTAATATAAGTTGGTTTTCACTATATTTTTGTGTTCTCCACATTATATTTGTGTATTTCCTTGTTATATATCGGTTATATTTTTGTCTTCATGTCATTCTCAAAATAATTTGGGTCAGGTTTCCCCCTTGAAGAAGCTTCTCATTCATTCTTCTCTCTCATTAATAAGGCATGGATTTAGTTCTCTTT
This sequence comes from Picea engelmannii, assembly GCA_009831015.1. Lineage (NCBI taxonomy): Eukaryota > Viridiplantae > Streptophyta > Pinopsida > Pinales > Pinaceae > Picea > Picea engelmannii. Next base: position 417,399 of record ML778403.1, read on the forward strand.
CTCTTTTTATGTTATTTGGGTGTTTGGTGCATAAAAAATTCACACACGTGTAAAGTAGCTCTATGATTATGCTAAGTTCATGGTTGGCACAGTAGGGGAAAATTACACTATCTAAGTGAGAGGAAGAAGAGGATAGATTTTGCAGGAGGTAGGCCTATGGTTTCTTTAAGGGTTGGATTGTGAAAGTCTTTTGGGTAGTATGAAAAAGGTAATATTTTGTTAGACTCATTGTACATCTGTAATAGAGCTGTAGCTACAAGGTTACAATTCCCTTGTTGTACATCTGTAACATTTTTCATAATAAATTTAAGGCTTCTTCCTTGGATGCCACCTATACACATGTGTTGTAGTTTGTTTACTTGGATGAATGTTATGTTCCTTGCAATGTAGTGTGTTGTATAAGTATTGGATAATTGTATAATTATATGTATTGTGGGACGTTTTAAAGGCCACAATTGGATGTGTACATACTATTGAATGAACTTGGTTGAGTAGGAATTAATTGCATTTTAAAGACTGTAGCTTAAGGAGACGTTATGAGAAAAAATTAACTAAATATGTGTATTTTGTTTTTAGTTGGGAAAATATGGCCTAGACACCATGGCCGAGGCAAGGTAATGTTACACAACCTCAAGTTTTGAAATGGACTTTGGAGAAACTCAAGTTTCTAGAGAAAAAACTAGGTAGAATGTATGTTCGTGATAGATGGTATCAAGTATGATTTTGAGATATTCTTGGTGCTCTTCACCACTATCACTAACATGAACGATGGTATCATATTAGTTAAATAACTCTTCATCACATCTGAGAAAACTTGAGGTAATGTAGCAGGTTTTGAGATGAGTTTCCAGGCAACTGCAAAAGTGACTTGGAAACTAGATGGAGTAGGTTCTTTACCTTGGTGTAGTAAGCAGGAAAGCAAGTCTTCCACACAAAAATGGTAAGTTATTTATTGGTATTAGGTAGCAATATTGAATACTGGAGTATTAATCACTTTGAAAAGTAAGTATGCTAGAAATAATATCGATGTCAAACTCAAAGGGTGAAGAAGTTCCCTAATAGGTATTTTAGTACTTAGCATATTGGACATATGTATTATTATTTGTATTGTGTAGGCATTATTGATATTAATATTGTCAAGACTTTTCAATTTCCTATTCTTGTGGAGTAGGTGGGAGCCTTTCTCACACTATATCTATTGTTGTTATTTGTTGCTATTTATTAAGATCTAGTGAGTATTTATCTCATAAATTTGTTGAGTTAGTTCTCATCTTGTAAGGTTACATAAGAATTTCATTTGTTTAATAAACATTATGTCATATATTGGTTTATTAACACCTCTAGTGTAGAACTCCACTCGTGTGGGATTTTTCCACATCATAGTGCTTCTAATCCAACCTTGGATTTGGGTTCATTACTCTTTGTTTGTTTGATTCAGATTAGAATTGGGAGATAGTGGCTTCTCCTTTTCCCTCTATGGCGCAATATATAGTAATCTAAGGTGACCAACTTGTGTTTGGATCCATTCTCCCACATTAAAGATAACCTCAAGCCATTAGATTAGTTGTATTCCTTAATTCGACTCTCATCTAGAAAATTTGTGGTCATACAACTTGAAATCATCTTGAAAATAGCCTGTACATGGTTGTACGACTTGTATTTTGGCCTTCAATAATCCAATACATAGTCGTACACCCCTTATTTGACCCTCACATTTCATATTCATGGCCATACACCCTAAATCGTCCCTGAAATAGTTGATTCACACAATATACACTTGGATTCGTCCTAACACTCTCGATATGTAGTTGTACGATGCATTTCTTAGCCATACATTTTATAATTTATCTTCAAGAACCCAAGAGGCATCCACACACTCATATTTAAACTCTTAATCTTTCAATTCATGCCTTGCATTCACTAGTTCAACCTTAATCCCTCAAATCTTTCCATACAGACTCAACTTGTGGCTTATAGATTCAACACATGACCTTTAGCATCTAGTACACCCGATTCACTTGTAATAATTATTTAATATAAGGGTATATCATTTTTATTTTACCTTGTATATGATGATACATTTTTACTATGAGTATTGATCTTCTTTTAAAAACTCTTTATTCATTCTCATGAAATAATTTTTTTTTTAAGGAGATCTAGATATGTTCTTGGAATAATTATTATGGTTTTATTTGCAAGTTTACCTTTGCATCTAGAAGGATGACCACACGAGTTGTGGAAATATTGATGCTTTCCAAAAGGGTAGAAAAATTGGCCAACGACACTACAACGTTAGCTATAAAAGTTAACAAAATCTCTGTTATCAAGCAATCTTCCCATCCTTCCAAGTGCGAGGTGCCAATCTATGATGGATCTCACAATCTAGAAATACTTGAAAATTGGATCCTCATATGGACAACTGCTATGAATATAACCTGATTCTCAATGATGATAAAGTATTTATTTCCAAATTAAAGTTTACAAGACTCTCCAAACCCTTGATTGTAGACTGAGTGACAAATAAAAATCCAGTGAAAATATGGACAAGGATGGTGGAAGCTCTTAGCCTTACGTTCTATCCATCGAATTAAAAACATGATATGAATGCTAAATGGATCCACATATTTCATGGTTTTAATATTCCTATACAAGATCATATTCACTTTTTCAATCTCCTACATATCCTTCTCAACATTTTTTATTCAAGTGAGAAAATTATTCTTAAATTTAAAATTGGCTTTTAGGAAAAGTTATATCGAGAGATAAAGTACATGTATATCACCACCCTTGACACGACACACAATATCTCACCATTGGCAGGATACAATATTTCTAATAAGCATATATTTTAGCACTACTCATCCTCCTTCAAGAAGAATAGAACAATTTCCATGAAGTCCACACCTTATCGACTAAATTTCGGGGCTAAATTTCTCTCATGGGCTAATTTTCCATGGTTTTTCCAAAAACAAGATTCACCATTTTAAAAATGATTTGCCCAAATTCTATAGGATACAATTATTTTACCTTAAGAATCGCCAAAATTTTATAAAAACTATACAAAATCCTTAGAAATTTGAATATTTTTTCAAAACTATCGCCAAACATTTATAGTTGGCATATGAAGGATTAGTAAGATTCGCTAAGGTTTCTTCATTTTAAAATAAATTTCCATCCTTAAAATCATCCCTAACCTCATGTCACAAAAAGTAATCAATTTTGTTCTTCTTATACTACTTTTCATGCCAAAACAAATGGAGAAATATATAGATATTATAATACAAAAGGTCACGACATATCTGAATGTTTTCCTTTAAATAATAAGAAACCATTTCTTTTATTGTCTCAAGAAAAAGGAGCTAATAATTCTCCTATTGAGACTGGTAGAGAGGATAGTACTTATGAAGAGTTGAAATGAAAACTCAATAAGATTATTAGTGAATGCATTTTCTGGAGATTTAACTGTGTGTGTTTTAAATTAGGTTACTTTGATGCACCATCATCCTACTCCAGAAGTGTGTAAGAAATTTATTTTCCACTCGTGTCTACTCGACACATGATTTTTCAGTGGATTGTATAATCGATAATGGCTCACAAAAAAATATGATTGTGAAGGATATTGTTGGTCAACTCCAATTACCAATGGACCCTCATCCTCATCCATATACACTTGGATGGAAGGACAATGGGCCATCTACAAAGATCACATGCTAATCCCTTAGACAAATCCCCATGTAAATCCCTATATATCGAGTTGTTGTATTTCTATTGTTATATTAGCATTGTCAGCTAAACATTTTAATTGTAATTAGATCTTTTGTCTCTTATATATAGTAAGGAGACCTATTTTAGGATAATATCATCTTATATTGTGCATTGCATATATTGTAAAAGGAGGTTTCCCCCTCAAATTGGATTGTTCATTGGATATTTTTTGAAGTTTTATTTATAAAATTTGGTTTCATAGCATATGATCCTAGGGTTTCACTCCTTCAATCGAGACATCTTTGCATTTTCGCTATAATGTTTTTTCTAGGATGATTCAAACCTAAAACATTTAAGGCTATCGAGGAGAAATATTTAGTAACTTTTGGTAAACTTTTTAGGTACTTCTTTGTTATACTTTCTAATATATATCTTGTGGAAGTTAGGGTTTGTGATTAATCGTGAAATTAGTTTCAAATGATTCATATTGTGATTTTCGATATAAACTTTTTTTTGAAAAAGTTTTAAAATGTGAAATTTTCAAGAGACTGATAAGACATAGCTAAGTATATTTGGTAAACATTATAGGTACTATTTCATTATAATTTATGAGATAAAGCTTGTGGAAGTGAGGGTTTGTGACTATTCCTAAAATCAACTTCAAATGAATCATATTGAAAATTTTTCCATAACTTTTTTGGGAAAGGTTTCAGAATGCAATTTTTAGAAACATCAGGAGACATTGTGAAGTATTTGTGGTAAAACTTTGAAGTTTTGAATAATTTTATTTCTTGAGATACAAGTCATGGAAATTAGGGTTATTTGACTAGTCCTAAAACTAGTCTCAAACTTGTGTTGTTGGTTGAAGTGTCATATCTGAATTTTGAAAAGTCTAAAATAAGTGCCACGAGTTTATTTCAAAAGAATACAAAGCATATTATTCTAGGTAAAAATTTCAAAAACATATCTAAAATATTGGTCATGTGGAAATTTGTAAATGTTCATCTATCTCAATATATTCCAATCAAATCTTACTTATGTATTTGTTTCATTGCCTAGTTTGGTTTTTAAAAAAGTGTAATCTATTTATCTACAATGTTTTTTCCATTGTCTTGTTTAGTAATGCATACATATTTATTTAATATTAACACTTCAAAAATATTGGAGCCATAGGAAAGAAGATTGAGGATGGTGTAAAGCTCATAGGGGATAGAGCAAAGGACATCCAATGACCCATTTAGGTTGAGGTAATATTTCCCTTTAATTCTAGGTTCAACCTAGTCAAATGGAGTTCTATATTAATTCTTGAGTACCTTGTAAAATGTTTTAGATATCCATATTATTTTTTAAGGATACGAAGTGTGAACTCTATCACTTCGTAGAATAAGAATTCATTCAAAATTTATAGAATTCAAAAATATAAACTCCTTTATGGTTCTTTATTCAAGGTCTTCTGTATTTATGTTTTCTTTAGAACACACATTATGAAGGTAAAATATCAATTTAAATACTTCTTTGTTATTTTCTGCATGATTTATGTTTTAATATATTAGTACTTCCTACATCCATAAATAAATATATGATGGAATGAGGTGGTTGTGTATAAAATTGAGGAAGAGATTTTATATTATTTGAGCTTCCTTTCTTGAAATTAACATGATTTAATAGGTAAGTTGAGTTACAGTACCAACAAAAGAAGCAATTGAGGTTGCTTGAGGAAGTGTTAGGAGGGTGAATTATAATATACTTGGCTTGCAAGATATTTTAAAACAAAAATGGATTGAAAAGAAGGACCATTTATTGCCAATAAATTGTGTAGAAAAAAATATGTTTAAAAATAAACTAAAATTAAAATTTAATAAATAACCACATTAACGAATGGATTCCATGCATGTCTTACACTTTGTAAAGTTGCAATCCCTATCGACCAAAGTGATGATTTCATTTACATTGGAACATATTAAAGTCTCCTTGCTCCTCCTTGTGTTCCTTCTACACTACACAATAGCCATACTTCATAGTTAATATCAACTTGTCTAATTTTCTATATTGGTGTTCCATTATTAAGTATAGCCCTGACCCCTCTAATACTTGGACTTTTTTTATTCATATAGATTATAAAAAAATGAACATACATCTTTGTGACTCCACTATAGTTAGAATATGCTAAGGATTTTTCTAGCAGAATCATGTGTAGAAATGACTACATGTTTCTTGAGAGATGTTATTGTGTTTTATATAGTTTCACTCTATGTTGAACACAACATTGGAACTAAGACATATGATTTTTTTCATGTGATTAATAGTTAAAATAGGAGCAATTTGGTATGTTTCATCCATTACATTCATTTTAATTTTACTCCTAGTGCTGTAATATTTCAAATACTTGTGGTTGGTTCTCTGGTTCAATTGATTTAAAAGTTGGGTTTCTCTCAGATGTGAGTTGTTTCCTATTTCTAATCAAACAACGAAATGAGAAGTGTAGATGGCATATTTGTGGAAGCAAGCTTCAAGATATAGTAATATCAAATACCACTTGTGTTGGTAGAATTGCATGAATTTGATAGCAAGAACAATTATCTAGGTGGTCATCAGTGGACAACCACCTCTTCCAATGAATTAACATGGGTCTCCATATTGGCAGGTATTTTATCTACAGTTTTTTGTGTCCTAAATGTCCGGGGCTGTTTTGAGGCCTTAAACGATGGTTTTTGGCCATTCAGGGGCTTGGAGTTGCCATGGAATGCCCAGGCATACCAATAATTGTAATTCTCAATTATATCTTCCCAAAAAGATACTATGCACCCCAAACAAAGATTTATACAAAAGTTGCATCCCTAGGAAGTTGGCATGTCAACTAGCCACCTTAGGGTTGACAACCCTTTTGGTGCTTTGTCTCCTAGGGTTATGGTTTTGGATATTTAGGGTTTTTTCCTCTTAGGGTTTAGTACTTTATGTTAAAATAAAATTTTGGCCTCGTGTAATGTCTTCTTGTGAATGAGCATATCCAACACCTCTCTATTCAGAGATAAGCTACCACTATTCTAGCTAGTTTGTATTTATTTTCATTTCATAGTCTTTTCCTATTTATTTTGTTAATACAATTTGGTTCTTACTATATTACTATTATCCTTGCAACATTTATTTTTGTGTTTCCATTCATATTATTTCCTTTCATTTCATTCTATATATATTCTAGATTGGTGGTATCAAATAAATATAGTCTTTGTTTTTTCTCAGTGCATGTTCCCAATGAGGTCAAGGTATAGAGAGTTGGATATCAAAATAATTTCACTTGGGGAAGACCACTCTCACCAGCCTAAGAAAAATTCCTTCCTGGATTAAAATATAAATGATGGAGTAGAATATCTTATCAAGTTGTTTCACAAGGAATCCCTCACACGATAGAGGAATGAGATGGTGGAAAGTATCACCTATATCCTTCAATGATTGCAAATGGTGGTCGAGAAACCTTAAAAAAAAAAATTCAGAGTTGTGACACCAGTAAAGGTACAAGTTAAATTCAAAATTTCTTTATTTGAAGGAAATATAGATGCATATGCTTTGGAGAAATGGTTAAATCTATTACAGGGTTATTAATTTGTTCAAAAAAAATGGACATTGAAAATATCACTTTTTCACTCCTTAAGGTCCTTCCCCATGTCAAATATTGGTGGGAAAGTTATTGGGAGAGACATGATGAAGATGTGTCTACAAAAATTAGGAAATAAACCAGTTGGGAAAAGTTTTTTGATTCCCTCAAGGAGGAATTCTACCTTGTTGGATGATATGACTACCAGTACATGATATGGACAACTCTACATTAGGAGACATACTAGAAAGTGCCAGAGTACACTGATATGTTCCTTACCTTGCACTAAAAAATGGGTATTAGAGACTCTGAGAGGAACCTATTTTTGAAGTATCACAATGTCCTACATAGGTACATCCAAATAGATATGGATTTCTTGGACATATCCTCACTGGGAGATTCTTATCGACATGTTGTCAAAATCAAGCATAAATTTAAGTAGAGGTCTAAGTGGGAGTTTGGGTCTACAAATCTGTTGCAATATAAGTATGGTAAAGGTGACCTCAAATCATAGAACAAAGGACAGAGAAAACATCACCAAACTCAAGAAAACCAATCCAAGACACATGAAAAGAAGGGTAATGTGAAGTTAAATCAGGAAATTGGAAAGTGGTGTGAGTGTTGATATTGAGAGGGAGGGGTGAATCAATATCAAGTACAATTTATCGCTTTTATAACTTTACTTTCCAATTAAATAATATATCCAATAAAGAGCATAAGAAGAGATACACAATGCACAATATATATAGGTGAAAATACTCTGAATGTTTTCTTATGTAATAAAAATTTTCATTCAAAGGAAGCTATAACTTCCAAGTTCTCCAACTTCAATTGGAAGGAGGCTCCAACCCCATAATTTATAGGCTGCAACCTAAAGGAAGCTCCAACTCCCTATATTCTCTGACACCAACAAGGAGGATACAACCCCCTTTCCTTTCCCCTTCTTCCCACCCTTGAATATTTATAAGATATTTAACTTGTCACTGATACAATATCATCATCAAACTGAATACAACAATTACATAAAACCTGTGTTGATATCACCAAGAATAGGATTCAGATCATGTGCCATAAAATTCAATATCATAGATCCTCGCAACATAGAAACATGACAACTAGTGGGGCCTCACATGATGAGTCTAGGGAAACCTGTGAGTGCCTCGCAGGACACTCTATGTGCAACCAAAAAGGACCCACTTAATTAGGGATTTTCAAAAACCCCTTGCACCTACAACTTCGACCTTCATCACTCGTGTAGATCCAAGCACAACTTCCTCTATAAAACTCCACTACCTGTAACACCCCAAGGCCGAGCCCCTGCTGAATTGTAATTATGTTTATAGGCTAGTGAGCCAAGTGTTTATAAGATGAAGAATTATATGTTTATTAGGCCGGAGATCCTAGATGTTTAAGGCCATGAGAATGATTTTTGTATATGTAAATGCACATATCATTAATAAAATTACACTACTGCATGTAGACCGACCACAAAGAAAGAGTTATGGGGGCATAAGCTCCACTATGTAGGGTAAGGGAGGGGGCTAAGTGTCTAGGCCTAGGGGATAATCTAGAGGGGTTACCTCTAAAGGAGTAATATTTTATTATTATTTCCTAAAGGATAAGGTGGACATGACCGATGTTGTCCTAAGTTCTTGGGAAAGGGAACGAGTGCTAAGTGGAACTCATGTGGCTACAGGAAGACATGTGTTGACCTGGGTGCATGCAGTTATAGCTGGGAAAGCTAGCTCGTTGGGGGTTCACTTCCCATTATGGTGTTGCTCCCCATCCTTGCGTCTGGACCAGTCTTGAGTTTCCTCACGACCCTTACATTTATCTAGAAGTTTGTCACACTTCTTGATTCATCCAGGGATTCACGCTGTGAGCCATCCTCTTCATCATCGACCTCTGTATCATTTGCATGCCTCTGAAACTAATAAACCTGGGAAACTGACCCTTGTTCTCCTGTGAAGAACAACACACCTATACTTTTCCAGAGATGTGTTGTATATTAATGGTTTGTTGATGCTGCCATCACATGAGCTATACCGATCCTTGTTGTTTCCATCACTCTTACTAGAGTTGAGTTAGAAGTTGGCCTGAAGAAGAAGGTTGTCAGGTTGTCAGGACAGCAGGAGAGAAATCAAGAAGCAAATGTAACAGGTGATGTGTTACAAGATGCTTTGATTCTTTCTGTAGATAATATTTATGAATCTTGGGTAGTAGATTCAGGAGCTTCATTTCATGCCACACCTGATAGGAAACATTT
>ML778403.1:429697-474230 GCA_009831015.1 Picea engelmannii
AGATTGTTGGTTGTGGAGCCTGATTATCTTCCTGATTCAGAGGTCCTTGCTTTCAGCCGTGTTTATACCCCATGAAGTATTTACACCCCAGAAGTATGTACACTCTTCCACGCTGGGGAGTGCAGAGGGGGGGTACCCCCTCTCCGGGGTCCGGGGGGTCTGGGGGCAAGCAGGCCCCCAGCGGGGGTTTGGGGGCGAAGCCCCCGAAGCAAAAATTGCCTTATAAAAGTATATTGTAATTTCATTGTAAATATGGACCGTTCATTATAAGGTCGCAGATCTAACGGTAGAGATTATGTTAGGGTTTTTTTCCCTAGAAGGCAACCCTCTTTTATGAGGGAAATGTATTGCGGCTATGTATGAGAGTGAATATAGTATTATGAGAGAGGAGACTGTGAGAGAAAGAAGAGGAAGTTACAGTGGGTTTTGCTATAGGTTGTATCCCTTCATTTTGCTGGATAATAACAAAGGAAGGACCTGGCAATTTCTCTGGTGGACGTAGCCCACACTGGGTGAACCACGTATATCTGTGTCTCTCTTGTATTGTGTGTCTTCTATGCTTTATTTCTGCATTTGTTTTATTTTATTGCTCTGCGGTCCTGTTTTTCTAACAAGCCCAACTAAAACTATAGTGTTATGATAATTCATGTTCGGTCTGTTGTTGAAGCCTTGGAAGGGAAGTGGGGCAGCTGAAGGATTGTTGAGAAGAGAAGGGGAACACTTCCTAGGGTGGGACAGACATGTGGGGAATGAGAGGTTGTAGGCTGTTAGTGTGAGATTTCCCTTGGAGATAATCCTTCCTGTTGACCTGTGTGACTTTCAAGTTTCCCTTGCCAATACTAGGAATCCATTTCCCCATGGAGTTTAGTCTAGCTCAGGGGTGACCCATTGCTGAGCGTGATGAGAAACATGGTCTAAGGCTGGGAGGTTCGTGGAAGGTATGCACATTGTTGGTGGTCATATATTGAAGGATAAGTACCAAATCTTTGTTGATTGTATGTTGTGTAATTGTACATGTTTTATAACTTGATGAGTAATGCATAGATATATCATATATGTTGTATGTGTAGGCTTACTGTTATTTTCACATTAATCTGTGTATGGTTAGAATATGTTGTCTGTATGCATATATTGTCAGTATGTTTTAATGATTATTTCTGCATAAATAAGTGACATGAACAAAATGTTGTAACTATTGATTTGTGGTATATATGCATGCATATAAATTCATAAAAAGGTATCAGAGCATAAAGGTTATTCCATGGCATGGCCTGGCCTATTGGTTTAGGGTGGGGGATGTCACGAATTGGTATCAGAGCTAAGTGTAACATCCATGAAGTGGTGTTTCCCGGGATGTTGGTGGTTGGGGACGTTATAAAATGATATCAGAGCCATGGTTTCAACACTGTTCCTAGATGGGCCATGTTAGTGGAAATTGAAGAAAAATTTTTGGAAAATAATTGTTGTCGAAATGGAAAAAATTCAAGTTTAGAGCCCATGGTTTCTACTCGGAACCTGGATGGGCCACGAAAGAGAAATTCAGAGAAAAAGTCCATAGAAGTTTTGATGTACAGAGTTCCAAAAGGGAATGGAAAGAACACTTGGACTATGTTTGGAAGCACCAGAGGTGTATTTAAGAAACGAACACAAAGAAAGAAATCACAACATTCGTTTGTTGGACCGTAGGATCTGTTCGGGAGAAGGAGGATCCTTCATGACTATCATATTTGGAGAAAGGTGTAGGACGGTTAACCTCCAAGTTAGTTCAGACTTCACAACATAGGTGAAGTTTACGGGTTATAAGAGAAAAAAGGATCGAAGCCCAAAGTTTTGAAGTCCTAAAAGGATCTACATCATAGATCCGGGGAGGGGGGGGGAAGTATGACCATTGGATCATCCGAGGATGAATCATCATGTTTGGGAATTCGGAGTTTGGGAGAAATGGGTTGTGTTGGTGCAAAAACTGTCGAAGCCTTAAGTATTGAAGAAAAAGAGCAGAAGTGGCATGGTAGGATGACATCACCAGTGGTGACATGGACCTTTCCTAGACATGCCATGTGCCACCACCTTATTTGGTGACAACAGTACTATGTGGACCCTAGAAGGTTAATAATTTTGGGAGTTTAGAATTAGAAAGATTTGAGGGTGAAAGGTGTAAAATATTCCGAAGTCCTGGAACTCTTGAAACCTCGAAGTGATGTGGCTTGCTGATGTCACTCGAAATGATGTGGACACATGGGATGTGTGCCATGTGTCAATGAGTTAGGAACCTGTGAATGATTGAAATGACCGATAGAACGTGACATGTGTCACCTGTCTGAGTGGGCCATGTGTTCGCATCTAATATTTCACCACGTGGGCCTAATCTTAAGCATGTATGGTGGGGCTCTGATGGTCACAGTGGATGCCTGGTGCCATTTTGTGAAGTCCAAAGACTTGAAACTCTAGAAGAAATGGTTCATGATGGAATGGAAGGAATAAGATTCTGAAGTTCCATAGTGCCAAGGTGATGCGAGGTAATGATGTCACTAGGGTGACATGGAAGTATTCATAGATTTGTAATTTAGGAGTTTTGGGATGTTTAAAGGTGAAATCTTACGAAGTCCTGAATCTTCAAAGCTCTGAAATCCCAGAGCCTTGAAGTATGAAGTTCCATAGTGGGTATTATTCATTGGATGCTAGGTAGTCATGGACCATTGATCTAACCTACTTCGCGAGTATGCCAATTTGACACTCTGAGAGATTTGTTGGAAAGTGCTTTGGAAACCGCCGAAGTTGGAGTCCCTAAAGCTCAAATATGCCGTAGATCTGAGCAAGGAATGTGGACCGTGGATCCATTGTTATATGAATGTTCAACAGTTCATTGTTCAGTGATGTGGTGAGGTGTGGAAAAGGGGGCAACCTATGAATCTCGGGAGCCTGATGTTTTCAAGGCTCCGGATAAGCGCCAAAACCATTAGTGTTGGGTCACAACTGTGGTCACATGTGAACCAAGGGCTGGAGAAAAGGGGTTAGATCCCAGAAATTGTTGTAGAATAGAGTTGGGCTTAGAGATAGAATCCTAAGGGGTTCTTGACCAACCAAGACCCATTGAAAATGGAATATGATATTGCTTTTAGTGAATCAGATTGGTTTACTCTGGAAAATATTTAAAGTCTATTAGCCTGACAAAACTTTGGTTGACTACACATTTTGCAAAGTTAACAATTGACATAATCGAACTATATTGTCGCATAGTGTAGAGAAATGGAGGAGGCACATGATGCTTTCAGTTCAGAGAATGAAGTTAGCGGAATGGATGTCCATTTGGTAGTTGAAGGATCGAACTCCAATGGGCATGGATAAGAGATAGATAAATAAGGGGACATGATGAAAATCATTAAAAAGTTGCATAAAGATGCCCAAGTTCACCGAGTAGATAACAAAAATATCATCAAAGCCAGGGAGAAACATGGATAATTCACTGTGAATTTGATGCAGATCCTAGAAAGAATAGAAAATAAATTGGATAAGGAGAGTGGCTCAAGAAAATCAGCAAGTCACGAAAGAACAAAAAGTGATAGAAGACATCACCAACACTCCCCGAGGAATTCCAATAAGAGAGCACACAACAACTCAAGTCCATCCCCTATTAGGAAGCATAAGAGGTTTGAGATGGATGAGCTATGAGGAGAAATGAATAAAATCAAACCTCCTACATTTGATGGTGAGCACAAGAAGGATGAAGATGAAGAGACATGGTTGGTGGGCATGTTGGCACAGGGGTAGACCTAGGGTTCAACTCTAAGAGCACACCAACAAGTCCTAACTATTGGCCCTTTTGGAAACACCTATGAAGCAGATGTCGTCTCACCCAAAGTAGCTATGGGGGGGTTGCAGGAAAGATATGACTAAAACTAAGGGGATATCAAGTGGATCCAATACAAAATCAATATAGCAATTATATATCATTTACTAGTTCATATGTACTCTGCAGAACTATCTATTAGATCTAACACTGTAATGAAATTAATAGTATCGAAAATGGCAAAGAACTCGGCATCAACCACACATGACACCAGAAATACATGGTTCACCCTCTCCCTAGGGCTACGTCCACAGAACTATGCTTTATAATATATTAAGATGAAGCATACAATTCTTGTTTGTGCTCTCATCTAGTATATCTTCTTTCTTCTTCTCTCTATCTCTCTCCTTCCTGTGCACCCAGCTGCAGGGTTGATATTCGCACCCAGCTGAATAGCTTACAATCATAGAAAGATCTACACTCACCACTTCTCTCTCTCTCACAATAATCCTCACTTGATCATACAATAAAAAATATAACAATAACATCCATAACACCAACAACCGCAACCCATCCTAGGTCCTTTAGACCTCTATTTATACATTACAATAGTTCTCGGACACCTTTAGGCTAAAAACTAAGTGTCAAAACCCTAGATACAAAAAACCATAGGTGTCTAAAACCCTAGGTCAACTTGACCCACGTTTTCAGGGCTTTGTCAGCCTGTCTTTTCTTCCTTCTCGCACGGTGTTCCAAAGCATCCAATAGTGCCTTTTTTCTCTTTCTAAGTTGTCCACGATCCATATTCCTTGTTGATCTTTCATCCTCAATCTCTTTTTCCAATTTATTTCTTTCTCTTTCTTTGCTCCATCTTTTATTCTCTTTTTCTCACTTCGACCCAGTAACAGTCACTATGTCTTCCGCCCAGTTCATGTTTTTCCTTTTCTTCCTTGATATTCACTTTCTTCCATAACTAAGGGCCAACAAGCCCCCAACAATCACCTTTGAGTCATCCTGAGGCACTTCAGATCTAATCCCTTTGCTTTGCTTTGTCTTTAGACTGCGCAGAGAAACCTATGCTTCCAACTCTAGTCCTCCCTTCCTCCCTTGTGCAGTCTGTCTTTTCTTTGCCTGGTACCTAGTTTCAGTTGCACCTGGTACCTAGACCCTTGTCTTCATGCTTTTACTGAGAGCTGCGAGGCAGCTGGTTGTCATAATACAACTTCAGTCGGCTCTCGTTCACCAAACCTTCCTTCCATTCTCCATTCAAAGTCTTCAACTGTGGAAATCCTCATTCTGTAACATAGGCAACCTCATATGGACCGAGCCAATGCATTCTAAACTTCCTAGAATTCTTCATGAACTTATTTTCATATACTAGTACCTGATGGCCTTGCTTAAATACCTTCTTCTTGATGTGTCTGTCGTGGTAGGCCTTCTCTCTTTCTTTCTGGACCTGCAAATGAAAGCTTGAAATAAATCTGTCTTCCTCTAGTTCGACCAACTGTGCAAGTCTCTTTCAAACAATGCCAGTGTCGTCCATATCTGTAAAGGAAGCAATTCTTAAGCTTGGTACCAAATATTCCATTGGGACAACGACTTCAATACCATACACCAATTTAAAGGGGGTTTGCATTGTTAGCTTCTTGTGTTGCACCTCTTTCTTCACCTTAGTGAGCAAAATAGAGGTGCTTGCAAGCTCAGTTGGGTTTGTTGAGTAGGACAGCTGCAAGGAAAAGGGTTAGAAAAAAAAATATAAAACAACAACTAAGAATTAAACTAAGAAATAAAACAACAACTAAATTCATAAACAAAGGGACATAAGGACAAAACAAACAATGAGACCCATGTCACCAATGATAAGGCTGATATTAGTGAAAGAAAACAATGAGAAGCAAGGGGACTATGAGTCCCTTCTTCCTCCAAGGGAGGGCTCTTGGACCCCCACAAGTAAGCTCTTCTTACAACTTTGAAAAGGAAAATGAAAATGGTGAAAGAATTCTTTGCTAATCCACTCAAGGGGTGAGATGGATTTCCCAAAGCAATGATGCAAGTATACTCTTGGCAAGGATAGAAGAGTCCTCAAGAGAATAATGGTAGCATAACTTTTCTATGAAATTCCTTGAAAAATGAAGTGTATCCATGGCCTTTTTATAGCATTCCTTTGGGTTATTTTTCAACTAGTTTGTAGTGTGTAAAGAGGATAATTAGGGCATTTCTAGGTCTTTGAAAATCCATCTAGTCAAATCCAGTCTAGATTTGAGTGTCAAATCAACTTGGAAGTTGAACCAGAAGTGGGTGGGAGGCCAACCACTCTCATAAATGCACCGTTTCTCAAGTGCACGACTTTTTGCGACAACATTCGCGCATCGGGTGCATGTGCACGAATCTTGCGTTTATGTTTCACGCATGTGCACTCGCGCCCAGTGTCTTCATAACACCCTTCAATTTTTTACTATTTTGTATAGTTTTTGACCCTTTGTGAATGCTTTTGTGTTAATTCAGGTCCATGGATGACCTCATAATTGTTTGACGATGCTGAATTCTTGTAACCATTTGCGGACGAAATTTCAGTGATAACATCTTGCAAGTGGTTCTATAGGCCCATAATACTACTGGTACTCTTAAATCCCAATCATCTCTATTGACACTGCAAATATCCATTAGCACTGTCTCCAAGATCTTGTTGAATGATTCAATTGTCCCATTTGCTTGTGGATGGTAAGGTGTGATCTTATGATGATGAATTGTAAATTCCTCGGTCAAGGATTCAATTGTTTTATTAATGAAATGTGTGCCTTGATTGCTCATAAGGATCTTCGAGCATCCAAACCTAGTTATGATGTCATCAAATATGAAGCGTGCAACTGTAGTGGCACTACAATCCTTGAATAATCTTTCTTCATCCCATCTAGTCAAGTACTATGTCGCAATAATTATGTACCTTGCTCCTGTGCGCTTCCCTGGTGGGTTAATAGGTCCCACAAAGTCAATGACCCATTTATCAAATTCTTGTAGGGTCAACTGTGGTGTTAATGACATGTCATCTCTTCTGGATGGTTTCCCAACTCTCTGGCATATATCTTAGGCTCTGTAATAGTCCTTAGCGTCTCTGTGTAAGGTAGGCCACCAAAGGCCAGCTCAAAGAATGTTTTGTGCAGTGGCTTTCCTTGTGTAGTGTCCTCCTACAATTACTTCATGAGCTTCGATGAGGATTAATGGTCTTTCTACCTCCATAAAACACCTCCTCAGTATCTCATCAGGTCCCATCTTGTATAGTTGTCCCGCTATAAGTGAAAAGTCTATAGCGCGCACTACTAGTTGTTTCTTCTGGGTGATTGTATATTCACTCGGTGCCATTCCTTTTGACAGGAATTGGACTATCTCTGCTAAGTGGTCATTAATCTTTCTAATGGATAGCAGTTGTGCATCTGGTAGTGTATCCTCCAAACTAGTGGTCTCTTCTCCGTGTTCCAACCTCGACAAGTGGTCAGAACCTTTTTTCATTCTCCCTGGCTTAACTATGATCTCAAAATTATATTCCTGAAATAACATAAGCCATCTTCATATTCGTCCCCCCAACACTAGCTTGTTGACTAGGTATTTCAGTGTGGAATTATCAGTAAACATTTTAAGGTGTCCTCCCAACAAGTAATGGAAAAACTTCTACAGTGCATACACCATGGATAACCCTTCTCTTTCAGTGGTGGTGTAATTGATCTCAGCTGTTGATAGCTTCCTGCTAGCAAAGGCTAACGGGTGGTTGATGTCTCTTGTTCCTGGTTGTGCTAACACATCTCCTAATCAAATAGAATATGAATCGACATGAATGTGAAACTCTTTAATCCAATATGGGAAAACCAGAATAGGTGCAGTAACCATTTTTTGTTTCAGTGTGTCGAAGCTCTGTTAGCATTCTTCTATCCAGTGAAATTGACACTCTTTCTTCAAAAGATTCTCCATGGGTGTTGTAATCTGGGCATAGCCTTTAATGAACTTCCTATAATATCATGTGTGTCCTAGTGCAATGCACATCTATTTGAATGAAGTAGGAGGGGGTAGATCAACTATGATGGAAATTTTAGATGAATCTACTAGCAATCCCTGCTTGCATACAATATGACCTAACAACACTCCAAATGGTGAAAAGAAAATGCACTTCTTTAGGTTTAAGGAAATCTGACACTGCCGACACTTGTCCAACATTAGCCTTAATCATTTGATACAATTTTTCAATAAACTAAAAATAGTCCAATCATCAAAGTATGGTTCTAGAAACTTATGTAGGAACTCCTTGAATGCTTCGAATACAACCCTGGAAATGATGGTTGGGGCATTCTTCAATCCAAAGGGCATTATTGTATATTGGTAGGTAGTCTTATGGAAATATTCCTTGGCAATCCAGATCTAATGGTATCCTAAAAATCTATCTGTAAAAGAATATACTTCCTGACCTCCTACATTATCTAACACTTCGTCAGTGAATGGCATAGGGAAGGGGTCATACAAATAGACATCATTAAACTTCCTCAGATCTACGTAGATCATGAGATCTCCTATCTTCTTGTCTTGTAACACCATAGGGCCAATCCATTTTGATTCTTCGACGGGTTCTATAATCCCTGCTTCCAACATTCTTCTGAGCTCAATCTTCACTTTCTCTTTATATTTAGGGTTCAATATGTAGGGTCTCTGCTTGATTGGTCTTGCATCTGGTTTCAAAGGGATCCTCATTTCTCCCACAGGCCCTTTAATTCCCTTCATATCAGTGAACTTGGTTAGAAACAAGTCTTGATACTCATGCAGTAACTCGATGATATTGTCAATAGTGGAAGAATCTCAATAATCTCCAACATTTTCAAGCTTGGGTGCTTTCCCTATTCCAATATTGACTTTCTTGATCTTGATCGACTGTCCAATAAATGGTATCTCAATTCCTGGTCCTTCAAAATCTCTTTGGCCTTCTATTTATATGATGTTCACCTTCCTAGGATCATCGTCTTCATCAACATGGATGTTGTAACAACCTTGCAGAGTCTGGAGAGGCGCAACCCATTCATCCTCTTCTTGCTCCAAAGGGAGGCTAGGTGCCTCCTCAAATACTTTATGTCTTACAGTCTATAATGCTTGATCTACTGTAGGTTATTGGATTTCGAATAAAAAGGTAGTTCGGAGTCATACCTTCCCAATATGTAGTGATGAGGCACAATTTTTCTTGAAGGTACCAGTCGATAGGGATAGTGTCTAGCATGTTTATGATTTTTTGCACCCACTTCTCTTGAGGAATATTGCTCCAGGCTTCCTCACAACTTCTCACATGGTCGTTCGGGCAGCTTCGACCTATGTACCTAACTTCGCATCCATCTGCTTACACTGAGAACCGTGCTATCGTCAGAGTACGACATTGTACCCATTCTGCAATGTTGTTTTTATGTGTCCCCCAACATCATGTTGGTGTGGCTTTCAAGTCCTCATCCTTTGCCAACAAGCATTGTTGTATCGATACACTTTCTTCAAAGTCCGACATGAAGGTCTCTAAAGGATTCAGACCATCAAATGTGGGTAAGTTACTTACTTTTTTGCCAATCCTGTGTAATTATTTGGTTAATATAGTGCATTTCCTTGTAGATACTTCATACATTTGGTTATGCCAATTCTGTAGAGCTTCTTCTGAGTCTGATGAACATGCATTGTCACTTCGCTAGCTCAAATTTCTATTCGTCGTAGGATTAATGTAATCCTGTTGTCTGGCTTTTAATTTGTATATGTTTTCCAGTTCGTATGAATGGTCTTATTCTTTGATGGGCTCATTTTATCATGGAACTTCATCAAGATCTAATAGTGTGATGACCCTAAGGCCATATCCCTCAAACATCATTCACCTTTTCTTTAAATAAACCACAATGGAATTATTGAAAGCCCAATCAATTCCTAACAGCGCAGGGTAAGGACAACTATCATCAACTATCTCAATCACCTTGAAGTCTGCAAATTTCCTCACTCCATCGATGTACACAAGGACATGTTACAATCTTATGAAAGGGATTATTGCCTGCTGATTAGCCATCCTAAGCCTGATAGGGGAATAGATCAACTTAGGTTTTCCCATCACCTCCCAGGTTTTCTTCGTCATGACATTGACCTATCATACTCTCCAATCTGAGAATTTTGATGTAGTTCTTTATTTTTCCTTCTCTTCCTGCATAGTTGATGTAATGAATTATTCAGTAAAGGATCTACCCTTCCTATCTCATACTTTCTGACCAAATTTTGCAGTTCTTGTATAGGTTTCTCATCTTTAATCATCTCTATAAATGTATACAAGAAACTGACAAGTTTGCTTACCTCTTTTCCATCTCCGGGTGAAGCAGACTAATTGAATGCTAGAGGCATTCCACATTCTCTTAATTTTGGTCATGTCTTTGATGAAGAGCCTTGGTCTCCCCTAAATTCTCTTCTTACCTCCTCGAACATTTGTTTTTCTTTCTTTGCATCAAATTTTTGTGTCTTCTTTGCAACTTTCCTGACTCCTGATTATTCTGTAGTCTTTCCTTGGATCCTTTTGTCTTATCCTATAACAACGTATCTTTTAGTGATAACAATAAATCTAGGTTATTCTCCACAAGGTTCTTCTTTGGTCAATTGTATTTGCGAGTTCTGTTGAGGTCCCCATTTCTCTTGAAGTTTAACCAGCAATGTTGGACATTCCTCGATGACATGCTCGAAAGAGTTGCAATAGATGCCAGTGGTACAAGGGTTCTGACATTCCCTTGCCAAGTGTCTAGACTATGTGTAGTTGTAACAGATTATCTATCCTCAACCTCGACCCATACCTCCTCCTCTTCCTCTTCCTCGAAATCCACCACAAGGGTTGACATTTCCTCTCCCAGTGGAGTTATACTGCGTAGTGTTTCCTTCTTGCTATACTTCACCTTGAATCTTGTATATATCCCGTTGACCTTTCATGCATGAGATTGTAAGCCCTACAATCCCTATCATCATGTCCCATGGACTTATAGAATGTGAAATACAATTTTTTGGGTGTCTGAACATATTTTTGCATGTAGTAGAACTCACCAGGGCAATGTCTATTTCTGCATACCTCACACCAGGGTAGGGTAACTTGTTTCAAGGGGATCGGAGCTCCAGAGGTCAAGTATTCATGGAATAGGGGGCAATGTTCCTTGTCATGGCCTTCTGATCTGTATCTGACACACCAGATGTCTTCTCTTTTTCCGTTTTCCTTGTCTTTCTTCATATCTTTGACCTGCAGAGACAAACTAGTTAGCCGACTCAAGATTTGACTCATACCTAAGATGGATTCTCCCATAGGGGTTTATTCTAGCTTCATGGTGATCTCCAGTGCCTCAGCCTATGAAGAAATCTTCTGTTGTATCAGAGGAAATTTGATGTTTGGAAAGAGGGAATCAATGAACCATTCCTTGTTCTGCTCATCTAGGATTTGAAAACTCAGATGGCCTATCAAGGTCTTGAATCTCTAATCGAACTCCCATACTGGTTCAACTATTCTCTGCTTGATTTCTTTCAGCTCTATAATGCACTGCGATTCTAACTTAGGTTTCTTGAATTCAACAATTAGCGAAGTTGTAATAGCATTCAGTGGTTTAGGTGTAGATCCTTAGACAAATTTCATATACCATCTCAGTGCACAATCTCTTAGGGTAGTACTGCACTGATCTCGTTTGACAGCTTCGTCGGTGATATTCTTAATACTCCACATGGCTTCGCAGAGAAACCAATGTTGTTCAGGGTCTTCAAATCCATATCCTCTAAAGGTGGGTAACCTCATCTCGTCTGCCATATATCTTCCTAGGTTCCCTGACTGAGTATGTGATGGACTACTAGTGACAGTGCTCTGATGACTTAGGTTACTCTGGTTACTTAAGGCTACTGAAACAATAGGAAGAATACCTGTACTTATTTCGATAGTCGACGTAGTTCCTGAAGATTTTTTCTCTTCTCGGTGAGGTTCCTCTGTCCTAGCGGATTCCAAATCCTCCTCGTCTCTTAAATATTCCTCTTCTCCACTGTATAAACCCTCGGCCTTGTAGTTCTTCTTAAATAGGTTCGCAAGATGAACTTCTCCGAACGCTCTCCCAATGCGCGTATGTCCAGCCTCTGTGTCACTATCGTTGTCCAAATTCTTGAACATTAGCCTTTTCAGATCCGTCTAACTACTATATCTTCAAGATGTTCTTCTCATGCAATAACATCTTGATCCTCAACTTTAGAAAATGTAAAATTTTTCCTCTGGGTCCCTTAAAGAAATATCTCTCAGCTTGGCTATATGACTCTACTTTCTCAACAACAAACTCGGTAATATACCCTCCAATGGTACTATCAAACTAGTGATCTACTGCTCTTGACATGACATTATCAACTCTCTTGACCTTCTTGATCAACACCAACGTCCAAACCACAGGTGGCCTAGACCTGATCTCAAATTGGGTATCTGCTAACCCAGATAGTCACTCATATAGCTCCTAATGGATTCCTCCAAAGACAATTTCGTGTATATCAGTAAAGATATATCTCTCCAACCAATCCTCTATACAAAGATTAAGATTCTTGTTCTAGGCTTCAGCAAAGTCCTTTTCTTGGTCTTCTATACATTTTTGAATCTCTGTCTTCGATGGAAACCACCTTGACATTCCCTCAAGAAGATTCCTGTCCTAGCAACAAAACCATTTGTTGGCATAGGGGCAGACCCAAGGTCTAGCTCCAAGAGCGCACCACCGAGTCCTAAATATTGTCCCTTTCGGCAACACCTGCGACACAGATACAGTCTCACCCAGATTAGCTATGGAGGGTTGTAGGACAGAGATGTCTACAACCAAGGGGATATCAATTGGATCCAATACAAAATCAATATAGAAACCATACATCATTTACTAGTTCAGATCTACTCCGTAGGACTATCTATCAGATCTAACACTGTAATGCAATTAACATTATAGAAAATGCAAAATAACTCAGCTTCAACCACACATGACACCAAAAATACGTGGTTCGCCCTCTCCCTAGGGCTACATCCACAGAACTGTGATTTATAATATATTAAGATGAAGCATACAGTTCTTGTCTTCGCTCTCAGCTAGAAGATCTTCCTTCTTCTTCTCTCTATCTCTCCCCTTCCTATGCACCCAACTGTAGGGTTGATCTTTGTACCCAATTAAAGAGATTACAACCCCAGAAGGCTCTACACTTAGCACTTCTCTCTCACACAATAATCCTCACTCAATCATACAATAACAAAGATAACAACAACATCCATAACACCACCAACAACAACCCATCCCAGGTCCTTTAGACCTCTATTTATACATTACAATAGTTACCAGACACCTTTGGGCTAAAACCTAAGTGTCAAAACCCTAGGTGTCTAAAACTCTAGGTCAACTTGACCCACATTTTTAGGGCTCGCCAACTTGTCTTTCCTTCCTTCTCATGTGATGTTCCAAAGCATCCAATAGTTTCTTTTTCCTCTTGATGAGTTTTCCACAATC
This sequence comes from Picea engelmannii, assembly GCA_009831015.1. Classification (NCBI taxonomy): domain Eukaryota; kingdom Viridiplantae; phylum Streptophyta; class Pinopsida; order Pinales; family Pinaceae; genus Picea; species Picea engelmannii. The sequence goes on from ML778403.1 coordinate 443,012, forward strand.
TATCTTCCTTGCTGATTTGTCATCCTCAATCTCTTTGTCCAATGTCTTTCTTTCTCTTGGTTAGCTCCATATTTTCTTCTCTTTCTCTCACTTTGACCCAGTAACAGTCACTGTTTCTTCTATGGAGTTCATGTTTTTCCTTTTCTTCCTTGATCTCCACTTGCTTCCAAAACCAAGGGCCAATAGAGCATGAGAAAGTATTTTCAATTGCATAATTATTCTTCTCATGCAGAGTGAAGAATTGCCATCTATCAACTCAAAAGAAAGGCATCCATGTTGTGGGATCAAATTGTGCAGGTGCAACACATTAAAGATAAAAATGTTACTTGGAGGGAATTCAAGAAGTATTTTGAAAAGAAATACTTGACTAAGAGGTACTATGATAAGAAAATGAAAGAGTTATTTGAACTCAAGCTGGGAAGTATGTCCATTGATGAGTACGAAAGAAGGTTTTTAGAATTGTTGATGTATGTATCTTTCATCCAGGATGAGATAGTATATATTCAGAGGTATTTGAGTGGTTTTCCACCATTCATCGGTGAAAAAATACAATATGATGATCCAAAAACATTGGAGGAGACCATAAGGAGAGATAAGTGCCTATATGATCATCAAAAAGCAAGGCCAACTTTCCAAAAATCTTTGGAAGACAACAAGAAATTCAAGATAGTTCAAAGGAAGAAGGGAATTAAACCACCATTCTTCAAAAATAATCCCTATGGAAAACCAACTTATAGAGAACCTAGAATGATTGAGACAGGTGGTCAAAGGCCAAGGAAACCACCTATTCAATGTTGGGGTTGTAAAGGTGATAATATGTTTAGAGACTGTCCTCACAGAAGTGACAAAGTGAGAGTTGTTCACAATGTTCAATGAGATGAAACAGTGGGGGACATGGGTAGAATGTACCCAGGATCTATGCATCCCTGGAAGAAGAGAAAGAAGATTAGAAATCACATATTATTGAAGTGGAAGGTATGATCAGCAACCAAACCATTACTATTTTAATTGATTCAGGAGATAGTCATAGTTATATAGATTCTAAGATGGTGGAATGTTTTCATTTTCCAAGAAACAAGCATGGAAAATCTTGGTTGGTGCATCTGGATACTGGAGCCAAAAGAAAAGTCAATGAGATGGTTAATTCATGTCGTATGGACATGAACGGACTAATCACAAGGGAATATTTGAAAATCTTTCCTTTAGGTTCCTATGACTGTCTAATTGGGATGGATTGGTTGGAACAACATCATGCTATCCTGGACTTTCATAAAAATGAATTCACTTTCCTAGATGAGGAAGGAAATCAGAGAACCATCCAAGGAATTCCTAGGGAAGTGACTATCAGAGAAATTTTAGCAATTTAGCTGAAGAAATGCTACAAGAAAGGACGCCAAATATTTGCAACTCATATGGAAGAAGAACCTAAGGATAAGGTGCCATATTTGGAGGATCATGCAGTCCTAGAATATTTTCAAGATGTGTTCAAGGAGGTACCGGGACTACCCCCAAAGAGAGATATTGATTTCTTTATAAATTTAATGCCTGGAGCAACTCCAGTGTCAAAGAATCCTTACATAATGAGTACACCAAAGCTAAAGGAGTTGCAAATGTAGCTTGAAGAAATTCTGAAGAAGGGATATATATGCCCAGGTGTATCACCTTGGGGTGCCCCAATCTTGTTCGTGAAGAAAAAATATGGGACATTGAGATTGTGCATCGACTTCAAGAAGTTGAATAAAGTCACTATAAAGAACAAGTTTCCTATGCCAAGGATTGAGGATCTCTTTGATCAATTGAAGGATGAAAATATATTTTCCAAGATAGATATCAGGTCAGGATACCATCAGGTAGGGATTAAAGAGGAAGATATCAACAAGACTGCCTTCAGGACAAGGTATGGTCATTATGATTTCACATTGGTGCCATTTGGGTTGTCAAATGCACTAGATGTTTTCATGTGCTTAATGAATGATGTTTTTTGGGAATATTTGGACACGTTTGTCATTGTATTTCTGGATGACATCCTTGTATATTCCAAGTCAGAATAAGGGCATGAGCATAATTTGAGGATGGTGTTTCAAGTGCTAATGTAGCATCAGTTGTATGCCAAATTGAGCAAGTGCTCATTTTATCAAGACAAAATTCACTACTTGGGGCATAACATTTCAAAGGATGGGAAAGCAGTGGATCCTGAGAATATAGAAGCCATTAAAGAATGGTCAGTGCCTAAGAATGTGACATAAGTAAGATCCTTCATGGGTCTAGATGGTTACTATAGAAGGTTTATTGCATGGTTTTCAAGAATATCTCACCCCATCACTTCCTTGCAAAGGAAGGGGAATAAATTTCAATGGACAAAAGAATTTGAAAGAATATTTCATCAATTGAAGCAATAGTTAACCAGTGCTCCAATTTTGAGGATTGTAGATCCAAATGAAGACTTCATTGTATGCACAAATGCATGTAAAGAAGGACTGGGTGGAGTCTTCAGTCAAAATGGGTTTGTTGTATGTTATGAATCAAGGAAGTTGAAGGATCATGAAAGGCTCTATGCCACTCATGATTTGGAGTTGGAAGACATATTGCACGCTTTGAAGAAGTGAAGGGACTACCTCATGGGAAAGAGGTTTGAGATGAGGATAGACCATAATGGTATGGAATATTTATTTGATCAACCAACTCTAAATGCCAGGAAAAGAAGATGATTAGAGTTTCTCAGTGAATATGACTTTGATATAAGTGATATCAAAGGAAAAGACAACAAAGTGGTTGATGCAGTTGGTAGAAGGGTACATGAGTTGTATGCTACAACCATTAGCATGTACCAATCATATTTGAAAGACAGAATTGTGGAAGCTACAAAATCTAATTTGCAATGCATGGAATTGGTAACAAAATTGTAGCAAGGTAAAATGCAATAAAAAGTTGAGGATTACGAATTGAGAATTGATGGAATCCTCTTGTATAGATTTTTTTTTATGTACCCAACTCTTATGAATTGAGGAGTATGATTTTAAAAGAAAGGAACAATGTACCTTATGCAGGACACCCAAGATATTAGAAAAATAATTTCAGCATTCAAAAGCAAATATTATTGGCTAGGCATGAAAAGGGAGATTGCATATTTTATTGCCAAATGTTTTGAATGTCAAAGTGTAAGGGCTGAGCATAGGCACCCAACAGGTTTTATACAACCATTAACCATTCCTAAGTGGAAATGGGAAGTTGTAACAATGGATTTCATCATAGGTTTTCCCAGAACAAGAAAACAACATGATGCAATCATGGTGGTGGTGGACAAGCTTACTAAAGATACCCATTTCATTCCTATGAAGACTACTCATAAGGAAACTAATGTTGTTGATATTTATAAGAGGGAAGTAGCATGATTTCATGGTGTACCCAAGACAATTGTGTCTAATAGAGACCCAAATTTTACCTCAAAGTTTTGGAAGGGGTTCTTCAAGGGGTTCGAAACAAATCTGAACTTCGACACTGCTTATCATCCTAAGTATGATGGGAAGACAGAAAGGGTGAACCAAGTGATAGAGGAAATGATAAGGATGTATGTGATGGAAAAACCATCTAAATGGGAAGATTACCTACACTTGGTAGAATATTACTACAATAATGGGTATCAAGCATCACTTAAAATGAGCTCGTTTGAAGCACTTTATGGAAGAAAGTGAAACACTCCAGTAAGTTGGGACAACCCAGTTGATAGGGAAGTCGTTGGGCCAGAGTTTCCCAAGGAAATGGAAGAGAAAATACTGAAGATTAAGAATAATTTGAAGGCTTCCCAAGACATGAAGAAAAGTTATGTTGATAAGAAGAAAACTCACAAGGAATTTAAAGTAGGGAATCATGTATTCCTGAGAGTGAAGGCCAACAAAAGATCCATGAATTTGAGAAATTGTTCAAAGTTGGAAGCTCAATATTGTGGTCCGTTTTAAATCCTAGAGAGGACCGGTCCAGTAGAATATAGGCTTCCATTGCTTGCATGCATGTCTATACATAATGTATTTCATGTGTCATTGCTTAAGAAATATGCACTTGATGATAATCATGTTATTGATTGAAATGTGATTTAGGTGGAGAAATAAAGCGCATTTCAGGTGAATCCGGTGCACATACTAGATCGAAAAAGAAAACAACTCTGGAATCGAGCCATAGGGCTTGTAAAATTCTAGTGGAACTGGTTTGGTCCTAAGGACGCAACATGGGAGCATGAAGATGCTATGCGGGCATAATACCCAAATATTTTTGAAGATTTTGGAAATATTTCTGTTGTTGTGTAAGTAAGGTGGACTAAGGATAGTGAAAAAATAAGGGGAGGGGATTGTAACACCCCAAAGGTCGAGCCCTTGCTAAATTATAAATATTCTTATAGGTTAGTGATCCAAGTTTTTTTAACCTCAAGACTTATATGTTTATTAGGAGAGAGAGCCTAGATGCTTAAGGCCATGAGCCTAATTTTTGTATATGTAAATGAACATATCATTAATAAAATTACATTGTTGCATGTAGACCGACCACGAAGAAAGAGTTATGGGGGACTAAGCTCCACTAGGTAGGGTAAGGGAGGGGGATAAGTTTCTAGGCCTAGAGGCTAAGCTAGAGGGCTTACCTCTAAAGGAATAATATTTTATTATTATTTCCTAAAGGCTAAGGTTGACATGACCAGTGTCGTCCTAAGTTCCTAGGAAAGGGAACAAGTGATAAGTGGAACTCATGCAGCTGCAGGAAGACAGGTGTCCACATGGACGAATGGAATTATAGCTAGGAAATCCAACTCGTTGGGGGTTTTCTTCCCATTATGGTATTGCTACCCATCCTTTCATATGGGCCAGTCTCGAGTTTCCTCATGACCCTTACGATTCTCTAGAATTATCCCTTCCCAATTCATCCAGGGATTCACGTCATGATCCATCCTCTTCATCGTCGACCTATGCATCATTCACGTGCCTATGAAAACAATAAACCCATGAAGTTGACCTGTTTTTTCCTGTGAAGCACAATGCACATGTACTTTGCCAGAGCCGTGATGTACCTTAATGGTTCTTTGTTGTTTCCATCACTTGAGCTATACCTTGCCTTGTTGTTTCCATCAACCTTACTAGAGTTGACTTAGAAGTTGGAATTAAGAAGTAGGTTGTCAGGCCTGCAAGAAAATATCTCCAGGTGAGAGAGGTTGTTGGGGAAGTGATTTTCCAGAGGGAGCCCAACTACAACTATAGTGATCTGAGAATTCTTTTCTGATATATTGTTGAAGCCCTGGAAGGGAAGTGGTGAATACGAAGGCCTGTGGAGCAGAGAAGGGGAACACTTCCTGGGGTAGGAGATACATGTGGGGAATGAGAGGTTGTAGGTTGTTAGGGTTATCTTTCCCTGAGATATAATCCTTTTGGTTGACCTATACCAATTTCATGTTTCCCTTCCCAATCCTAGGAATCGCTTACCCGATGGAGTTTAGTCCCAACTTGGGGGTTGTTGCACATAAAAAATACTCACTTTGATAGTGTCGCAAGTGTCGTCATTACAAAGGTCACAAGTGTCACATTTTTCTCACAAGGTCGTAAGTGTCGCATGTTGCTCACAAGTGTCACAAGTGTTAAAGAAAGCATGATGCCATGATGCCTATGTCGTGCCTATAATGAAATGAGAAGGACACTTGAAACACCTCAAACATTTGATTTGGAAGAGGAGAAATGAGTCTGTAGGCTTGCAAACCTTTTGCCATCTGAAAGCACCTCAAAAACTGAGTTTTTGGAGGGGAGCACTCCCCTCTACCTCTTCTGGGAGTGATGGCTCTCCCCCTTACACTGTCTGGGAGCTTTATAAAGCTCTTTGGCCCTTCTGCATGAGTGCTCCTACCCTCAAGAGCATTGGAGCTCCCCTAAAGCCTACTAGGGAGCGCTATAGCACTCTGAGTGCCATTTTGAGGGAGCACTACCTATTTTAGGCAACAATTGAGTTGTTGAGATGAATGGGGGAAGGATCTTTTCATTCTTAGAAGGCAGTTGAGCTTGAATCCCTAGTCTAGCCATGATCTTAGGGCATATCCTCAACTGAAGGAGGAAAATCATCACCTTCCCCAAGGATATCTCAAGTGGTTAAAGCCTCTCCAAGGCTATATAAGCAAATTTTCTCAAGGTGAAAAGGGGACTGAAAAAGGAGAATCACACCAAACTTATGATCTTATAAGTGGTGCTGGAACAAAGATAATTTGGAGTCAAGAGACCTATGATCTCATAGGGAGAAATCGGTGAAGCTATCATCATTCAGATCATGGATCTTTTGAGCAAGGGTTAGACAAGGAGGACTTGACGAAACTACTGCAATTCATCTATGGTTGTAAGCAATGTTTTGTCCTCATTAATATAATTTGCTTGGCTTGTTTCTTTCTAATTTGTGTTCAATCTCACATGAACTTGTCTCTTTAGTATATAGACCTATTTCGGACTAATATTGATAGAGTAGGAAGTGGTCGTACTTTGTTTGTCTACAGGGCTTATCGAAGAGCGAAAGATCGGAGCTCAACTCGGAGCGTGGGACAAACACCGGTGAAAGGTACTTCTTTTCTCCTTCCTCCTCACACACTAGTCTACCTAAATATAAAAGGAAGTCAGTGACCATGATAAGAAATTTCTGTCTTAGAGTTAAGAGTCTATCTCTTTGAGGCGATTTACCTGTCCGCAAGGAGATTTTCCTTCAATAGAAATTGGCAATTCCACTGGGGAATCGAACAAAAGTTTTAGTATTGATTTTTCCTCATAAGACCTTGTCTTACCTGATTTTTTTCAGACCTTGTTCACCCCATATGTTTGATTTCATATGTTGGTTGACTCTTTACCCCATCATACTCAGCTTGACTGTCGAAATTTGATCAAAATTTTGTTTTTTTTTGACATTTTTATGAGTTTTTTTAGCCTGGCGCCCCCCTTCCCATGTTAGTAGAGTGCCAACACTCCTTGGAGGTGTTGGACATAGTGTTATAACACTCTGGTGTCCCTTACACTAGAGAGACAACCCCTTTTGCATAAAATCTCTTCAAAATTTCCATTTTTTGGAGGTCCAGACCCTGTTTCTTCACCTGCTGAGCTGCTTTGTGATTCAATGAGTCTTCCTTTGACCTTTGACATGCTTCCTCCTGAGAAGTAAACACCTTATTGTTCATATTTTATGCCCTTCTCCCTTAGTTTTTTTGATTTTTTGCTGTTGAGAACTTGAAATCAACCCGTTGTTTTTTCTCTCCTATCCGATTGAGCGGGAACTCTAGTGGAGGACATTAGAAGTCTGTGACTCTTCTCATTTGGTTCTTTGAGGTCATCTGATCCAATTTATTTCTCCTTCCTTTTGCATTTTTGTTTTTCTTTCTCTTGTTTGATTGCAAAAGGGTGTGTTGTTTGTGTGAAATCTATATTTTCTTGTCTGAATCTCCTTGATCTGAAAGGGTAGTTGGCAGGACAAGTTTTTCATTGAATTGATCATCATTCGCATGAAAATGACAAAAGTACATATTAATGATTAGTTTGCATATTAGTTTGCATTTTTGAAATGTTGTAGTATCATATTGGATTTGATTGAGAACAAAATTGATTGAGGGCATTCCTTATCAAGTGTTTGATAGTGAAAACGAATCTTCCTCTTTCCCTTAAATAGGTATTCATTGAAAAGAAATGATTGCTTATCATACTTCATGCATATTTTTGGGAATTGATTCATCATTCCATCAGTTTCACTTTCGTACACCCTCTGAGTAAACAACAACCATTAAAATCAACACTTAACTAAAATTTATCAGACTTTTTACATCTTTGTTAGCAAACCTACTTTAGTTTAAGGTGTAGGGATTTGGAATAGGTTGAAAGGATAACTTTCCAAAGATATTGAACAAACTTAGTATCTTGCAGTAGGGAGAGTCAAATCCAATTGTCATATTGGCTTTCTGGGATCCCCCTTTCACATAGGGGTTACACACGAGGTCGCATTCGGGTGAGTTACAGAGATTATCCCTCCGTGGTTCAACTGTTTGTAGTGGTCAGATCGTATATTGGGGGTCACTAGAAGGTATACCCACCATTACGTGTGGGAGCCTTTCAAGTTGATTTTGGACTTGTTATCCTATCCATACATTCTGACTGGACTGTTGACTGTACCTGCCCAGGGGATGACTACGAGTTGGTGACCTTAGTAGCCACAATCTTTAGGGTATCACACAAGGTGACGGTGAAGGGAAGTCTCACTGTACCTAGAACAGAAGTTGGTCAAACTCACTCGGGCTCCTTGGAGGGTAAATCCACAATTACTGCGTGGAATCTTGCACCAAGGTGTAAGTCCGTTAAGTAGGTCGCCAACATAACTGATCCACCTGCTCTATCCCCACCTCTTCTTATTTTGATCTCGCGACATTGGATTTCATCACCAACTAGTGGTTTCATCATAGGAAGGTTTGTTTGATTGATTGCTTCTTAGATTCGTAGCGTGTGTTGTTTGTTTTACTTAGTGGACCTTAGGTCGAGTCAGTGATAATGGCCTCGAATCCTGGGAGTACCAATGGAGGAACCCCTTCCCCTGGGGAACCTTATACCTTTCCTTCATTTGGAAACTTTGGTCCTCCATATGTTGCCACACTGAGTCTTCCAGGTCTCACTATCAGATTACCAGTTTGGTTGTTCCCCACTCCGGTGATCCCGAATCCTCCCAATGTTTCAATTGCACCTAATACTTTGGATGTCAATACACCACCCACACATCAACCTCATGTTGACTTTTTGCCTTCTTCGCCTATCAAGTCTCCTTCCATTTCTCCTTCTTCACCTAGTGAAAGCTCTAAAGCAAGTAGCCAGGTTGATCAGAAGAAGAAGAAATGAAAAGAGAAGAAGAAGAAGAGCCTGAAAAGGACCAAGGCCCCAACACCATCAGATGTTGGCTCTAAGTAACTAGTTACTGTTAATAGTACTGGGATGGTTGATGAGGTCAACAAGATTAAAATGAAGAATCCAAAACCCAAATTCCCTTGCAGCCTTTGTAAGGGTGACCACTTTTTGAGGGATTGCCCCGGTCTTACCTAGGTCTTAGAAATGTGGTCCTCCACGTCATCAGCCTTTGTCAGTCATGTCGATGATACCCCATCAACTAGTGATGTTAAGGTTGGTAAGAAGAAGAAAACTGTCAAGTTCTGTTCCATGTTATGTAAAGATAATCATTACTCTCACCTTTTTCCTCACATGTATGAGGCTTCTTTTCTTTTGGAAAAAATTCAACTTCCAAAAGGTTATCGTAATCTTTCCTCCGACCCATCATTGGTTGATGGACTGGTCAATCTAGTTCCATCCCCGATCAGTCTAGTTGATCAGGTGGTCAATCTAGTTTGCTCCTCGATTGAACCACAAACCCAAGTAGTTGATCCAGTTCTGTCATCGATCATCCCCACTCTTCATCAAAAGAGTGACACCAAAGTGGTCGATCTATTTTCATCCTCGATTGATCCCACTCTCCCGTTAGAGAGTGACACCAAAGCGGTCGATCCATTTCCACTCGTCGACCCCATTCTTCCCTTGGAGAATGAAACTCTAGTGGTCGATCCGGTTTCTCCATCGGTCGATCCCATTCCTCCATTGAGGAATGTCAAAGTGACTGTTGTGGGGAAATTATACCCTATGGACTAACAAGCTAGGGCTTAAACTTGCATGCAGATCATGACCCTTAAAAAATTACTTTTAACCTTCTACCCCAAACCTAAAACCCTTTTTCACATGCAAACATGGAAAGAACCTACTAACCTTTTTATCGACGTTTGGTGTAGATCCTTCGTTGCAATTTATCCCCTTGATTTTGTTTCTCCTTCCAAAGACGATCCTACAATCAAGACAAAACACTACGCATGCATGCTATTGCTCTACTAGAGGGTTAGAGATTAAGCATAAATCGAACAAAACATATAAAATTCGGGCATTGGGATGGGAAAAGTATTCTTTATTAATCTCAAGATGAATCAACTTACAATAATAATAGAGATAGACCACCATTCCTTGATCCTAATCCGGGCTCCTCCTCTTCTTTGTCCTCAAACTGCTTTGCTTGAATTCTCCTAAAGCTTGAGGAAAGGCTAAAGGGTTGGGACAAAACGGATTCGACAATTGGGCAGAGTTTCTTTGCTGTGATTTTCCTCTTTTGAATAGTACCCCTACCCATTCTTTTATAGGCTAGAAGGAGTTAGGATTTTGGATGAACTCTCGGGCATGCATGGAAGGGAGTTCCAGTTAACTGACCCAAAGCTTTTCGTTTCGTCGGCAACTTTCCTATTTTTGTTCGTTGTTAGTTAAACGTGGGTTGTAGTGGTCCAGCCAGCGTTCCAACGCGTGCAATATAAGGCCTGCTAGCATTCTAATGCGCCCAGTAATGGGTTAGGGCGCGGGTTACTTGATTTAAGAGGTTTTTCAAGAGTTTGTTTAGCATGGCCTTGGCAAGGAAGGGATATGAGTTGTCCTGATGCTAGGTAAGCATGTGTGGTGCAATTTAGGGTTATAACAGATGCCCCCTAATGTGTGAGGTCAGAAGAGCATCTGATGGCTGAAATACATTACCAATTCTTTACCAATCTGTACTGATATGCTGAATGAGTGAGCCCAGGAATCAGGAGGTGCCATCTGCAAAAAAATATCAAATGTCTCACCGAGGCGGGCATACCCATGCTCGGAATAAAATAGAACCATGGATACCAATCAAATACACTGTAGATCCATGTCAAACAACTATAAAGAGTAGCCACGAACAATACACAGCGGAGCTACATCTCAAAATCAGAAAGATATACATAGAAAGTATCCATCTCCCAGAAGCTGATTCGGCCTGATGGCTGTACTTCAGATCTCGAGCAACAACTTCAAAGTCTTCTAAACTCGGGTAGGAGTGTAATATGAGTGTACGAATTTACTACCTAGAGGTCTTCGACAACTTGTCGGTTATGGACTTGATAATCTTGATGATCGGACTGAAGGCTTCAGTGATTTCAAACAAAGACTTGATTGGACGTTCAGGATGGCCGGGTATGCGGACAAGAGACATATTGCAGAGGGGCCGACTCAGGCTAAGTGACAAACTTCCCTTGGACAATAGCACGACAAGTGATAAGACTCAGGCAGCATATCTGTTAATCATAAGTCTATGAAGCAGGAGGCAACGCAAACTCTCCATATGTTTGGAAGAGTAACCAAATGGTGGAGGACACAACTCAATATAGCGAGAAAAGCTTCCTAAGGTCATACTACATCCCAAAGTTTGATGAATCAAACAGACATATGTGCTTTATCCAAGGGAGACTCATGATGCTGCCAATAAAGAAAATACTTTTCCCATCCTCTTTTTGGGGTATATTTGATTTTTTTGTTCTTTTTGTGGATTTGGAAAAAAAGAATAAAGGAATATTACGTTACAATGGAGGAATGAGTACAGAAAACATACAAGCTCAAGGCACAAGGACAAGACTGATGTTATAGGAAATGATACTCTAGAAAAATCCTCCAGTGGCCAAAGGTGTTAAGACGCAAAGGCAAACTGTTACTAAACTGATGGGTAAAGGATGCAAATGCGGTTGATAGAACACACAATGGTAACGTCCTTCAATGTAAGTTTAATGAGCCCATGGAAGGGAAGCTCGGTGATTTTTCATGTTTAGAGAGTCTGAAAAAGAATAAAAGGAAACTCCATTGGGGTACCATTTTCGACAATAGTCTAGTCGGTTCGAAAAAGGGGTAAACTAGCACCGATTAGACGTCAATTCAAAACCATTTTAACGAGTGTGACAAGGACAAGATCACTCGGCTATTTTTTCAATTTTAAGGAGTCTGAAAAAAGTTTAACTATGGACTCCGTCAGGAATGTTCTTCTAGACTGTTTTAACAAGTGTGAAAGAATAAGGTCACTCGACAATCTTTTCAATTTTAGGGAGTCTGAAAAGAGCTTAACTATGGACTCCGGGGGGGTTTCTTTTTTGTAAATTTAGTCCCTCAGGCCCGAAAAAGGAATAAAATTATACCTGAGGATACTCTTATAAAGAATGGGAATTCAATAGAGTATACCTTTGTTCATACAGTTGACCATCTGGACCGAAAAAAGGGGTAAACTACCGCCGGACCGATGTGACTTCAAATTTCAGTTTAACGAGCGTGAAGGGTCACAAGATCGCTCAACAATCTTTTCATGTTTAAAGGGTCTGAAAAGGGCTTAAAAGGAGACCCGTTATTTTTTGGGAGTCCGGAGGGTAAGACAAAGAGTGAAAAAGACCCATGCAAATGAGGCTCAAACTCGTATTCAGGAAAGACTATGCGGACTCCCGAGCCTATAGTGTTGTTATAAACGACATGGACACCATAATGCAACCAGGAACTACCTAGGGCATCCATGTTTTGGCAAGCTCTACCACCAAGTTGTGACACTTCTAGAGCAGATATGATGGTTCCATGTCACAACCGGATGGGATCGATCCTATATCGTAAGAACAAAAGGAAACGAGATGCAACAGTTGGGGTGAAACCCTACCCTATATGCTCAAGTTGATTTTTGAAATTTTTTTATGGACCGTCCATATATATATATTTTTTTGTTTTTTGAAACTCAATGAAAATTGTCCCAATACCTGATCAAATCCCTCCCATTTAACTCCTGAACCAATCAAAATGGCTTTTGGTATAAATAAATTGATAAAGGGGCCCAAAAAAGTGACAAAAAGAGGCCAAAAAGTCAATAAATAGAAGCTGGCAGCTCATTATCACCATTACTGATTTGGAAATTGACTTTGGAGCCAAAAGACCCCCTTTGCCAAAGATCGTCATTCCGGGAGCTACAGTGGACGAAACGGACTTCTGCTTGGACCAAGTAAGTACAAACTCCCTTGTCTTGCATTTCAATACTTCATTTGATGTTTGTTTGTGAGTTTGGGGGTGGGCGTCGACCTCCAAGCGGCCGGCCCTAGGAAAACGTGGGTTGTCCAGGGACAGCCCATGGGTACCTGCACGCAGAGCTAAAGCTGCGTGCGGGTACCTGCGACTGTCGCCTCGACAGCCCGCGAGTGCCCCCCGCGCGGTGGAAAAAATGTTTGAATCAAGAATTAACTCCCCCTTTTTCCTTGTGGTTTTGGCAGGATGTATGTTCAGTGGAGGGAGAGGGAGCACGAGGCCGCCAATGAGTTAGTGGCCGCAGATCCGAACGTTATGGCCGTGCTGATGCTGTGTGGCTTAGTAAAATTATTTTTGTGTCCGTTTATGCTCACTCAACCCAGGCTACTGAATGCCTTGGTTGATTATTGGCACCCAGATGCAAAGGCCTTTATGATAGAGGGGAAATCCTTGGTGCCCACCACCAAGGATATTTACTTTTTGACGGGCCTCTCGAGGAGAGGGGAACCCGTCAACTTTCAGACTTTTCCTGTGGGGCCGAGCAAAGTCTCGGAGTTGATAGAGGAATATTGTGTGGCTGGGACCAATCAGAGGACTTCCTCGATACCTGTTAGTAGTATCACCAGCCTCAACCTTCAGACTATCTTATCGCTCATTGGGATAATTACCGGCTCCGCAGCCATGCATTAGGCTTCACACGCACAGATGAACTGTGCAATTCAGTGCATGAATGCACAAATTTTTGACTGGAGTACCACACTAATGGCAAGCATGACAGGCCATATGACAGCTTGCAGACAGCGGACACACAGGAACTTTAGGTTTGGGACCATCATGTGTTCATTTTTCTTTGAGAGAGTTCCATGTTTCAGTCCTCGGTTGACAGTACGAGGACATCTGGCTACTTTCCCCGCAGTGTGCAGATGGGCAGCGTTGTTGCCGCGACATGGTGGTGGGAGGACTACCGAGGCCTTCAATGATGACTTTTTTTCTTGGTTGTCATGACATATCCTAGCGATTGAGGATTACCCATATGCAGGGATCGATTTTTCCAGAGATCCAGCGATACCAGTGCCTCCTGGTGAGGAGCGAGGGGAGATGGGTAAGTCTCCACTTGTACAGTTTTTTTTGTTTGCATATGTAATTTTTATGTCTTTTTGATATATATATCATGTTTTTGTACAACAGAGTTTTTGATGGGTGAACATTGTGTTGCGTGCAGATGTGGGACCCGTGCGACCTATTGATTATGCATGGAACAGGTGTCGCCCACGGCCAGAGGCCGCAGCTGCCGCCGCCAGGGGAGCAGCAGTAGCAGGGAACCTCCCAGCAGGAGAGGCTGAGAGGGTTCTTAGGCGGATTGAGTGGAACTTCACTGTGCTCACTCGCACAGTTCCCATGGCAGAGATAGAGGACTTGCCGCCCTCCTTGCAGACTCATATTGTGGGGGTACCTCGGACATGGGTCCGATTGTTTAGGCATTTGGGTCAGGATGTATTTGAGTATAACAGGGCCCATAGGCCCTGAACAGACTTGTAGAATTTTATGTGCCACGAGCACCGATATGTATATATTTTTTGAGGGCATAAGCCCAGTGACTCGTTATGGTTCCCACTTTTTGAGGTGCTTGCACCCATCTATGTACTCTGAGGATTTTCAGATGTTTATATATGGTTTTTATTTCTTTTCTGTGTCTTTATGGATTATGTGTGCAAAAGTGTATTTACATGTGTATGACCATGATCTTTTTATATGTGAGCAAGATGCCAATCTAAAATGTGATTAGCTAGAGTATCTGTGATTTGATTTAGACTCCTAGGAACATGAAAATATGTGATATAATCAAAGTGGCGTTCCAAGAGACGTACCCTAAGGAATCGTCGGTGTAAAGTTGGGTCATGCACCCGGTATATTCTGTTTAGCTGCGACACAACCAGTTGAGCATCTAGATAGACCCGGAGATGAGATATGCCCAATGACAAAGCGTCACGAAGCAACTCAATAACTACGCTATACTCAGCAACATTATTCGTGGTGTCACCTAAGCATATACCTCCGGAAGATAACAAATGACCCTGTGGTGTAAAGATTACCCAAGCTGCAGAGGCAAGCCTCCACGTGTGTCGACTAGCACCATCCGCATACCCAACGAACACCTTAGACTCACTTGACATCTGCCATAGCGACAAAAGATAACATCAATGACACATCCATGACACGTTTTTCAAAAGAAACGTAAAAAGGTAATAGCACAAAGACTATACATATGTTACAAAAAGTTACAAACAGTGACCGTTCTATGAGTAATACTTCTTGAGGTAGAGCCCATTTCTAGGCTCTGCCAAAGCATTCCCTTCAAAATTGACCAAATGATAAGCGCCCTTTTTTAAAACCTCCTTAATAATGAAGGGTCCGAAACACATGGGTTTAAACTTTCCTGCCCCCAGGGGGTCCTTATCTTGGTCATAAACCAGGATAAGGTCGCCCTTAGAGAAAACCCGAGGATGAACAGACCTATCATATTGACACTTGACCTTATGCTTATGAGCCTCGTTGGCCAAAGACGCATCGCGATGCTGTCCATCAAGCTGCTCAAGGTGTACTAACCGTTCTTCAAGTGGAGAAGTGTCTGGCAATAACTGTACTTCCAATTTCAGAGATGGAGTTTGACATTCGATGGGCAAGACTGCCTCCAGCCCATAAATGAGTTGGAAAGGTGAGAAACCGGTTGCAGTCCTAACTGATGTTCGGTAATCCCATAATGCCAAGTATAAAATCAAATTCCAGTTGGATTTGGCTGAGTTGATGGTTCGCTTTAGCATTGTCTTAAGAGTTTTGTTAACAGCTTCCACCAGCCCATTGGCTTGGGGATAGTAAGGTGAGGAATGTTCTTGCCGTAACCCAAGCTTTGATGTTGACTCGGACATCATTTGGTTCTGAAAGTGACTGCCATGGTCAGTGACAATCTCTCTCGGGACGCCGAACTGTTCTATAATTTGGTTAAATAAGAAGAGAGTTGCAGTCTCTCCATCATCTTTGAATGTTGACATAGCTTCGACCCACTTAGTGAAGTAGTCGACAGCTACAATGATATAGCGGTGCCCCCTGGATGATAGGGGGTTGCAAGTAGTGTAATCAATCCCCCACTTAGTGAAGGGACCGATGGTGATAACACGAAACATGGGAGTTGGATGTGCCCTCATCTTCCATGAGAAGATTTGGCACGGATGGAACTTCTTGACCGACTCGATACAATCTTTAATAAGTGTGGGCCAGAAGTGACCTGCTCATAAAATCGTTTTTGTTGTTTCCAACCCAGATAGATGACCGCCATAAGCTCATGTATGACAATCATTGAGCACTATGATGACCTCTTCATGAGTGAGACATCGACACAAGATATAGTCTACACCTCTCCGATACAACATATCATTGAGTATGAGATAGTTCTTGGCCTGATGACGTATCCTCCAATGCTCATCACGAGAAGTAGAGGTGGGGCACTTAAAAGTCTGGATATAGATCAGTATATCTCCGTACCAGGGGTCGGACAATTCAATCAAAAACATATCCCCCCGGATAGGCGATTCCTCAGGCAAAACATCACCTGACTCAACTGGAAGTTCCGAAATAAGTTCTACGAAGACCAATGACTTCTTGGACTTGGCTGAAATGAAGTCTAAGTCAAATTCTTGGAGGATTACCATCCATCTACTGATTTTTCCACCGATAACTCGTCGCGTCAACATGTACTGGAATGGATTCACGACGACAATGACGGTGGTCTTGCAAAACAAAACATAATGACGGAACCATTGAACAGCATGAATTGCTGCCAACGCAAGTTTTTCGAGATGAGTATAATTAAGTTTCGGTCCTACGAGGCCTCAGCTCAGATAATAGATCACGTATTCAGAGAAAAAATCATCTTCCTGAACTAAAACCATGCCTATGGTCGACTCTGCAACAGCCAGATATAATAAGAAGTCCTTGTTATAATTAGTTGGTTGTAGCAGAGGTGCGGTAGTGAGGGCGTGTTTCAATGCGTCGAAAGAGCATTGTGTTGCTTCGTCCCAGAAAAAGGGAACATCTTTCTTCAGTAAATGCATAAAGCCCTTTGTGATTTCGTCATAGTTGGCGATGAAGCGTCGTAAGAAGTTTGCCTTGCCTTGAAGACTCTGAAGTTGTAAGATTGTGCGTGGGGGGGGCAACTGGACTATTGCCTCTGCCTTAAGAGGATCCACCATGATCCTTGTTGTTGAGACGATGAAACCTAACAAATGTCCTGACGTGACGCAAAAGCTGCACTTGTTGGGATTCAAGCGAATCCTGAAGTAGCGATAGTGTTCGAAGATTAGTCAGAGGTGCATAGGATGATCCTTTCGCTTGTGAGAGCGTGATGCTAAATCATCTAGGTAGGCCTCGACTATATGTTTGAGATCATGAAACGCAAAAGACATGGCCCGCTGGAAAGTGGCTCCAGCATTTTTGAGACCAAAAGGCATCTTATGATAAGCGAACGTACCCCACGGAGAAATGAATGTCGTTTTATGTTGGTCCTCAGGTTTGATTTGGATTTGATTATAGCCTGAGAATCCATCCATGAACGAAAAGGCTTCACAACCGGCACATTCATCAATGATCTGGTTGATGAATGGGGTTAGATAATTATCTTTTGGACATGCCTTGTTCAAATCACAGAAATTAGTACATACACGAATCGTGCCTTGTTTTTTATCAACTGGTACGGGGTTTGACACCCACTGAGTCAAATGAATTGGGTAAATGAACCCTGCCTTAAGCAATTTCTCAACCTCAACTTTGATGGCTGCTTCTTTCCTAGGATTAACTGGAAGAAGTTTCTGTCGAACAGGCTTAGCATCAGGATATGTAGTGATCTCATGTTCAACTATTTTTGGATCGATGCCTAGCATTTCCTCGTAAGACCAAGCAAAAACATCGCGGAATTCTTTAAAAAGATCTGTGTAAATCTGAATCTCTTCGAGGGAGCAATCTGCTCCAACAAAGACATTCTCCACGATGCCGGGGTTTCGGGAGATATTGATAGGTATCGTGGTAGCGATAGTCACCATATTTCCCTTAGCATAAATATCCTGTGTAGCTAAGAGGTTAATGGGACATGGCTGATCTCCCGTCATGGTGATAGTGAATTCTCCTACCTCGATTCGGGTCAAATATGGGAGGAAATATGATCTATGATGAAGATCGTCCCAAGGTTTGTCTGGACTAGTCATTGCTTTGATTATTGCTTCGTCAGAAGGCAAGACTAAATCTAACGAATCGGTGTTGGCAAGAGAATACTGAGCCCAGATAGGCTCAAGGAGTGGATCCAACTCTTGTGCGGGAATCGGATCAGGAGTCGCTAAAGCTTGTTGGACCAAAGAGTACGCTACTTCAGTGGCTGACAAGGGTGTGGACATGCCAGCATGCCCTATCGCATCCATCGTGGCTGATGGGGAAGGAAGAATCCACGAATCCTGAAAGTAAGTCATGCGAAACGACGAAACATGAAAAATATCAGCCTTGTGGTGGGTCGATATAAACTTGACATCGCCATGAGGAGGTGGATAATCGAAAGTACCCATCAAAGATGGGCACAAACCAACTCCTATGTTAACGACACCGGCTTGAGGATTATCTATCATGGGAACCGTGGATGCCCCCAAGGCTGGGTCAGGTCGAGAGAAGGACAACTGATCAATGGTCGCTATCCGACCTTCATGTGGAAACAATAAGACTCGAAAAATTGTAGCGACCACTGCTTGCATTACATAAGTCCAACTACGACCTAACAATAGATTGTAGTTGATGGGGGCATCAACTACCTCTACTTCGATGCACACGGTCTTCCCCCCTAACTGCAGAGGGAAAGAAGGAATGATGCCATGTGGTCGGAAAGAATGACCATCGAATGCAGTGAGGAGAGTAGGTGACGGAGACATCTCAGGTTGACCAATGGCTTTCCAGCATGATAACAACATAACGCAAGTCGAAGCGCCCTCGTCTACCACCGTGCAGAAGATATTCCATGTAAAATTTTTCGTGGGATGAGCCACTACTATATGAAATGCGACATGGTAAGGAAAACGAGGTTTCAAGTCAGTCGTATCTAACATGATGGTACCCGGGTTACAAGTCTCAGTAGAGCCTAAAGTAGTCAACAAGGCTTTTCTCTGAGCAGAGAAACTTTGGAGGACCTCCAAAGCGGACATAGCACAAGGGGTTTGTGATAAATATTCCACCAAAGAGTAGTTCTGGGTGGCCCTTGCATTTGGATTGTGAGAAGCTCTCTTGAACGCACCTTTTGGAATGCATGTCATTGTTTCACCCAACGACTTCTCGATCTGTAGAGGAAGAGATGGGATCTCAGATTATTTGCCCTTCTCAGAGGCGCTTGGTTTACTATAGTCGTGCGCTCTAGTTGTTATTAAAGCATCACTTTTAACGATATATACGTTCGCGGAATATGAATTGTTTGGGGGAGGGAAGTTTTCTTGGCTTCCCCCCTCAGCACTTGTAGAGGCTTGAGTTAAATTTTGCCCATGCTGAAAGGGATTAGTCAACACAGCTTGTTGTTGCTGTGTGAAAAACTTCTGGGCCTCCACAAGTCGAGGACATAGATGGGTCAGGTGGTCTTCCGCACATAAGTTGCATGGATACCTTGCCTTCCTCTTTTCCATGGTACCCTCGCCAGCATTATCAGTGGGATTTTTATCCCCCTTACCCTTTTTGCTTTGTTTTTTCTTCCCTTCAGGCTGCTGGGTGGCCTTTGGGTTAGTCGTCTGTACAGAATGTACTTCCGATGTTTGGGTAGGAGGAGAATCCAAAGCAGTAATCTGGCTGGCCGTTGAGTGTTGTATAGATAACTGTTGCAATTGTTTTGTCAATTGCTCAGTGGGCTTAGTTTGTGCCGAACCAACGATACCATCGGCATGTGGTCTGGCTCTCTGTCTGGTTTTATCCAGTATTGACTGTGGTGCATCCAGTAGGATGTTGTACAGTAAACCAGATTGAGAATAGATAAGATCAAACAGTTGAGCCCTCATGATGGAATCTTCCTCAGAGAAAACCCCTGAAGTCACGACGTCTTTGGATAACTGCGGAACTAAAGACTTAAGGAACCACTCAAGCAGGAATGCTGGTGGGACGGGTACCTTGACAAGACTCTTTCGACGTCGCCACTCATGAATATCATCCGAGATATGGTCCGCTGTCGTCTTCTCAAAATTGGCTAGCAACTCTGTGCCGACGTCGTATCTCACAGGTAACTGAAAATGGTTAAGGAAGGCCATCGCCAGTTCACCAAAAGAAGAATATCATGAGCGGTCAAGCTCGATGTACCATTTCGCGGCACTCCCAATAAGAGTGCATTGAAACAATCACAACTGGACAAAGTCATCTTTCAGTGAGTTAGATGAGCACCAGAGATGGAAAGTAGTCACGTGATCACCTGGATCCTCGTTAGGCTTGGCCTCGAACTTTGGAATGTCCGAAGGCAACTTCGTTGGCATAGGAGGCCAATGCAGATCATGACAGATAGGATCATTTAACAACCGTGTCAAATCTGGCAAGTGTAACATCGCCAAGAATGATAGTTTAGGTTGCTGCTGATAGTCGGTATAAAAGGGTCCTGGAGTTTGAATGGCACCAGGTTGCCAGGAAAATTTTGGCTGCTGGCCCGGATTCTGGTAGAAACCATGGCCTTGACCATCGTAAGGGTTTTTCATCTGAGGATACATCATTGGCTGATTCCCCATGAAGGACATAGGATGTTGGGCATTCATCCTGTTTGACGAACTTTGGGAAGGATTACCCCATGCCGGTACCGAGGGGAGAGGCATAGAAGTCTGCTCGGGGTTCCATTGACTGTTGAAAGAATTACCCCAGAACGACATTCTGGATGAAGGAACGGATCCTTGTCCTGAGTTCCAAGGTCCTGGTATATGTGCCCCCAGCGCAGGAATAGTACCTTGTGCCAGAGTAGACTGTCCAAAAATGGGTGTGCCCCCAGATGGGAAAGCAGTGGATGCGAAAGTGTTATTACCAAACGTCCCATTCCAAACAAATGGTGACGAACCTACCAACAAAGTTTGCGCAGGTGTTCCTTGACTCCCGGCTCCAAATGAACTCGTGTGTGCAGGCTGCCCGGAGGACTGCTGATGCAATCCACCAAGCGAAGGGGACGAAGGAGACATATGACCTCCAACGTAAGGAAAAGCATTGAAAGGGACAGGAATGCCCCCAAGTTGACCTTGCAGAGGAGTGTTAGAGCTCCCTTCCCCCAGACCCAAAGTCTGTAAAGTGGAGGAAGTGAGTGCAGGACTTGTACCTGAACTAGGCATACCTTATGAAAATGGAGGGCCTATTGCACTAGGTGTGTAAGGAGGTGTGGCTGCCGCGATAGATGGGGTCGGTCCACTGTGCGACGTAGTTGCGGCCAAGACCATGGTGGCCCGGACCATAGACAAAGGCAAGTTAGGAGAAGCTTCTCCTGTGGTAGCAACGGTGATGGGAATGGAAGAATTCCCAGAGGAAGTAATAGAGTTTGGTTCCATAACTGGGTTAGGCATTGACAGGCGTTCGTAAAATTGAATTGGCACAATAATATCCGGCCAAGTATCAGTGGATGGGGTTTCAACTACGCCAATATTGGCAGTTGATTCCTCCAGGAGTTGTTTGGGCTCAATGGTTTGAAACCCGGTTGCTTTGAAAGACCCTCGTTGGTCTAGCTTCCGCTTCAATGGTGGAGGGGGTGGCTCCAGTATAAATGGCGGTAGGCGCAGAAGCCTTCGTGACCGGCGGAGCTCTGAATCCTCCACTGTGTGAGAAGATTCATGACACGCTAAGGTATTCTACACGAACAAAAAATAACACACACTAAAAGAAGCCCCTATGAGATAAGACAAGCAATCACTAAGTATTTTGAAGAACAGTTACAACAACCAACACTAGAGCAACTTACCGGTGCAAGTGCAACTCGAATACGGAATCACCCTCCGAGTATACTCTGCAAAGTGTGGCCTGATGTCTGTCCTAGGTACCGCGGTATACCCCCACAGTCACCTGTGTATGTCCCTAGAAAAGATTGGCAACTAGTTTGCCAGCACATGAACAGTCACCAGGCGGGTACAGTCGATAGTCGGGTAGACCACAATGAGTAGGGTATCAAGCCCGAAACCTATCAAGGGTATCAAGAGAAAATGGTCCAGAAGACAACTGAGGACCTCGAACGGATTCGAGACCCACGAAGCCCCGTGGCAAATGCAAACGACGGAATCCCTTAACAAATCCTCGATATGTGTTCTCCACTATGCTCGGTCCAGCTTTGGAGGGGTTATCTCTGCTACCTTTCCTTACGCGACCTCGTGTTTATCCCCTGTGTTAGAGGGGGGTCCTGGATAACTTTTCGTAACTGGACTTCTACACTCCCTATGACAGACTCCAATGTTTGGTTTGAGTGGCCTTGGAGAATTTACTCTCCAACCTATTCCAAGGCCCTAGTCCTGAGCCAATGTATGAACCCTACAAACAAAAAGTATAATAGTTTTTAATTAGCATTGCCTTTAATGGACTTTTTTAAGTCACAAGGTATGAAGGTGAAACTGATGGTGTGTAAAGACTCAAATAAAAATAAACAAGAAATGCTTGGAAACAAAAACTTTTACAGAAAATGCAAAAACCAGCAACTTTTCAACAAGAAAGACTTCTTTTCTTTTTGAATTTTCTAAGATTTCGTGTAGAAAAACATCAAGGAATTTCACTCAATCTGCGAGCTACTTATGCGCTAAATGCACTGCAAAACTTATGAAAAAGACTTCTTCCTAGCTACTGATGCAACAACACAATCTTCAAACCAAGAAGAAAATGAAAAAGATAATTTTTTTTTTTTATTTAATTGCAAAATGACGCAACAAAGGGAAAATGCCGACAAGCACAAAACCAAGAAAACAAAAATAAAATTCTGGTTTAAAGCGCAGATCACAAAGAATCAGAGAAAAGATGCGAACAAGCAATCAAGAAAGCATCGATTCTAATACTTGTCTAAAAACCATAAAACCAATTTTTTCTTTTGTCTTTTCTATCAAAACATCAACTAATAAAAACATCGGCTAAGGATAAGAGGCCCTAACCTGCTGACTGTGCAGCCCCAGACTCAAACCCCTGAGAGGAACACTTCTCACCACAGGAGGGGATGACTGCCCCACCTAGGCTAAAAAGAAACCAATCAAGCCCGCGACTATCACTGAAACAACACGTGTGCAAACGCATGCTGAGCTATAACAGCACGCAGGTACCCACTGGATAAACTTGAACAGGCTGCGGGTCTGTATAAAAGCTAAGACAAACAAAACATAGGCAGCCCAGACCTGAAAAAGGCCTCTGGTACAGACAACCAGGGTCTCTCAAAGGCTTGGATGCTTCTACTTTAACAGAAAAGGAAAAATGAATGCAAAAGATAACAAACACAATAAAGTAGACTGAAAACAAGACAATAAACCAGCAAGACCCAGACAGGATCCAGAAAGCCCCCTGAGAAGGTAAACTTCTGACAGGGAAGAGGAGACTGCCTCTCAAGCTTTCTGAGCCCTACACACTACTAAAACCTTTGCAGCAAGTGTTCAAACGTGGGCTAAAGAAGGTTAGGGCGCGGGTTACACACGTGCAGGCCTTCTGCAGGCCATATGTACCTCTGTGTGTCTCGATAATAAATGTCAAGCACAGTCAAGGAAAAGATGGTATTAAGAACCAGGTTCCCTGCTAGCTCTGACCTAACAGAAAATAGACAAACAAAGAAGCAGAAAATATAATTCCTTGAACTACCCAAAAACCTCACTGAAATCCGGAAACCCTAAGAGTAAAAATCCCCAGCGGAGTCGCCAATTCTGTTGTGGGGAAATTATACCCTATGGACTAACAAGCTAGGGCTTAAACTTGCATGCAGATCATGATCCTTAAGAAATTACTTTTAACCTTCTACCCCAAACCTAAAACCCTTTTTCACATGCAAACATGGAAAGAACCTACTAACCTTTTTATCGACGTTTGGTGTAGATCCTTTGTTGCGCTTTATCCCCTTGCTTCTGCTGCTCCTTCCAAAGATGATCCTGCAATCAAGACAAAACACTACGCATGCATGCTATTGCTCTACTAGAGGGTTAGATATTAAGCATAAATTGAACAAAACATATAAAATTCGGGCATTGGGACGAGAAAAGTATTCTTTATTAATCTCAAGATGAATCAACTTACAATAATAATAGAGATCGGCCACCGTTCCTTGATCCTGATCCTGGGCTCCTCCTCTTCTTTGTCCTACTGCTTTTCTTGAATTCTCCTAAAGCTTGAGGAAAGGCTAAAGGATTGGGACAAAACGGATTCAGAAATTGGGCAGAGTTTCTTTGCTATGATTTTCCTCTTTTGAATAGTACCCCTACCCCTTCTTTTATAGGCTAGAAGGAGCTAGGGTTTTGGACGAACTCTCGGCCATGCATGGCTGGGAGTTCCAGTTAACTGACCCAAAGCTTTTCATTCCATCGGAAACTTTCCTATTTTTGTTCTTTGTTAGGTAAACGCGGGCTGTAGTGGTCCATCCAACATTCCAACGGGTGTAGTATAAGGCCTGCCATCATTCTAACGCGCCCAGTAATGGGTTAGGGTGCGGGTTACTTGATTTAAGAGGTTTTTCAAGAGTTTGTTTAGCATGGCCTTGGCAAGGAAGGGATATGAGTTGGCCTGATGCTAGGTAAGCATGTGTGGTGCAATTTAGGGTTATAATAGTGACTGATCCGATCCCTTCCTCGGTCAATCCCACTCTTCCTCTGAAGAGTGCCAAAGTGGTCTATCCAAGTCCACCATTGGTTGATCCGATCCAATCATTGATCGACCCTACTCTCCTTCTAGAGAGTAAACCTGATACTGCCCATGTTTCTCTCATTAATACAGACTCTACCGTACCAGGGGGCATTCCTTCTTCTCCTACGAAACCCCCTCCAAGTAATGAGGCCATCCTTTTTGATTGGGGTGTGCTAACTAGACCTCGTCTTCCCTCCCACATTCCTTTCTAGATTACAGTACAAGTTTGTGGTCGGGACGTTCCTCAAACACTGATAGATGAAGCTGCGTCCGTTAGTATTTTTTCTTTTGTTGCTTGGTACACTTTGGGTTGTCCACAGCTTGCACCGGTTACGCAGAATCTGTTAGCTTTTAACAGAAGAACTAGTCAACCTTTAGGGATCCTTCCTCATTTTCCTGTAACTTTGGGAGGGAAAACCGTCTTTATCGATGTCATGGTAGTCCGAGAGCCCTTTTATTTCTCTTTACTCCTTGGGCGGGATTATGTCTATGCTATGAAATCTCTTGTATCCACCCTTTTTCGTGTGATATCTTTCCCTCACGATGGAAGAATTGTGACTATTGATCAACTTTCATTCATTGGCCCCGACTGGGTTACCTCCATAAGTGGTTCCTATATGCAGACAGTATCTCCCCCACCGCATGTCAATTATGTGGCGTTGTCTCCCATGACCTCAACTTCCAATGATTTGGATCCGGTAGTTGACATGGTGATCTCTTCAGTAGGATTATTGAAGCTTGATCTCCTCCCTCCTATCGTGACCCCTGACATGTGTTCCTTCTCGATTGATTATCATCCATACAACGAAGATCTCTTGGAGGCCATGACCACATTTTATCCATTGAACTGGTACCCTTCCAGAGCATTATCCTTTTGGAAGCCATGACCTGGATGAAACCACGAGCATAGTTTCTCTTCTCTGTGGAAAGCTCGTTAAAAAATGAAATAGAGGCTTTGAGCATAGTTCTTTTCCTGTGTCAAGCTCGTTAAAAAATGAAACAGTCACCTCTCTTGAACCTTCTTTTCATCCACCCTTCCCCTTTTTCTCATTTACGAGAGAAATTGGTGACGACCTCAGAATCGGTGAATGAATCGAAGCTTGGAGGGCATGTCTCCAGCCTTTGATGATCATTTTGGAGTTAAGCCACTAGCTTTCAAGCTGGGGGCATATTGAGCTTAGTCTTTGTTATTTCTCATGCTCGTAAATACATGAGAATGCATCCGGGTAGACTTTTATCTCTTTTTCAGACCTGTATGGATACACAAAAAAAGGAACCCCCTGGAGTTGTCTTTAATCTCTTTTCAGAATCTCTAAACATTAAAAGATTGTTGAGTGATATTGCTTCCTTTCCCACTCATTAAACGGTTTGAAAGGGTGTCTTTCGAGTGATAATTTATCTCTTTTTCGGCCTCGCGAGACTAACATTACTAAAAAGGACAACATTGGAGTCATCTTTAAGTTCTTTTCAGACTCTCTAAAGATGAAAATATTACCGAGCGACCTTGTTCTTTTCACGCTCATTAAATTATTTGAAGAAAATGTCTGTTGAGCGATAGTTTATCTCTTTTTCGGTCTCCTCAGACTACTTTACGAAAAAGGAACTGAGAGAGTTCTCTTTTAAGTGTTTTTCCAGACTCTATAATCATGAAAAACCTTCGAGTTTTCTGTCTTTGGACTCGCTAAACAAAACATCGACAAGCCCATATTGGATCGAACCCTTACTTATTCCAGTTCGTTAAACAAAGGAAGAGGAACTTACCGAAGGTGAGTTTTATCGAGCATGTGTTATCCTCCTCGAGCTCATTAAATCAAAAAGAGGTACTCATCTATCTGGATGGGGGAAAAATTGAAAGAAGCAAGCCAAGCAGTTTCTTGAGAACACTACCAAATAACTCTTAGAGTCACCCTTGAACACGACACTTTGTCTTTTGCACACATTATAATCCACTGAACCTCTGCACTGAGCCAATCCTTTGAGTTTCTTTCACTCCTTTGGGTCACCTGACGTAAGTCAGAGCATCCACTGCATAGTCAAGTTTTGGTCCATGTCATGTTTTTGCTGTTGTGCCTCAGTGTTCAAGGGAAGTATCCACCTCGAGAGTTATCCATCACAAATATAATGTCTAAATACCCATGTCAGTCCATGTTCATTTTATCTACCAATTACATATCTATGTCCATTTTGTGTCATTGATGGGGGATACATCAAGGCCCTCCTTTGACGAGCCTATTCCTGTCGACTTCAACACATTATCCAAGGAATTAGACTTAGAAACCAGTTAGTACTTTGGGACCTGCATGCCTCAATGGCAGGCCTCCTCACATCCGACAACAGGTTTACATCACTGACCTATGATTGGATGATTCCACGGATGTTTGACTCCATCTCACCCATTCACATTCGGTGGAATGTACTAGGGTACCTTGGGAATCATTGACATTAATGGTGATCTCCCTCGTTCTTGTTAACAGTTTACATCATTGACCGGTAATCAAGTGGTTTCTTCCATGTTCGACATCAGGAAATCTATTTACATGGTTAGATTCTTACTACATCAGGATTGGTAAGAAGACCTTGGGTTGAGTGATCACTTTGATATGTACTTTTCCTAGGTTGCGATGGAGTTTTTTTTGAACAATGGCACATATAATATTACATAGATCCACTTTGTATTGGTCGTGGCTATGTCTTGTCATCTCGTAGATACACTATGTATTCTCCGTGGCTACGATCAGTTCATGTCATAAGCGTATAGATCCACAATATATTTTCAGTGGCTATACCTTTTTATCAATACAATTATGGATCTGTAGTGTATTTTATGGCGGCCATACCTTGCAAGTCTTTATCACCCAAGCATAGCTATGCCTGCCTTGGGTTTGAAACATGTCATAATATTTGTTGGATGTTTGTGTGCAGCTTCTGTCAGGTTCTCTGCGTCTATACCCTTGCTTGAAAGTCTACAAATCATTTCAGTTATCAGTTCGTCTTCTAACTTCATACTTTGGGGGGAAATCTGTTACACATAAAAAATACTCACTTTGATAGTGTCGCAAGTGTCTTCATTACAAATGTCGCAAGTGTCGCATTTTTCTCACAAGGTCACAAGTGTCGCATGTTGCTCACAAGTGTCACAAGTTTCAAAGAAATCATGCTTCCATGATGCCTATGTTGTGCCTATAACGACATGATAAGGACACTTGAAACACCTCAAACATTTGATTTGGAAGAGGAGAAATGAGTCAGCAGGCTTGCAAACCTTTTGCCATCTGAAAGCACCTCAAAAATTGAGTTTTTGGAGGGGATCGCTCCCCTATACCTCTTCTGGGAGTGCTGACGCTCCCCCTTACACTGTCTGGGAGCGTTATAAATCTCTTTGGCCCTTCTGCATGAGCGATCCTACCCTCAGGAGTGATGGCGCTCCCCTAAAGCCTACTAGGGAGCGCTATAGCGCTCTAAGTGCCCTCTTGAGGGAGCACTACCTATTTTAGGCAACAATTGAGTTGTTGAGATGAATGGGGGAAGGATATTTTCATTCTTAGAAGGCAGTTGAGCTCGAATCCCTAGTCCAGCCATGATCTTAGGGAAGATCCTCAACTAAAGGAGGTAAATCCTCACCTTCCCCAAGGATATCTCAAGTGGTTAAAGCCTCTCCAAGGCTATATAAGAAATTTTTCTCATGGTGAAAAGGGGACTGAAAAAGGAGAATCACACCAAACTTATGATCTTATAAGTGGTGCTGGAACAGAGATAATTTGGAGGCAAGAGACCTATGATCTCATAGGGAGAAATTGGTGAAGCTATCATCATTCAGATCGTGGATCGTTTGAGCAAGGGTTAGACAAGGAGGACTTGACGAAACTGCTACAATTCATCTACGGCTGTAAGCAATGTTTTGTCCTCATTAATATAATTTTCTTGGCATGTTTCTTTCTAATTTGTGTTCAATCTCACATGAATTTGTCTCTTTAATAGATAGACCTATTTTAGACTAATCTTGATAGAGTAGGAAGTGGTCGTACTTTGTTTGTCTACAGGTCTTATCGAAGAGAAAAAGATCGGAGCTCAACTCGGAGCGTACAAGGACAAACACCGGTAAAAGGTACTTATTTTGTCCTTCCTCCTCACACACTAGTCCACCTAGATCTAAAAGGAAGTCAGTGACCATGATAAGCACTTTCTGTCTCAGAGTTAAGAGTCTAGCTCTTCGAGGCAATCTACCTGTCCGTAGGGAGATTTTTCTTCAACAGGGGTTACCCACTACTGAGCGTGATGAGCAGTGTGGTATAAGGCTGGGATATTCGTGGAAGGTTTGTAGACAGTTGGTGGTCATCTATTGAAAGATAAGTACCAAATCTCCGTTGATTGTATGTTGTACATGCTTTATAACTTGATGAGTAATGCCTAGATATATCATATATGTTGTATGTGTAGGCTTACTATTATTTCTGCATTAATCTGTGTATGGTTAGAATACGTCGTCTGTATGCATATATTGTCAGTATGTTTTAATGATTATTTCTGCATGAATAAGTGGAACGAGCATAATGGTGTAACTGTTAATTTGTGTTAGATATGCATGCATATAAATTCATAAAATGGTATCAGAGCATAAAGGTTATTTGGTTCCATGGCCAGGCTTGTTGGTTTAGGGATAGGTGTTATAACCCTAAAATGCACCATACAGGTTTGTCTGGCATCAGGCCTACTCATGCCTCTTCCTAGCCAAAGCCATGCTGAACAAATCCTCAAAAAGCTACTTAAAACAAGTAACCCGCGCCCTAACTTCTCACTGGGTGCGGGCAACCGCTTGTTGTCTTTCTACTGCACGTGGGTATCCGCGGGCTAACCCACTACAGCCCACGGGTACCTAACAAAGAAAAAAATCAGGAAAGTTTCTGCCGGGACACGAAGCTTTTTGTCAGTTAACTAGAACTCCGAGCCATGGATGGCCGAGAGTTCGCCAAAAACCCTAGCTCCTTCTAGCCTATAAAAGCAGGGGTAGGGGTACTATTCAAGGAGGAAAAATCATAGCAAGGAAACTCTGCCAAATTGCCAAGCTAGTTCTGTCCCAACCCTTTAGCCTTGCCTCAAGCTTTAGGAGAAATTCATGCAGCAGCAGTTGGAGGACAGAAGGAAGAGGAAGAGCCTAGGATCAGGATCGAGGAACGGTGGGCGATCTCAGAAATCATTGTAAGTTGATTCATATTGAGATTAATGAAAAATATACTTTTCCCGTCCCGAATACATGAGTCTCATCTACGTTATTTGATTTATGATTTATCTCTAACCCCCTAGTAGATCAGTAGCATGCATGCATAGTATTTTCTTAATTGCAGGAATCTTTGTGGAAGGAGTAGCAACAGCAAGGAGATAACAACTCAACGGAGGATCTACTTCAACCATCGATAAAAAGGTTAGTTTATTCTTCCCGTGTTTGCCTGAGAAAAGGGGTTGAGATTTTGGGTAGAAGGTTAAAAGTTAAATCTTAAGGGTCATGATCTGCGTATAAGTTTAGAGCCCTAGCTTATTAGTCCGTAGGGTAGAATACCCCACAACAGAATTGGCGACTCCACTGGGGATTAGATTTTACTCTTAGGGTTTTCGGGTTTGGTGAAAGATCTTTTGGTAGTTCAAAGAATTAAGTTTCTGTTTCTTTGCTTATTTTGTTTTCTGTTAGTCGAAAGCTAGCAGAGAGCCTGGTTATCAATACCAATTCTCTTTGACTGACGCTCGACATTTTCTTTTCGAAACACACAGAGGTACCCGTGGCCTGCAGAAGCCCTGCCCGCGGGTGACCCGTGCCCTAACCTTATACAGCACGTGGGTGACCGCGTCCTGTAGTGGTTTCAGTAGCGTGTAGAGTCCAAGAAGCTTAAGAGGCAGTCCCCTCTTCCTCTGTCAGAAGATTACCTTCTCAGGGGGCTTTCTGGATCCTGTCTGGGTTCTGTTGGTTTGTTGTCTTGCTCTTAGTCTACCTTAGTATGTTAGTTGCTCATTGCATTGGTTTTCTTGTGTGAAAATTTGTTTTTTTTGTTGAAGTAGATAGCATCTCAGCCTGTCAGAGACTCTGGTTGTCAGTACCAGAAGCCTTTTTCAGGACTAAACTGTCTATGTGTAATTTTATCTTAGTTTTAGACATACCCGCGGCCTTCTTAGGTTTAGCCCGCGGGTACCCGCGCTCTGTAGTGGAACAACACGCGGGTACACGCATTCTGTCTTGGTGACAGTCGCGGATCTGTTAGGTGGCTTTTCATCTTGGGTGGGGTAGTCATTCCCCCCTATGGTGAGAAGAGATCCTCTCAGAGGTTTAGAGTCTGAGGCTGCACAGTCAGCAGGTTAGGGAATTTCTTCCTTAGCTTGTGCTTGGTATTTGATTTTTTGATAGAAAAGACAAAAGAGAAAAAATATTTATTTCATGGTTTTTAGGCAAGTGTTGG
>ML778403.1:489198-554497 GCA_009831015.1 Picea engelmannii
CATTCTCCAATGATTTGGGTTCCCAAAGGTGAACCTCATGTTGAATGTTATCCTTTAAAGTTCCTATGAATACATCAATCAAGTGATCATCTGGAATATTGGTTACCTTTATATTCAATCTTTGGAAGTTCTCAATGTGCTCGATAACTGAACCCTTTTGCTTGAGATTTATCAAATGGCTAAAGAAGGTATTGCTCCTTGTATCCTCATAGTGTGCTATCATTTCTTCAGTAAAAATTGTCCAAGTGATGAGTGATTTGCAAGAACAAAGCCATCGATACCATACAAATTGATTAGGTTCTAAATATAAATAAGCAATTCGTACCTTTTGTGTATGTGTCACATTATGGAGATCAAAAAATTGCTCGATATGAAGTATCCATGTGATTGGGTCCTTCCCATCAAACTTCCTCATATTGATCTTAGGAACGTGGTTGGTCTTCAAACCAAAGTTGGAGTTTCTCCATTCTTGATTCACCTTCCTTGTTTCCTCATCATGAATTTCATGGGATGCATTTTCACTTTCAGGTGTCTTCTCTGTTACAAAATTTTTCAATACTTCCATGATCTCCCCTTTTAAACCCTCCATCATCTCTTGTAGCTCATATTTTGTTACTATCTTCTTTTGTAAATCAGTTATGTCCCTACGCATTTATCCACCTTCATCAAGAGTCCAAGTAGGATTGTTTGGAGGCTTATTTGGTGTAGAAGTTCCCTTTTTTGGTGGCATGTTTGCCAATTATATCTTTTGAACCTTGATTTTGAGGTGGTTCTGCTAGAGAATCTTTCTTCTATTGTATCTCCTAGGTTTCGGCCCTTCTAGGTATGAAACCTTCTTTTATGTAGTTCTATGATATTGCTTCTCTGCAATGCCACAGGTCTGATCAAAATTGGATGTGCCAAGTGGAATTTATGATAACTTCCCCACAACTTGCCGATTTTTGGCCTTTCCAGGAGAGCTCACTTGTATAGCCTTCCCTGCACAAAATGATTGATATTAAATTCTGAAACTCGTACCAAAAATACTAAATACTGTCCAAAATCCAATGAAACCAGTCCCACTCAATTTGGATACTCTAGGAAGAAGTTATGATTGTTTTACCTGGAACACCTTCTTGAGACTAGTCAATAAGACTAGTCAGATACCCTATCTTACATAGGGTGTATCTACAAATTTAAGATGACCCAGAAGTTAAAATTTTTACCACAGATACCATACTACTTTCTGTGAATATCCTCCAAATTTCAATGTCTGAAACATTACAGAAAATGTTTTATAGCGAACATTTCGCAATGACTCAGTTCAGGATTATTCCAAAACCCTATCTTGTACAGGTTGTATCTCCGAAAGTATAAGGCCTCAGGAGTTGAAATTGGAACCCAACATACCTTGATCCATATACTAAATATCCTCCAATCCGTTCCTTCTGAAACGTTGTAAAAAAATGTTATAGTGAAAATGCCAAGGTGTCGCAGATGTAGCAGTGAAACCCCAAGACCTTGAGCTCTGATACCATATGTTAAGAACTAAATATCAATATAGCATAGAAAAACCTTAGAAAAAGTACTCAACTCCTTGAAAAGGAGATAATTTAAGATAATAATCCTCTTTGAGGGGGCAACCTCCTTTTACCCCACTTAAATGTTCAAGTACAAGATGATTCAAAATGAAAATGTCTCCTTGGTATATATAGGATACTAGGAGGTATAATTACAACTAATGGCCTAAAGACGAAATAAAATTACTAATATAATATGCCCTAATTAAGGGGTAATGAGCCAATATTAGGGCTTAACACAAGTCATTTTCCTTAAGTTTATTGATTAGAGTCTTCTTCAGAATTGTCTTCATTTATTTTAGAATATTTTTGGTTATTTTATTGCATTTATTGAGTTATGGAGAGAACTTCCCTTGTATCCATTTCTTCTCTATCACTTTTATCTGAAGAAATATTGTCCTCCTTGGAGTATAAACCTTTTTTCTTGTCGAAGATTTTCTTTTCTTCAAAAGGACAGTTCTGAGCATAGTGTCCTACTCTCCCAAAATTGAATCATTTAAAAGATGATTAGCTTGTCACTGATAGAATATCATCATCAAACTAAATACAAAAATTACATAGAACTTGTGCTGATATCACCAAGAATAGGCTTAATATTATGTGCCATAAAATCCAATATGAGATATCCTTGTAAGACATAAACAAGACAAATGGTAGGGCCTCATGTGATGAGGCTTGGGAAACCCGCGAGTGCCTCATGGGACACTCTATGTGAAACCAGAAAGGACCCACTTAATTAGGGATTTTCATAAATCCCTTGCACCTGCAACTTTGACCTTCCTCGCTCCTGCAGATCTGAGCATAACTTCCTCCGTACAACTCCCCTACCATACTTTTAATTCGAACTCACTTGCTTGGATGATTCAAATAAGAGGGTCTTCCATGTGTATTTATACCTTTTCAATCACTTCCTTTTATGTATTTTGATCTAACCTATCATTTCTTATTTTGCAACACTTGTCTTTAATTGAATTAAGGGTCGACCTGTAATTTATTTTTTTCAAATCACATTTTCATCTTCAAGAAGGAATATCTCCTCAACCGTGAGGAGCCACGTGGCATGCCACCTATCATTGGAAACAAGTCGAGGAGGGATATTAATACATGGGGGTGATACATGCTTTTGTAATGTACTTCATGTTATTATCTTCAAGTAATCTATTGGGCTTCTGAACTTCTTCTAGGGTTGACATCAATGAAAACCAATTTTCCAACAGTGAGTTCCACAAAATCCCCCAGAATGATAAATTTTTCTCGAAACAATCATCATTGGAAAATATGAAAGAAAACGAATCATACCCTAGATGAGACTCTGATTCGAAGAAAAAAAATGGAAATTATATAATTGATGAAGAACCTAGTGCTACCATTGCAACTACAAAGATACAACTGGAATATTCAGAGGAGACTTAAGAGGGGGATCACCTCTTCAATTCATAGATGTGGGTGAAGGGGACTCCACTACATTTCATTGTTGACAATGGTAGCCAAAATAACCTTGTATTAACTGAGGTCATCAAGATATTGAAGTTTCTGACAATGCCACACTCCCAATCATACACCACTAGTTGGTTGAGATAGGGATGAGACCTCTATATAAACCAACAATGTCACATGTTCTATGACATCGAGCCCTTCAAAGATGAGGTAATATGTGAAGTTATCACACTTGAATTTTGTGATTTCATTTTATGATTCCAGGCCTTGTAGTGTCATTGTTACTTTGGGAGGCCAACTCTACAAGGTACCAGAGGTAGTCTCGACTACTACAATTTACTTGTTCTCAGTAAAGTAGTGTTAAAAGGTAATCTCTTAGACATTTTTTTCTTCTTCTTCATGTTTCATTCGAAAGGTGAATGGAAGGTCACTACGACTACCACCACCTTAGAATAGGGCCCCTATACACAATAAAATTAGGTGGACAATATTGTAGAAGAATACATATATATCTTCACTTCACCCGTGAGCGTTCCTCTTCCATGCCAAGTAAAACATTCAATTGAATTGATACCTGGTGCCCATTTACATAATGGCCCAATATATAGAAACTCTCTTCTGGAGATTCAGGAAACCAAATGTCAAATTCATGAGTTAATTCAAAATGGGAACACTCAACCAAGCTCCCTACCTTGTGTGAGCCCAATTATATTGGTGTAGAAGAAGGACATGACCATTATTCTTCTATTTGTCACCTTGGGCCTCATCAAGAAACTACTAAGGTGATTCTACCAAAAATTACTTTCCAATACGAAAAAATCCCTTATTTTTTGCAAGGTCTCACCATGCCCTCTTGCAAGGCATAACCGGTCATTTGTTTCCTTCCTGCAATATGTGATCAATTTCTTGTTTCACTTGTGAAAAAAACGACCACATCTTGAACCTTGTAGAATTGAGGAATTTCAAAGAGATTGGATAAGGATAGGTTGGACATGATGCACCAAGAGCACTGGAACTTGTGCATCACTCTATAAAACAATGCCAAATCAAGAGGTAGAGGAGGCCAATTCAAGAAAAAATTATGCTTCTAAACTAATTAAGGAAATATTTCTATTATAGTATTCAAAATTCATTTTGGTATTTCCATGTTTGGGAGAAGTATAAGGAAGTATTGAAGAGCTTGGAGCTAGAGGAGTTCCTCAACAAGTTTCAATGTATCTTCACTTGATGTAGTTTTCCCTTGATTTATATAGATATATGGCTTTTCCCCTCCAATTTGTGTGATCTATGTTTTTTGCATATATTATATTGGTATATCTATCTTTCCTTGAGAAAGGTAGATTATATTTGTTAATAAATGATTTTCCTCTTTTATCTTAAAGGATTTTGAGAAGGTCCTGATTGTTATCTTGTGGGCAGGTGATAGGTTGCATAAGCTAGGAATTAGATCTGGGAGTTTTGTAGGGTTATTTATATGTATAAATCCTTGACATTAAATCATCAATCCTGGGGTTCATATAATTCGAGGTGCAAGAATAGGAAATGTAGGGACATAGCCTATTTGTTGGCCCTTGGTTATGCATTAAGGAAGAAAGCGAAGATTAAGAAAGAAGAAAGAAAAAGTAAGAAGTGTGCATAAGGCACATACACCAAGGAAGGGTCGAAGTGGGTAAAGAAGAAGAAAGTAAGGAATTAAGTAAGGAAAAACAAGCCATTGAAGGAGAAGATCAAGGAAGACAAAGCACCAAAGAAGATAGATCACAGACAACTCAACAAGCGTAAGAAGATACTAATGGGTGCTTTGGATCACCTCACAAAAAAGAAGGAAGAACAGGCCGACGAAGCCCTTAAAATGCGGGTCATGTGGACCTAGGGTTTTGGCATATAGGGTTTTGACACCTAGACTTCGGTCTAAGGCTGTCCAAGAGTCATGTAATGTATAAATAAAGGTCTAGAAGAGTTGAGAGGGTTTTTGATTGTTGGTCATTGGTTGTAATTGTCAAGAGAGATAAGTATTTTGCGTTTATATTCTAGATATTCAGTTGGGTGAGAAGATCAACCCTGTAGCTAGGTGCACAGGGAGGGGAGAGAAAGAGAAACAGAAAGAGAGAGAAATATTTGTAGCTAAGTGTGCAGATAGAATTGTATGTTTTCATCTAATATATCAAGAAACACAGTTCTGTGGATGTAGCCCTAGGGAGAGGGTGAACCATGTAAATCTTGTTGTTCTTTGTGGTTGATGTTGTGTTATTCTCTATATTTTCTAGTGTGATTGCATTGTTGTTCCTTATTAAAGATATAAGGTATAATCTAACTTCACGAAGCTAAGTATAAGATTGTTAAAGAATATCTAGGTTACACTGTGTTTTTGTTCTGGAATCACTTTGCATTTCCTCTAGTTGTATACACTTGTGTCCTGCAACCACCCTATTGCTACTTCAGGTGAGACTTCATCTGCTTCACAGGTGTTGCTGAAAGGGCCAGCAGTTAGGGTTTTTTGGTGCACTGTTTGATTTGAATCCTAGGTGTTGTTTGATTTGGTGCCAAAAAATGGTTTTGTTGCCAGGATTGAGATCTTATTAAGGGAATGTCATGGTGGTTTCCATCGAAGACGGAAATTTAGAACTGGATAGAAGAAAAATAAAGGGACTTCTTCGTAGCTCATAACAAGAACTCTAACATTAGTACATAAGACTGGTTGGGGAGGTACATATTTACAGATGTGCACAAAATTTTCTTTACAGGAGTTCATAAGGAGTTATATGATTAGTTAGCCAAAATAACATACACTCAGTTTGAAATGAGATCTAGACCACCTGTGGTTTGGACAACGACACTGATCAAGAAGGTCAAGAGAGTTGAGAACATTGTGTTTAGAGAAGTAGATATCTGGTTTGATAGAACTATTGGAGTGTACATTACTGATTTTTCAATTGACAAAGTGGAATCATACAGTCAAGAAGAGAGGTATTTCTTTAAGGGACCTAGAGGAAAGTTTCTACACTTCTTGAAGTTAAATATTAATATGCTATTGCACAAGAAGAATATTCTGAAGATACAATAACCATTTCAATTTTAAAGATAATGTTCAAGAATTCAGACAACGACAGTGACACAGAGGCTAGACACACGCGCAGTGGGAGATAATTTAGAGAGGTTCCTCTTGAGAACCTATTTAAGAATAATTGCGAAGACGAGGGATTATAGAGTGGAGAAGAAGCAGATCTAACAAGCGAAGAGTATTCAAAGTCCGCAAGGGCAGAGGAAGTAGAGAATGAAGAAATTCATCGAGGAGAACCAGAAACTTCAGGTACTGCACCTACTATTGAAGTAAGTATTATTACTCCTCCTGTTGTTTTAGAAACATTAAGTAGCCAGAGTAACTAGAGTAATCAAAGCACTCAAAGTATTGTTACAAGAAGTTTAGTACATACTCAGTCAAGAAACCCAGGAAAGTCCATGGCAGATGAAACGAGATTACCTATTTTTAGAGGATATGGATTTGAAGATCCCAAACAACACTGGTTCTTATGCGAAGGTGTATGGATAATTAAGTAAGTCATTGAAGAAGCTATTAAGAGATCTCAGTTTAGTACTACCTTGAGGGACCGCACCCTAAGATGGTATATGAAGTTTGTTACAAGATCTGTACAGCCTAAACCATTGAGTGACATTAAGACTGCGTTGAGTGCATAATTCAAGAAGCTTAAGTCAGAGTCGCAATGAATTATAGAGTTGAAGGAAATTAAGAAGAAGGTGACTGAACCTGTTTGGGAGTTCAATCAGAGGTTTAAGACCTTGACAGGCCATTTAAGTTTTTGGATCCCAAATGAACAGAATAGGGAAAGGTTCATTGCTTCCCTCCTACCACACATTGTAGTTCGTCTAATGCAACAGAAGTTTTCTTTGCAGGATGAAGCTCTAGAGATTATAATGAAACTAGAAGCAGCCCCTGTAAGAGAATCCAGTCTAGGTATGAGCTAGATTTTAAATCAATTAACTAGTTTATCTTTACAAGTTGAAGATATGAAGAATGAAAATGGAAAAGACAAAAGAGAATATATATGGTATATCAGATGTAAAGAAGAGGGCCATGACATTGTCCTTTATTTAATGAATACTTGGCTTCTGGAGCACCTAACCCTTTGAAGAAGTCTACCTTACCATGGTGTGAGGTAAGTAGAAATAGACATCGACCTGGTGAATGTTATTACATGCATAAATATGTCCAGACACCTACAAATATTTATTTCACATTCTGTAAATCTGTGGAGCATGATGAGAAGGACTGTAGGGCTTCTGATGTCATGAATGAAAGTTTAGGGGATACATATAGAATTGAAGGAAAATTACAATCAGAAGGAAATATTGCATAGTTCAATTCCCCAAGAAGAGGAAACTTCAAGGGGTGGATTCGGAGGAAGAGGACGAGGAGGAGGAATGGGTCGAGGTTGAGGTCAAATAATTTGATATAACTGTGCCCAACCAGGTCATTTGGCAAGGTATTGTCAGAACACTTTTACTACTTGAAGCTACTGTAATTAATTTGATCATGTCATTGAATATTGTCTAGTATTGCTAGCTAAACTTCAGGAAAGATGAGGTGGAAACCAGCAAGTTGAACTAATATTAGTTGAATCTCTCGGTGATAATCCCCAAGTCATTGTGATTACTAGAGGAGGCGCTGTTACACGAGAAGATTGGGTGACTCCAGAAAATACTACAGATGGATCAGGGATCAAAAGAGCTACAGAGAAGACACAATTGTTTGATCCAAGGAAAGAAAATCATACCTTTGAATAAGAAAGAAGATAATTTGTAAGAGAAAATGTTTCTTCATCTAGGGCACAAAAAAAAGTAAGGGAATGTGAAATGCCTCCAGCATTTGACCAATCTACCCTAGCTAGACAAGGGAAAGAGGTAAGCATGCTTTTGGACTTCCTATATACTTGCATTAATTTGATTAAATATGAAAAATTTGTGCAGGAAATACAACACCTAATAAGACAATATGAAATTGGGAGAATAGATCCTCTGTTAAGTAGAGATTTGAATCAAGTATCTAGAAAAAGGAGGACAAGCAAGGAACTTCACCTTAGTGCTCAGATCAGAGACTACGACGTGGACTATGTGGTCCTCGACTTGGGATCAGAAGTAAATGTTATGACGAAGAAGACTTGGGCATTGATGTGAAAACCTAAGTTGATTTACTCTCCTATTAGGCCCAGGATGGCTAATCAACAAACAATGATCCCCTTTGGAAGACTAGAGAATTTCCCTGTGGACATTGACAAAGTAAGGACATTTGTAGATTTCGAAGTGATTGAGATTTTGGATGATAGCTTCCCCTACCTAGCATTGTTAGGAATTAATTGGGCCTTCAACAATTCGACTGTTGTTGACCTAAAAAAGAGAAGAATGGCATTTGAAGGTGATGGTCATAGGGTTATTGCACCTCTTGATCCTAATGAAGGTTACAGATACACAAAACCAATAAGAGAAGAAGATCGTGCCTATGAGTTAGAGAACATCTATAAAATGAAAGTAGGACAACATTATTATATTAATCCTATAGAATATGAAAATCTAAGTTGGCGAAGTGAAAGTGCATGCTCATTAGATTCAAAATAAGCATTGGAAAACTAGTAGAACATGATGTATGAAGTCTCTACGCGAAGGTGTGCCATATTGACCAGAGCAGTTTGTTGGATTGGCACAAAAGTAAGTAATCTTCCTACATTTGATGGCTTGAATAATTTAGAGACATTTCTATGTGAATTTGAAGTAATTGTACAAGTACAATAGAGGTTGTTGGAACTAGATGAATCCTTGAAAGAAAGACTAGCTAGATGGTGGGGAACACATAAGAAGAACATTGCAGAGTGGGCACAATGTCACACCTTGATGAAAGTGTGCTTTTTAGAACAAGATAACAATTGCGAAGTTAGATACATACGTGAGAGTTTTACTAAGGACCATGTGTGAAGTTGTGAGGAATACTGGAGCAACATTCCTAAAGAATAGTGGGTACATAAGTTCATTAACACCTTGGATACTACGCCTATCAACTGGTATCTCCAAGAAGAACTGTGCTTAGTCACTATAGACTGGTCTGGTATGACCCATAAATTTATAGCTACGTTCCTATTTGAAATTCAGTACCCGACATTAGATCAAACTTTACAAATTGTAAGACAAAAGGTCTTTGAAGAGGCACCTAACCCCCCTCTTGACCAAGAATAAGATTAATGGACTACACCTCTTCAATGGTTACAAGGTTGTTAGAATATTAATGTTGATAAGGATGATGACCCTAGGGATATAAACATTGCAGAAACTAAAGGTCAAAGAGACATAGAAGGGCTAGGGATTGAATTACCTTTTATTGGGCAACCTATTAAAATTAATAAGGTTAATATCGGAACAGAACATGCACCTAATCTGGAAAATGTTGGAGATTATTGGGATGATGCTACTATTAGTAAGATTAAAAAACTATTTCATGAGTATCAGGACTTGTTTCGAACCAAGTTCACAAACATGAAGGGCATACAAGAGCCTATTATCACATGCTAATTTGCATTAATTTTTCCCAAAGCATCTTGTCCTTGTGCTATCTTTCCACTCTGATTTAAAAAAAAAAATCACCAGATCCGTCAAGATCCCATCACCTAAATCCTTCACTCAACTGATCATCCAAAATAGTCGTGTCCTCCATGAGTAAAAAAAATGGCAAATATCCCAAACCTATACCTAGCCTTAATGTTTATCTAAATCCCTTAGTTCCATAACTTCATTCATTTTTACCCTTATTTTCATATTCCCATTGAAAATAAAAAATATTCCTTTTATTAAGCACCCTTATCCTATCCACTAAGTCATGTGTTAAGCCTCATATTCCCAAAGTCCTTAGAAAATAGAAAAAGGGTTTATTATTATTAATACAAATATTTTTATATTTATATTAATATTTGATCCAATATTTAATTTATGGCATCACGTCAAATCATGGACACAAATCTCAATTTATAATGTGGAAAAGTCAAAGTGTGGATGGAGGGTGCACATACATATCGGGCGTAGAATTAAGGAAAAGGTTAATTATGTGAATTATAATGTGGAAAAGTCAAAGGGTTGATGGAGGGTGCACATACATATCGGGCGTAGAATTAACACAGAGGTTAATTATGTGAAGGCGAGCCGATATATAAACTGTTTTTTTTGGTTGGGGAGATGTGTCCTTATGTGGTGAATATCGGCAGTAAAACTAGTGTGGATTAAACCACTCCAGCCCAAGTCTAATATAATAAATGCAAACATTTAACATATAGTTTATGTGTGACATATTTTTTAGGAATGCATTTCGATAATAATTATGGAATTTTTAATAAATGAGATTCTTCCTCACGATGAAAAGGTTTTACAGAGGTAAAATTTAAGTTTTACAAATTAAAGAGATTAATGTATAGTTCCATGGAAAAGAATTAAATGGGAAGATGCACGTGAAAGGAAGACTTGGATAACTCTTTATCCAAAAATTTTAAAAAGAAGAAGATCAAAAGAATTTTACCAAAGATGGTAAACAAGACATGGTTTTCAAAACCATGGGAAACAAACCAGTAAATGGTTTTCACAGTGAAATGATAAAATGGAAAAAACAAGACACAATAAATGTTTTTTCACAGTGAAATGTTTGGAAAAAACAAGACACAGTAAATGTTTTTCACAGAGAAATGGTAAATTGGGCAAAACAAGACATGGTTTTCAAAACCATGGGAAGGAAGCAATAAACGGTTTTTCAAAACCATGGGCATGAATTAAATTATGGAAATTTGATTTTAAAGGATAAAAACTATTTGGGAATTATTTTTATTCAAATACATTCTTCCCAAATATTTAAGGAAAATATGGATAAATAAAATCAGATTTGGAAAAAGCACAAGTGATATTTCAAAGAGGATGTGGCAACGAGTTTCCGTTGCAGTTGAGACTTGTAGAATGATTTCTGGATGAACCAGAATGAGTTTTCAAAATTCAAAGGAGGCTATTGTCAAGAATGGACCCTATAACATTAACCTTGTTCATTTTTCACATAGGTGTCACGGATTGGGAGATTCGAGCGAATCTTGGAGCCATATTTTTCTGTTATGATTTCCTGTTCGAGACATGTTTTTGTGACACATATTCCGGCCAGATGGAGATGAATTTCAAGAAACTGAGAGAGGTTTTTCTTCATAACGATCTTATGTACAAACACCATTCTCAGATTTTACATAACTGTTATAGTTTGATAATTACAGGTGGTGTTTTGAAGCATATGTTTTCTCCTGAAAAATAGGAGATCAATTCAATGTGTCATGTTCTATTTGTAACTGTTTCTATTTTGGGGAAGAAGATGAAACGCTTCATTTCAACGATTTTAATCGGTTTCTATTTGAAAGGAACTCGAAATTGTATAAATGATAGAGGTTCCAAATGTATTTTTTTTGCATAAGTGCAAGGGCACCTTTCAGTTGTTTCTGAACTCAATTGTAATTTTTTGGAGCTGAATTAAATATATATGAAGAAGCTTTTGAAGTCTCTATGAAAATATTATAATGGTGGTGATATGAGTTTTGTCTCCTTTCATTGTATGTATTTCCTCTGTTCTTTAATTCCATTTTCATTTTATTCTGTTTAAATTGAAGAGTTAAAGGCCCATAATTCATCTTGTGATGCTCTTGGCTTAAGCAATTTAAACTGTGTGTATTCCTTCTTAACTAATTCAGAATTCATTTAAGTAATTCTCTGATGCATTTATTTTTTTTCTCCTTCCTCTTAACACTCTCATTAAACTCAATTTACAACTCAGATTCAATACCTCATTTACCCTTTATCCTATGGAGAGTTCTACCAACCAGTCATTGTTTTCATTCACTTTTAGAATTTCAATTCCATAGCCCGGAGTGTCCCTCTTCTTCCTTTCCAACAACTTTATAAAAAACCCAAAAACAAACTAAATCTAGCCACCGATTTCCAAAGAAATATCAAGTGACATGAGAGAGCCCTCTCTGAGTTTAAGAGGCTAGTGCCCAACTCTAAAGTAATTTGAATCAATTACCTCTATCATTTGTCTATCATCCGAACAAAATTTACATAGTGCTAACATTCTAGTACCATTGTCGGGGACAAAATTGAAAAAGTTTCCCTAGGAGAAATGACAAATTTCAGATCTGAGTACTGATGGTGAAGAGTATTTAGACACAAAAAGGATGTACATCATTCACCCGACGACTCCATTTTCAAGAATCTAGAATTCAAAATTTGTATGGCGACTCCACTGTCCAAGGACTCAGTAGCCTGAAGATTTTATTAACGACTCCACTCAAGCTTCAAATTTTATTTAGAGACTCCACTTGAAGATGAGATCCCTTGACATAGGTATGAAAGGACATCATGGGAGAAAATAAGTACCTAAAGTTGAGTTTTTTCCAAAACATAATATTTTTTGTTATTAATTACCTGTTTTCCTTTCATGAACATGCTAAACAAGTTTTTATTTATCTGCTGCATTCAAATGATGATCATGAGAGTCTTGTAATTCTATATCCTCCTCCTAAAGTTGTACATATATATCCTCAGTGTATCATTGATTTTGATCAAAATTTTCCATTTGAGCCATGTGATGACCATAACCAAGTTGATGAGCCTCATGAAACCAAGGCTGATATTTCACCTCTTGTACTTGATCCAACACACTCCAAGATTCAACATAGATACAAACCCTTAAAATTGCCTCACATCCTTCATGATTTTCC
Source organism: Picea engelmannii (assembly GCA_009831015.1). Lineage (NCBI taxonomy): Eukaryota > Viridiplantae > Streptophyta > Pinopsida > Pinales > Pinaceae > Picea > Picea engelmannii. The sequence goes on from ML778403.1 coordinate 501,992, forward strand.
TCCAAATCACTATAAGTACCTACCTGTGTTTGATGGAGAACCTGATGCCATCAAAGTTGAAAAACACATCCAAGATTTTAAACATTTTATAGATTTGTTTGAGATTGATCATGATGATATTTTTATGAGGGCCTTCTCTCAATCCTTGAAAGAGGATACCAAAGACTGGTTTAAACACTTACAGCCAGAGACGATTAGCTCATGGGAGGAGTTGAAGAATGTAGTTTTGAATTTTTGGGGCAAGAAGAAATCTTTGGATCTACAATTTACAAAGTTCTATGGATTGACAAGGCAGAGTAATGAAACTATTTCTTCATTCAGCAGGAGGTTTTCTAGTATTTATTACAATTTGCCCAAAGAAATTCAACCCACTGAAGTTGTTTCCATGCTCCATTATACAACAACTCTTCATCTATATTTGTCTTTCCTCTTGATGGAAAGAAGACCTAAGTCCTGAAAGAAAATGTTTAATGATGCTTAGGAGATTCAACACACTATCCAAGCACGTAAACATATTCGAAATAAGGATTTAGATGCTAAAGAACATGGCAATGAATATGAACAGAAAATAGTTGATTTGAATCTTGAAAAGAGAGTTAATAATATCATATGCCCTCTTGAAGTTTTTAATGCCAATGATTTTGAAAAAAAATATATTCCACTTGTTGAAAGAGGAGGTGTTGATTTAGCTTCTGATCCATCCCATGATAAGCAGGGGGCTGGTTGTTTTATGTACTCATTTGTATACAATCAAGAAGATGAATTTGCAAATCAGCTTGTTGAAGAGCAGGTTGATGTTCCAAGTTTTTTCTTCTTAGATGACATTGCAGACGTTGTTGATTTGCCTATATATGATGAATATTATGATGATTGTGATGTTGAATTCCTAGAAACACTAGTTATATGTTCTCTATCAAAAAATGTTCCTTTTCAGCAGTGTAATGAGAGAAATCGGCCTACATAACACAGTTACAAAGAATAAAGTATTGAATCAGCTAAAGGGAATTCTTTACCTTTATGATTTTCTCCATTTAAATTGTTGAAAGAAAATTCTAAGATTATCATTGAAGCAAAGGAATGTTTGTTAATGCCAAATTACACTCATTCACTGGAAAAAATTGACAAGAAATTGCAGCAATCTTCTCATGTGTTTGATGACCCTATTACTTATTATGTAGAAGGTCTTGTCAGTAAAAAATTGTAGCCATTGGTCAAAGATGAATCTGAAAATGAGTGTGTTCAGAAATCCAAAGAAATTGAAAAATGTGCATATGACAACAGTGAATAAAATGAAGAAGGTTTTGAATTAGGTGAAAGAACCTTGCCATTGTGTTTTGCTTCTTTCAAATTGATGAAACAAAATGTTTATATTGTTTCAAATCAGAAATCCTCCAGGCATGATGTTGAATATGAAGATATCAATGGACTTTCAAATGAAAACTATATTCCATTATGTTTTTCTTCCTTTGAATTGTTGAAATAAAATCATGAGATAACAAAGGAAGCAGGGAAGTCTGACTGCATTCACAGTGGAATTGTTTTACATGAGAAAATTGTTATCAGTGAGGAAGACCAACAAACTTCTCATACATTTAATGACCATGTTGATGATTACATGGAAGGTTATTTTAGTTCATATTTGTAGCCCGTGCTCAACTACCATCTTGGAAATAAAGATGATGGTCAATAAACGTCCATGTTAGATATGGATTACTTTCCACCAGGGGTTTGATTTCATCCAACACTCTCTTCTGATTCATAAGATTGTTATTTCTAGTAGTCTGAACATATTTTTCAGCCTCTTGGTGGCAATCAATAGGTTCAATCACATGAAAACAAGAATGCAGTGGAAGGGGTGAAACATGATTGTTGTTTTGTGCATTTTTTAGAACATCCATTGGCAGTTTTGATGGAGGCAATAAACAGTCCAAACGTTTTTAATTTTTTGAGATTTGGATTTATGGATGAATTTTTGAATGAATTATCAGTAAAAAGGATTTGGAGCAAGAAAGTGAAAAGAAAACAAATAGTGGATAAAATGTTGTCATGGCTGCATTGGCATTATGATTTCACTTGACTGGTAGTTCATTTTAGTAGTTAGGGTAGGTAGGAGTGTGAGAATAATCTTGTTGGTTAAGCATTTCTCAGTTTGTATTCCAGTAGTGTGTATAGTCAGATTTTAGCGGTGTATTCAATGTTCAGTATTCAGTTCAAAGCAGTGTGCAGAGTTTGGTTTTCAATAGACACTGGTGACAGGTCGGAGCAGGGTACACACACATGTTTTGGGAGCATCCAAATGGATCAGGCACTGGGTCTATGAGTTATTTTCTACCTCACTGGGAGGATAACATCCCCATTTGGAGCCTATGTTATCACATGCTAATTTGAATTATTTTTTCCCAAAGAATCTTGTGCATATGGTAACTTTCCACTCAGATTTTAAGACTTTTTCACTAGCTTTGTCAAGCTCCCATCACCTAAATCATTCACTCAAATAATCATCCAAAATATTCATGTCCTCCATGAGTAAAAAATTTGTCAAATATCCCAAACCTATACCTAGCTTGAATGGTTATCTAAATCCATTAGTTCCATCACTTCATTCATTTTTTCCATTGTTTTCATATTCCCGTTGAAAATAAAAAATATTCCTTTTATTAAGAACCCTTATCTTATCCATAGAGTCATGTGTTAAACCTCATATGCCCAAAGTCCTTAGAAAATAGAAAAGGGTTTATTATTATTAATATAAATATTTTTATATTAAATATTTATATTAATATTTGATCCAATATTTAATTTATGGCTGGGCACGAATCTAAATTTATAATGTGGAAAAGTCAAAGGGTGGATGGAGGGTGCACATACATATCGAGAGTAGAATTTAATGCAGAGGTTAATTATGTGAAGGCTAGCCGATATATAAACCGATGGTTTTTTATTGGGGAGACGTGTCCTTAAGTGGTGAATATCGGGGATAAACGTAGTGTGGATTAAACCACTCCAGCCCAATCCCGATATAATAAATGAAACCATTTATCATATAGTTTATGTGTGACATATTTTCCAGGAATTCATTTCAATAATAATTATGGAATTTCCAATAAATGAGACTCTTCCTCACCGTGAAAAGGTTTTATAGAGGTAAAATTTAAGTTTTACAAATTAAAGAGATTAATGTTTAGTTCCATGGAAAAGAATTAAATGGGAAGATGCACGTGAAAGGAGGACTTGGATAACTATTTATCTGAAGGTTTTACATAAGCAAAATAAGAAGATCAAAAATATTTTACCAAACATGGTAAACAAGACATGGTTTTCAAAACCATGGGAAACAAACCAGTAAATGGTTTTCATAGTGAAATGATAAATTGGAAAAAACAAGAAACAATAAATGTTTTTCACAATGAAATGGTAAATTGGAAAAAAAAGACATAGGAAATGTTTTTCACAGAGAAATGGTAAATTGGGAAAAACAAGACATGGTTTTCAAAACCATGGGAAGTAAGCAATAAATGGTTTTTCAAAACCATGGGAAGTAAGCAATAAATGGTTTTTCAAAACCATGGGCATGAATTAAATTATGGAAATTTGGTTTTAAAGGATAAAAAATATTTGGGAATTATTTTTATTCAAATATATTATTGCCAAATATTTAAGGAAAATATGGATAAATAAAATTAGATTTGAAAAAAGCACAAGTGACATTTCAAAGAGGATGTGGCAGTCAGTTTCTGCAGCAGTTGAGACTTACAGGACGATTTTCGGATGAACCAAAATGAGATTTCAAAATTCAAAGAAGGTTATTTTCAAGCACAGACCCTAGAAAATTAAACTTGTTCATTTTTCACACATGTGTCATGGATTGGGAGATTCGAGGGAATCTTGGAGCCATATTTTTCTCTTATGATTTCTTGTTGAAGACATATTTTTGTGACACATATTTCGGCGAGCTGGAGATGAATTTTAAGAAACTGAGAGAGGTTTTTCTTCAGAACAAGCTTATCAACAGAACCCATTATCATATTTTAAAAATCTATTAAGGTTTGATAATTACAGGTGGCGTTTTGAATCCTATTTTTTGTCCTAAAAAATAGGAGATCAGTTAAATGTGTCATGTTCTATTTGTAACTATTTCTATTTTGGGGAAGAAGCTGAAACGTTTTAGTTCAACTATTGTAATCAGTTTCTAATTGAAAGGAACTCAAAATTGTATAAATGATAGAGGTTATGAATGTATTAATGTTGGCAGAAGTGCAAGGGCACCTTTCAGTTGTTTCTAAAGTTAATTGTAATTTTCTGGAGCTGAATTGAATATATATGCAGAAGATTTTGAAGTCTCTATGAAAAGATTCTAATCGTGGTGCTATGAGTTTTGTCTCCTTTCATTGTATGTATTTCCTATGTTTTGTAATTCCATTTGTATTTTATTCTATTTAAATTGGATGGTTAAAGGCCCAGAATTCATCTTGTGATGTTCTTGGCTTAAGAAATTTAAACTGTGTGTATTCCTTATTAACTAATTCATAATTCATTTCAGTAATGCTCTGATGCAGTTATTTTTTTTCTCCTTCCTCTTACCACTCTGATTAAAATCAATTTACAACTCAGATTCAATACCTCATTTAGCCTTTATCCTCTGGAGAGTTCTACCAACCAGTCATTTTTTTCATTCACTTTCAGAATTTCGACTCCATAGCCCGAAGTGTCCCTCCCCTTCCTTGCCAACAACTTTATAAAACCCCCCAAAACAAACTAAATCTAGACAATGATTTCCAAAGAAATATCAAGTGACACGAGAGAGCCCTCTCTGAGTTGAGAAGGTTAGTGCCCAGCTCTAAAGTAGGTTGAAATAGTTACCTCTATCGTTTTTCTATCAGCCAAGAAAAATTTACAAAGTCGTAATGGGTTAAATGAAGATCCCTTTGAAACCATATGCAAGGCCTATCAAGCAGAGACCTTATAGACTGAATCCCAAGTACCAGTAGAAAGTTAAGATTGAATTAGATAGAATGTTGGAATTAGGAATCATAGAAACTGTTGAAGAATCTAAATGGATCAACCCTATGGTTGTCCAAGATAAGAAGTCAAGAGAAATCAGAATCTGCGTAGATCTAAGGAAACTGAATGATCCATGTTTACATGATCCATTTCCTATACCTTTTACCGATGAGGTTCTAGATAATGTAGGAGGACATGAAGTCTATTCATTTACAGATGGATTTTTAGCATGGATGATTTTAGGGGCTAAATTTTGCTCGTGGGCTAATTTTCCATGGTTTTTCCCAAAAAAGATTCGCTATTCTAAAAATGATTCACCCAAATTCTATAGGATAAAATTATTTTACCTTAAAAATAGCCAAAATTTTATACAAACTATATAAAAATCCTTAGAAATTTGAATATTTTTACAAAAATATCGCCAACATTTTATAGTTAGCATATGAAGGATTAGTAAGATTCGCCAAGGTTTCTACATTTAAAAAAAAAAATCCATCCTTAAAATCATCCCTAATTTTCAGGCTATTACCAGATCAGAATTGCTAAGGAGGAAAAACATAAGACCAAATTTGCAACATAATGGGGCTCTTTTAACCCACACAAATGTTCAAGTACAAGATGATTCCAAATGAAAATGTCTCCTTGGTATATATAGGAGATTAGCAGGTATAATTACAACTAACGGAATAAAGATGACATAAATAAAATAACATTAGTAATGTAATATGCCCCAATTGAGGGGTAATGAGCCAATATTAGGGCTTAACATGCCCCTTCCCTTGAGACAAGTGTTGTCCGCAATGATTGAGTAACTCTGGATGCTTATGTATAAAAGACTCATCTTCCCAAGTGGAATCTTCAGTCGGTAGTTTCCTCCATTTAATGAGATACTCTGAAATGGATCTATTCCTCAGTTGGCAAATTCTTGTGTTAGTGATGGCTTCAAGATCCAATATGATTTTTCCTTCCTCGACAATTTCTGGCAATATAGTTTGAACTGGGATCTTCTCACCTATAAACTTCCTTAAGCATGAAACATAGAAACCTGGGTGTACTCATGAATATGCACGCAACTCCAATTTTTCTGCCATAGTACCAATCTTTTGCAACACCTTATAAGGGCCATAGTACTTTGGTGATAATTTATTATCTTTCTTGGATTTCTTGAGGGACATATGTTTGTATGGTTGTAGTATTAAAAACACCCAATCCCCTACTTCAAAACTTCGTTCACTACAGTGTTGATCTGCTTGTTGTTTCATGCGATTTTGTGCCATGGTCAGGTTGTCCTTTAAGATTTGAAGAACCTGTTGTTGATGCTCGATGTGATCTTCCACTGCTTTAACCTTAGATTTTTCTTTTAGAGAAGAAGTGATGGAAGGATGGTGGTATCCATAGAGTGCCATAAAGAGTGTCATTTATGTTGCACTATGAAAGGAAGTGTTATACCACCATTCTACCAAGGGTAACCATTTGAACCATTATGCTTGTTTATCAGAGACAAAGAAACAAAGGTAGCCTTCCAGACATTTTTTCACTATCTCGTTTTGTCCATCATATTGAGGATGATAGGATGATCTATGAGCCAATTGAGTACCCAAACAAGAAAATAATTCTGTCCAAAAATGTCCAATGAAGATGGGATCTCTGTCACTTACAATAATCTTTGGGCTTCAATGTAGCTTTTGAATTGTCTCCATGAATGCAATGGCAACTGTACTAGCTTTGAAGGGATGAGAGAGTGCACAAAAGTGTGAGTACTTGGTCATTCTATCAACAATCACCATGATGACACTCTTTCCTTCAGACTTCGGTAACCCCGTGATGAAATTCATGGAAACCTCCTCCCAGCGCTAACTTGGGATGTCTAATGGTTGTAAAAGACCTAGGGTATTAATTGTTTCCACCTTATTTTGTTGGAAAACCAAACATTCTACCACAAACCTTTGAACATCAGTTTTAAGGCCATCCCAAAAAATATCCTTCTTGACTCTATGGTAGGTTTTCATAAATCCCGAGTGCCCTCCTACTGGAGAGGTGTGCAATTCCAATAGTACTTTTTGTTTGAGCTCGGAGTTCTTACATAAATATAAGTGATCTTTGTACCATAGTGAATCATTTTTCCATGTAAATATATCTGATGCACTGGAATCATGCTGCAACCTTTGAATGAGAGTCCACACTTTTTCGTCATTCTTCCATTCATCCCTTGCTTCTATTATCTAATTGGGTTGGATGATCGATATAGCATAGAGAAAGGCCTCAACATATTCATCCTTTCTTGAGAGTGCATTTGCCACAACATTTTTCTTCCCCTTTTTATAGATGATTTCAAAATCATAACCCAATATCTTGGTTACCCATTTTTGTTGTTCTTCTGAAGATAGTCTTTGTTCCAAGAAGTATTTAATACTATCATGATCTGTTTTGACCTTGAAGTGCCTACCTATTAGGTAGGGATGCCATTTCTTCAATGCATGTAGTATTTCCATCATTTCCTTCTCATAAATGGGTTTGCGTAAGTCCTTTCCTTTGAGTGGTCGACTTTCAAAAGCCAGGGGTCTTCCTTCTTGCATTAGGACAACACCAATTCCATTTCTCAAGGCATCACATTCCACAATAAATGTTTTTGTGAAGTCTGAAGTGGTCAAGATAGGAGTTTTGCACATCACCTCTTTAAGTTGTTCAAAATATTTAGTTGCCTCTGGAGTCCATGAAAATGAATCCTTCTTATTTAGTGTCGTTAAAGGTGTTGTTATTCTTCCATAGTGCTGAACAAACTTGTGGTAGTAACCTGTCAAACCCAAAAATCCTCTAAGATTCTTCAATTTTTTGGGAATCGACCAGTCCATCATGGCATTAATCTTGTTAGGGTCTACCTTGACACCTTCATTAGATACAATATGAACCAAATACTCTACCTCCTTCACTCCAAATAAACATTTGTATGGTTTGGCATATAGTTGTTGCTCCTTTAGTAGTTGTATCACCTTGTCAACATGTAGCACATGATCTTCCAAAGACTTGCAATAGATTAGTATATCATCAAAAAATACTAACACAAATTTTCGAAGGAAGGGCTTGAAAATGGAATTCATCAACCCTTGGAATGTGGAAGGTGCATTTGTAAGGCCAAAAGGCATGACCAAAAATTCATAATGGCCTTCATAAGTTCGAAATGTTGTTTTTTGGATATCTTCTTCCTTCATTCTAATCTGATGATACCCTGAGCGAAGATCCAATTTTGTGAAATAGATTGCTCCATGTAGTTCATCTAACAATTCATCAATGATGGGAATGGGAAACTTATCTTTAATAGTCATATTGTTGAGCTCTCTATAATCTCGACACATACGCCATGAGCTATCTTTCTTGAATACCATTACCACTGGTGCAGAGTAAGAACTTTGGCTAGGTATAATAATTCCAGCCTCTAACATTTCTTCAACCATGTGCTCAATTTCACTCTTCTAGGCATAAGGGTATCTGTATGGCCTAATGTTAGGAGGAACACTCCCAGGAATTCGGTGAATTTCATGATCATGATTTCGAGTGGGTGGAAGACCTTTGGGAATATCTTCAAATACTTTGGAATGCTTATCAATGATCCCTTGGAGATCTTGAGGAATATATGGCTTATATGTTTGAACATCTAGTGAGCATAGTTATGCAATAATGACTTGATGCCCCTTTTTCAATAATTGTGTCATGCCATTAGAGCTTATCACCTTACCGGGTTTCCCTGTGATACCTCTTAACTCAATTTGTTTTCCTTCCAATGAAAATTTCATGAAAAGTTCTTGAAAATTAAAATCCATTATTCCTAATGATTGTAGCCATTGGATTCCTAGTACAACATCAACACCACCCATGGGTATATAAATCATTGGACTATTCATTACATATTCCCCCATAGTTAGATTGATCTTATTGCATTTTCTGGAGCAATTGATAGTTCCTCCATTTGCAATCATTACATGAAGCTATGGCGCTGGATATAAAAAGCAATTGAGATCTTTGACTAATTTATAGTGAATGAAATTATGAGTACTGCCATAATCAATTAGGACTATTACCTTTTTCTTTTTGATGTATCCTTCGATATTGAGGGTTTGAGGAGTGCTAATTCCATCCAATGCATTACATGATATTGTGGGAGTCAACTCTTCAGACGAAATTGCTTCTATGTTTTCATCTTGAGATGGTTCTTGTTCTTGTTCTTCTTCCTGTTCACAATCTATATAGAATAATTTCTTCTCACCACACTTATGTCCCTTACTGTACTTGTTGTCACAATTAAAGCATAATCCTTTTGATTATCTTTCCTCCAATTGTTGAGGTGTCAACCTTGTAGGTTGAGGTGTTTTAGAAGAAGGAGCATTATGCTCTCTGTAGATGTTAGGATTGGTCCTTCTAGTAGCCATATCCATATTTTTAATTTCAACATTTCTTGGCACCTTAAATGAATTCTCTAATGATTTGGGTTCCCAAAGGCAAACCTCATGTTGAATGTTATCCTTTAAATTTCCTATGAATACATCAATCAAGTGCTCATATGGAATATCTGTTACCTTTATATTCAATCTTTGGAAGTTCTCAATGTGCTCGGTAACTGAACCCTTTTGCTTGAGATTTATCAATTGGCTAAAGAAGGTATTGCTCCTTGTATCCTCATAGTGTTTTATCATTTCTTCCGTGAAAATTGTCCAAGTGACAAGTGATTTGCGAGAAAAAAGCCATTGATACCATAGAAATTGATTGGGTTCTAAATATAAAAAATAAATTCGTACCTTTTGTGTATGTGGCACATTATGTAGATCAAAGAATTGCTCCATCTGAAGTATCAATGTGATTGGGTCCTTGCCATCAAACTTCCTCCTATCGATCTTAGGAACATGGTTGGTCTTCAACCCAAAGTTGGAGTTTCTCCATTCTTGATTCACCTTCCTTGTGTCCTCATGATGAATTTCATGGGATACATTTTCACTTTCAGGTGTCCTCTCTATTAGGAAATTTTTCAATCCTTCCATGATCTCCCCTTTTAAACCATTGATATTAGTATCCAACTTAGCTTCCATTGAATCCATCATCTCTTATACCTCATATTTGGTTATTGTCTTCTTTTGTAAATTATTTATGTCTCTACGCATTTATTCACCTTCATCAAGAGTCCAAGTACAATTGTATGGAGGCTTATTTGGTGTAGAATTTCCCTTTTTTGGTGGCATGTTGGCCAAGTATCACTTTAAAACTTGATTTTGAGGTGGTTCTGCTAGACAATCTTCCTTTTATTGTATCTCCAAAATTTCGGCCCTTCTGAGTATGAAATTTTATTTTTTGTAGGTCTTTGATATTTCTTCTCTTCAATGCCATAGGTCAGATAAAAATTGGATGTGCCAAGTGGAATTTACGGTGACTTCCCTGCAACTTGCTGATCTTTTGCCTTTCTAGGAGATCTCACTTGTATAGTGTGCCCCACACAAAATAATTGATATAAAATTTTGAAACTCATACGAGAACTACTACAAGTTTTCCAATATCCAATACAATGGGTCTCACTCAATTTGGATACTCTAGGAATAATTTATGATTGTTTTACCTGGAACACTTGCTTGAGACTAGTCAATAGGACTAGTTAGATACCCTATATTCCATAGGGTGTATGTACAAATTTAAGATGACCCAGAAGTTGAAATTGATACCACAGATACCTTACTAATTTCTGAGAATATCCTCCATAGTTAAGGGTATGAAACATTACATAAAACTTTTTATAGCGAAAATTCCACAATGCCTCAATTTAGGATGATTCCATAACCCTATCTTACAAAGGCTGTATCACCGAAAGTATAAGGCCTCGGGAGATGAAATCGTAACCCAACGTACCTTGATCTATCTGAAAAATATCCTCCAAGTCGTTCCTTTTGAATCAATGTAGAACAAAAGTTAAAGAAAAAATTTCACGATGTCTTAGATGTAGCAACGAAACCCCAAGACCTTGAGCTTTGATACCATATGTTAAGAACCAAATATCAATATAGCATAGAAAAACCTCAGAATAAGTACTCAACGCATTGAAAAAGAGAGAATTTCAGATAATAAGCCTCTTCGAGGGGGCAACCTCCTTTTACCCCACATAAATGTTTAAGTACAAGATGATTCCAAATGAAAATGTCTCCTTGGTATATATAGGAGACTAGGAGGTATAATTACAACTAATGGAATAAATCCAACATAAATAAAATAACATTACTAATGTAATATGCCCCAATTAAGGGGTAATGATCCAATATTACGGCTTAACAGTGGTGGTCGAAGCATTTAATGAATTTTTACACAAGTTTTTGGAAGCATACTTTGATGATTGGACCATTTTTAGCCTACTAAAAAATCATATTGAATGTTTGAGATTAATGTTAGATAAGTGCAGGCAATGTCAGATTTCCCTAAACCTGAAGAAGTGTATTTTATTTTCACCTTTTGGAGTGTTGTTAGGACATATTGTGTGTAAGCAGGGGTTGTTGGTATATCCTTCCAAGATCGCTATCATTGTTGATCTACCTCCTCCTACTTCAGTTAGAGAGTCGCGCTCTGCATTGGGACACACTGGATACTAAAAAAAGTTCATTAAGGGATATGCAAAGATAAAAACACCTATGGAGAAGCTATTAAATAAATATAGTAAGTTTCAATGGACAGAGGAATGCCAGCAGAGCTTCGACACACTAAAGCAGAAAATGGTCACTACACCTATTTTGGTTTTCCTAGACTAGAGTAAGGAACTCCATGTTCATGTCGATGCTTCATCCATTGCATTAGGATCAATTTTAGCACAGCCAGGTGTAGGAGAGATTGACCACCCTATATCCTTTTCTAGCAAGAATCTTTCTACATCTGAAATAAATTATACTACCACTGAAAGAGAAGGCTTAGATATGGTATACTTGCTACAGAAGTTTAGACACTACTTGTTGGGAGGACATTTTAAGATGTTTACTGACCATTTTGCATTGAAGTACTTAGTCAACAAGCCAGTGTTGGGGGGAAGAATATGCAAATGGCTATTATTATTCCAGGAATATGATTTTGAGATTGTTGTCAAGCCAGGGAGAATGAATAAGGAACATGACCACTTATCCAAGTTAGAACATGGATAGGAACCTACCAGTTTGGATGATACACTACTAGATGCACAATTGTTGGCCATCAAGAAATTTGATGATCACTTCGCCGAGATAGTCCAATTCTTGTCCACAGGAATGGCGCCTCACGAATGTACAATCATTCAGAAGAAACAATTGGCAGTCTGTGCTGCAGATTTTCAACTTATAGCTGGAAATTTATATAAGATGGGACCAGATGAGATCTTGAGGAGATGTGTTATGGAGGCAGAAATACCATTGACTCTAGTAGAAGAACATGAAGGCATCACAGGAAGACAATATTGCAGGGAAAGAAATAGTGCAGAAGGTTCTCATAACTGGCCTCTAGTGGCCCACTTTACATAAGGATGATAAAAAATACTACAAAGCCTACAATGTATGCCAAAGGATAGGGAAGCCATCTAGAAGGGATGGAATTCCTTTAGCACCTCAACTAACTTTACAATCATTTGAGAAATGGGCTATTGACTTTGTGGGACCTATCAACCCACTAGGAAGGGGCACACGAGCTCAATACATCATCACTGCTATAGAGTATTTGACCAGATGGGAAGAAGCAAGGGCAGTTAAAGACTGTAGTGAAGCTACAATTGCATGATTCATCTTTGATGATATCATAATCAGATTTGGATGCCCGAAGATCCTTATGAGTGATCAAGGTACACACTTCATCAAAAAAACTATTGAAGCCTTGACTTAGGAGTTTGAAGTTCACCATCATAAGAGCCACACCATACCATCCACAGGCGAATGGTACAATTGAAGCTTTCAATAAGATCATGGAGACATCACTTACCAAGATTTGCAGTGTTAACATAGGTGATTGGGATTTAAGAATTACAACAGTATTACAGGCTTATTGAACTACTTGCAAAAATTTAACAACGCAGACTCCCTTTAAGTTAGTGTATGGTCAGGAAGAAGTAGTACCTATGGAATATTTGGTTCCTAGCTTAAGAATTGCAATGCTATTCAAGACAGGCTCGCGTAGTTGATAGAATTAGAAGGAGACAAGTTTATTGCAGGATTTCATCAACAAGTGCAAAAAGAACGAGAAAAGGCTTACTATGATAAACATATCAAGAAAAAATCATTTAAGAAAGGATATTTGGTACTTTTCTATGAAAAAAAGTTCATGAAGCATCTAGGGAAGTTTAGGACACATTGGCTTTGGCCATTCGAAGTTGCCTATGTTACATAAGGAGGAGTTGCATAGTTGAAGAAACTTAATGAAGAATGGAAGGATGGTTTAGTAAATGGGAGTCGATTGAAGTTGTATTGTGACAACCATCTGCCTCATAGCTCTCAGTAAAATCATAGGAAGAAGGTTCTAGGTACCAAGTGAAGTTGAAATTGGGTACCAGACACAGAAAAGACATTCTGCACACGATAGGGAGGGACAACTCAAAAAGCATAGGCTGCTCTGTGTAGTCTATAGTCGAAGTAATATGGGAAGCTCAATCTTTCAGTGACCCGAGACGATTCACATGTGAGTGTTATGGGCCTGTTGGCCCTTTGTTAGGTATTAAGGAATAAAGAGAATATTAAGGAAGAATAAAGACAAAGTACGAAGTGCATGGAAGGCACATAAACCGAGGAATGGTCGAAGTGGGTAAAGAAGAAGAAAATAAGGAATGAAGTAAGGAAAAATAAGTCGTTGAAGGAGAATATCAAGGAATACAAAGAATCAAAGAACATAGATCACATACAACTCAATAAGCGGAAGAATATAATAATGGGTGCTTTGGAGCACCTCGTAGAAAATAAGGAAGAACAGGCTGGTGAATCCCTTAAAATGCAGGTGATGTGGACCTAGGGTTTTGGGATCTAGGGTTTTGACACCTAAAATTCGGTTTAAGGTTGTCCAAGAGTCATGTAATGTATAAATAAAGGTCTAGAATACTTAAGAGGGTTGTTCATTGTTGGTTATAATTGGTGATTGTTGGTCATTGGTTGTAATTGTCAAGTGAGAGAAGTGTTTTGCATATGTATTCTAGATCTTCAGTCGGGTACGAAGATCAACCTTCCAGCTAGGTGCACAGGGAGGGGAGAGAAAGAGAAAGAGACAGAGAGAAATATCTGTAGCTAAGTGCATATATAGAGCTGTATGTTTTCATCTAATATATCAAGAAACACAGTTCTATGGACGTAGCCCTAGGGAGAGGGTGAACCACGTAAATCTTTTTGTTCTTTGTGGTTGATGTTGTGTTGTTCTCTATCTTTTCTACTGTGATTGCATTTTTGTTCCTTATTAAATATAGAAGGTAAAAGATAACTTAGCGAAGCTAATTATAATATTGTTAAAGAATCTCTAGGTTACAGTGTGTTGTTGTTCTGGAATAACTTTGCATTTCCTCTGGTTATAGACACCTGTGTCTTGCAACCCCCCTATTGATACTTCGGGTGAGACTTCATCTTATTCACAGGTTTTTCCAAAAGGGCCAGTAGTTAGGGTTTATTGGTGCACTATTTGAGTTGAACCCTGGGTCTACCCCTGTGCCAACACTATTATAGCCTTCGTTAGCAACTAATGTTGTCAACACATGCTTCAGAGTGTAATAAGTAAAATCAAATGATCTATTGTTACACACCTATTTTTCACACTTAAGTGAGGCAGTGTTTGTTATAATCCCTAGACATGTTGGGGGAGAAATTTATCATAGGAGGGTCAAAATACTATGTGCACATGTATTATTCATTTTTATTGAAAAAAGGAAATTAATTTAGTGTGAGAATCCACCTCACATGTAGTTTCCTAATATCAAGGAGATGTTGAGAGTATCATGGATGGTTGAGACATTTTATCAAACCAATATCCTAATTTGATGGATATTGAGAGATATTTCCTCCCTAAAGCCCTTGAGAGATATTTTTCCCCTTAAAATGTTGGAGATCCCAATTTAGTGGATCAAGTGGGCCTTCTAAGGTGAAAAGGAGGAATATCAAACCTTTGATCTTTTGAGGAAGTAGTTCATAGCATCATACCTATAGTCTTGTGTACTTGATCTCTTTTCAATTCCCTGTCTTCTCTATTACATGAGCATCGATCTCCTTCCTGGGTACGTTTTAATCCTTTTTGCCTATGTTTCCTCATATTTTTTGACTCAGATCTTTGCATCATAGTCTTTTGTGTTTTCTTTTGACTTTGATTCATTGTTTTTTTTTTTTATCACTTTTTTTGGCCTATTTTTAATTATTATCACTTATCAAATTATGAAAAGTTCGTAGTTGCCAAGGTTAACCTAGCCTTTTGGCACAATCTTTATTGTCAACAGTTTGATCTTTGTTATTTTCATGTTTTCAAAATTTTTTCATTTTCATTCCAATAATTTCCAAGTGTTTCACTTGTTTATTTTGGAGTGTTTTTCATTGATTTGGAGATTGTATAGGTTGCGTCAAGCATTGTTATTGACTTTCTTGTTATGTTTTCTTGGGCAAACGTTTGATCCCTTCAGGGTATTCCTGGACTCTTTGGCCACTTTTTTGTGGATTTTCTTGTTTGTTAGTTCTGAACTCTTTTACCTTGATGCAACTTTGCATTGATTATTCATCTTTTGTTGTTGGGAAAAATACCCTACAGACTAGCAAACTAGGGTCAGAATTGCATGCAGATTTTGACCATAAAGAAATTACTTTTTAACCTACAACCCAAAACTTAAACCCCTCTTTCACAATACATGCATGGAAAAGGACTACTAACCTTGTTATTGGCGTTCGATGTAGATCCTTCATTGCGCTTTGACCACTTGCTTGCACTACTCCTTCCACAGATGACCTGCAATCAAGACAAATAACAACTATGCATGCATGCTACTTCTCTACTCAAGGGTTAGAAATTAAGCATAAATTAACCAAACCATAGATAACTCATGCATTGGGATGGGAAAAGTGTTCTTTTTATTACTTGAAAAATGAATCAACTTATAATCAAAGTTGAAACCGGCCACCGCTCCTTGAACCCGATCCTGGGCTTCTCTTCTTCTGTCCTCCAACTGCTTTGCGTTAAATATCCTTTGGCATGAGGAAAGGATAAAGGGTTGGGACAATGGATTACGTAAATGGGTAGAGTTTCTTCGCTATATTTTTTCCTCTTCCAAATGGTACCCCTACCCCTTCTTTTATAGGCTAGAAGGAGCTAGGGTTTTGGACGAACCCTCGGTCGTGCATGGTCGGGAGTTTCAGTTAACTGACCCATAGATTTTTGTTCTGTCGACAACT
Source organism: Picea engelmannii (assembly GCA_009831015.1). NCBI lineage: Eukaryota > Viridiplantae > Streptophyta > Pinopsida > Pinales > Pinaceae > Picea > Picea engelmannii. The sequence goes on from ML778403.1 coordinate 518,374, forward strand.
TTCCTTTTTTCGTGCTTTGTTAGGTACACACGGGCTGTAGTGGGTCAGCCAGCATGCACACGCATGCAGTAATGGGTTAGGGCGCGTGGGCCTTGACACAAGAGGATTTTCAAAGAGTTGTTCAATAGAGTTTTGGCAAAGAGGGGATATGAGTTGGCCTGATGCCAGGTAATCATGTGTGGTGTAATTTAGGGTTATAAAATATGCCCCCTAATGTGTGAGGTATGAAGAGCATCTGATGGCCAAAATACATTACCAATCTTTACTGATGTGCCGAACGATTGAGCCCAAGGATCAGGAACCAGGAGGTGCCGTCTGCAAAATAAAAAATGTCTCACCGAGGCGGGCATACCCATGATCGGGATAAAATAGAACCATGGCTACCAATCAAATACACTGTAGATCCATGTCAAATAACTATAAAGAGTAGCCGTGAATAATACACAACAGAGCTACATCTCGAAATCAGAAAGATATACATATAGAGTACCCATCTTCCAGAAGATGATTCGACCTGATGGCTGTACCTCAGAGCTTGAGCAACAACTTCAAAATCTTCTAAAACTTGGGTAGGAGTGTAATATGAGTGTACGACTGCACTACCCAGAGGTCTTCAACAACTCGTCGGTTATGGACTTGATAATCTTGATGATTGGACTGAAGGCTTCAGTGATTTCGAACAAGGACTTGATTGGACGTTCAGGATGGCTAGGTATGCCGACAAGAGACATATTGCAGAGGGGACTACTCAGGCTTAGTGAAAAAATTCCTTTGGATAATAGCACGACAAGTGATAAGACTCAGGAAGCATATATGTTAATCATAAGTCTACGAAGCAGGAGGCAACACAAACTCTCCATATGTTTGGAAGAGTAACCAAACGGTGGAGGACACAACTCTATATAGTGAGAAAAATCTTCCTAAGGTCGTACTACATCCCATAGTCTGATGATCAAATGGACAGATGTGCTTTATCCAAGGGCGACTCATTATGTTGCCAATAAAGAAAATACTTTTCCCATCCTCTTTTTGGGGTATATTTGATTTTTTTTGTTCCTTTTGATAATTTTTGAAAAATAATAAAGGAATATTACGTTACAATGGAGGAACAAGTACTGCAAACATACAATCTCGAGGCAAAAGGACAACACTAATGTTCTAGTAAAATGATACTTGGGAAAAATCCTCCGGCAGCCAAATGTGTTAAGATGCAGAAGCAAATTGTCACAAGGCTGGTGGATAAGGTATGCAAATGCAGTTGATAGAACACACAATGGTAACGTCCTTCGATGTAAGTTTAATGAGCCTAGAGAAGGTAATCTTGATGGTTTTTCATGTTTATAGAGTCTTAAAAAGCATAAAAGGAGACTCCGCTGGGGTACCTTTTTCGACAATAGTCTAGTCGGTTCGAAAAAGGGATAAACTAGCACCGATTAGATGTCAATTCAAAACCATTTTAATGAGTGTGACAAGGACAAGATCACTCGACTATTTTTTCACTTTTAAGGAGTCTGAAAAAAGCTTAACTATGGACTCCATCGGGAATATTCTTCTGGACCAATTTAACGAGTGTAAAAGAATAAGGTCACTCGACGATCTTTTCAATTTTAGGGAGTATGAAAAGAGCTTAACTATGGACTCCGTGGGGGTTTCTTTTTCGTAAATTTAGTCCCTCAGGCTCGAAAAAGGAATAAAATTATACATGAGAGTACTCTTCTAAAGAACAAAAGTTCTATAGAGTATACCTTTGTTCGTACAGTTGACCGTCCGGACCGAAAAAGGAATAAACTACCGTCGGACAGACGTGACTTCAAATTTCAGTTTAACAAACGTGAAAGGCCACAAGATCACTCGGCAATATTTTCATGTTTAAAGGGTCTGAAAAGGGCTTAAAAGAAGACCTGTTTAAGGAACGTTCTTCTAGACCAATTTAACGAGTGTGAAGAAACAAGGTCACTCGAGAATCTTTTCATCTTTAAGCAGTCTGAAAAGGGCTTAAAGAAGACTCCATAATGGTTACTTTTCTCAGTTAATCCGGACGAGATCAAAAATCATAAATCCAGTCTCACCGGATGTTGCTTTCAGAAAAACAACAAAGTTAGCTCATGATAGACTCTTTGTGGGTCGATGCCTGGAATCTCCTCGGGGGAGCTGTATGCTCCGACGAAAACATTGTCTATGACGCCAGGGGTTCTGGAGATATTGATAGGTATCATTTCAGCAATGGTTGCCATATTTCCCTCAGAATAGATCTTGTGTGTAGCTAAGGGATTAGTATGACAAGACCTATATCCAGTCATAGTCACGGTGAATTCTCCTGCTTCGATTCGGCTTAACTTTGGGAGGAAATATGATCTGTGATGAAGATCGTCTCAAGGTTTGTCTGGACTAGTCATTGCTTCAATTACTGCTTCGTCAGAAGGAAAGACTAAGTCTAATGAATCGATGTTAGCCAAAGAACCCTGAGCCCAAATAGGCTCTAGAAGTGGATCTAACTCTTGTGCGGGAGTTGGATCAGGGTTAGCTGAAGCTTACTGGACTAAAGAGTATGCTACTTCAACCACCAAAAAGGGAATGGACATGCCTGAGTGCCCTGTCTCATCCATTGTGGCTGATGGGGAAGGAAGAATCCAAGGATCCTCAAAGTAAGTCATGCAGAACGACGAAAATTGAAAAATATCAACCTTATGGTGATTAGATATAAATTTGACGTCATCGTGAGGAGGTGGGTAATCAAAGGTACCCATCAAGGACGGGCACAAACCAACTCCTACGTTAATGAAACCTGGTTGAGGATTATCAATCATGGGGACCGTGGATGCCCCCAAAGCTGGGTCAGGTCTAGAGAAGGACAATTGATCGATGGTCACTATCCGACCCTCGTGTGGAAACAACAAGACTCAGAAAACTGTAGCAACCACAGCTTGCATAGCATAAGTCCAAATCCGTCCTAACAAGATATTATAGTCAAGGGGAGCATCGACTACCTCTACTTCGACACACATGGTCTTCCCTCCTAACTGAACAGGGAAAGAAGGAACACTGCCATGTGGTCGGAAAGAACGACCGTCGAAAGCAGTGAGGAGAGTAGTTGATGGAGACAAAGCAGGATATCCAATGGCCTTCCAACATGATAATGACATAACGCATGTCGAGGCACCCTCGTCGACCACCGTGCGAAATATATTCCATGTAAATGTTTTCGTGGGATGAGCCACTACTATATGAAACACTACGTGGTAAGGAAGATGAGGTTTTAAGTCCGTTGTATCTAACATGATGGTACCCAGATTAGAAGTCTCAGTAGAGCCCAAAGAAGTTAACAAGGCTTTCCTCTGAGTAGGGCAACTTTGGAGGACCTCCAAAGCAGAAATCGCACAAGGTTTTGTGATAAATCCTCCACCACAGAGTAATTCTGGGTGGCCCCTGCGTTTGGGTTGTGAGAAGCTTTCTTAAATGCACCCTTTGGAATGCGTGTCATTGTTTCTCCCAACATCTTCTCGATCTGTAGAGGAAGAGATGGGAGGTCAGCTTCTTTACCCTTCTCAAAAGTGCTTGGTTTACTATAGTCGTGCGCTCTAGTCATTATGAAAGCATCACCCCTAACCATATATACATTCGCAGATGAGGGATTGTTTGGAGGAGGGAAGGCTTCTTGGATGCCCCCTCTTGTGCTTGTAGAGGCTTGAGTTAAATTTTTCCCATGTTGAAAGGGATTAGTCAACACTGCTTGTTGTTGTTGTGTGACAAACTTTTGGGCCTCTGCAAGTCGAGGACAAAGATGGGTCGGGTGGTCTTCCACACACAAGTTGCATGGATACCTCGCCTTCCATTTTTCCGTGGTGTCCCTGCCAGCATTATCAGTGGGTTTTTTATCCCCCTTACCCTTCTTTCGTTGTTTTTTCTTCCCTTCAGGCTGCTGGGTGGCCTTTGGGTTAGTCGACTGCACGGAGTGTACTTTCGACGTTTGGGTAGGAGGAGCAGCCAAAGCAGTAGTTTGGCTGGCCGTTGAGTGTTGTATAGATAAATGTTGCAATTTTTTTATCAATTGCTCAGTGGGCTTGGTTTGTGTTGAACCAACAATACCATCGGCATGTGGTCCATCTCTATGTCTAGTTTTATCCAGTATCGATCGTGGTGAATCTGGAAGGATGTTGTATAATAAACCAGACTGAGAATAGATGAGCTCAAATTGTTGAGCCCTCATGATGGCATCTTCTTCAGAGAAAACTCCGGAAGTCGCGACGTCTTTGGATAATTGTGGGACCAACGACTTAAGGAACCACTCAAGAAGGAATGCTGGTGGGACTGGTACTTTAATTAGACTCTTCCGGCATCTCCACTCTCAGATATGATCAGAGATATGGTCTGCGGTTGTTTGTTCGAAATTGACAAGCAGCTCTGTGCCAGCGTTGTATCTCACAGGTAACTAGAAATGGTTAAGGAAGGCCATCACCAATTCACCAAAAGAAGAGTATCTTGAGCGATCGAGCTCGATGTACCATTTCACGACACTCCCAATAAGAGTACGTTGAAACAATCGCAATTGTACGGAGTCATCTTTCAATGAGTTAGATGAACACCAAAGATGGAAGGTAGTCACATGATCAACTGGATCTTCGTTAGGCTTGGCCTCGAACTTTGGAATGTCCGAAGGCAACTTCGTTAGCATAGGAGGCCAATGCGGATCGTGAAAAATAGGATCATTTAACAACCTTGTCAAATCTGGCAAGTGTAACGTTGCCAAGAATGGTAGTTTGGGTTGCTGCTAATAACCTAGGAAAAAGGGTCCTGGAATTGTACTGGCACCAGGTTGCCAGGAAAATTTTGGCTACTGGCCCGGATTCTGGTAGAAACCATGGCCCTGACCAACATAAGAATTTTTCATCTGTGGAGACATCATCGGTTGATTTCCCATAAAGGACATAGGGTGTTGGGCATGCATCGTGTTCGAAGGACTTTGGGAAGGATTACCCCATGATGGTCCCGATGGGAGAGGCATAGTGGTCTGTCTAGGGTTCCATTGACTGTGAAAATAATTACCCTAGAATGACATTCCAGAGGAGGGAATGGATCCTTGTCCTGAGTTCCAAGGTCCTGCTATATGTGCCCCCTGTGTAGGAATAGTACCCTACGTCGGAGTAGACTGTCCAAAAATGGGATTGCCCCCAGACGGGAAAGTGGTGGATGAGAAAGTGTTGTTAGCAAATTTTTCGTTCCAAACAAATGGTGTCAAACCTACCGGCATATTGTGTGCAGGTGTTCCTTGACTCCCTGCTCCAAATAAACTAGTGTGTGCAGGCTACCCGATGGACTGCTGATGCGGGCCACCGAGCGAAGGGGAGGAAGGAGGGATATGACCTCCTGTGTAAGGAAAGGCGTTAAAAGGGACAAGAGTGCCCCCAAGTTGACCTTGCAGGGGATCGTTGGAGCTCCCTTCCCCCAAACCCAAAGTCTATAAAGTGGAGTAAGTGAGTGCAAGACTTGTACCTGAACTAGGCATACCATATGAGAACAGAGGGCCTGTCGCACTAGGTGTGAAGGGGGTTGTGGCCGCCACCATAGACGGGTTCGGTCGACTGTGCGACATAGTTGCGGTCAAGACCATAGTTGCTCAGACTAACGATGGTAAGTTAGGAGATGATTCTCCTGTGGTAGCAACTGTAGTGGGAATGGAAGAATTCCCAGAAGAAGTAACAACATTTGTTTCCATAGATGTGTGAGGTACTGTCTGGCATTCGTGAAATTGGATTGGTGCAGTAAACGATGCCCAAATATCAGTGGTTGGGGTTTCAATCGAGCCAAGATTGGCAGTTGATTCCCCCAGGAGTTGTTCAGGCACAAAGTTTTGTAACCCGGTCGCTTCGAAAGACCCTTGTTGGTCTAGATTCCGCCTTAATGGTGGCGGGGGTGGCTCCAGTGTAACCGGCGGCAGGCCCAGAAGCCTTCATGACCGACAGAGCTTGGGATCCTCCACTGTGTGAGAATATCCAAGACATGCTAATGTATTCTACACATTCAAAAAGTAACACACACTAAAAAGAAGCCCCTAAGAGATAAGACAAGCAATCACTAAACTATTTGGAAGAACAGTTACAACAACCAACACTAGAGCAACTTACCGGTGCAAGTGCAACTCGAATACGGAAGCACCCTCTAGGTATACTCTACAAAGCATGGCCCGATGTCTGTCCTAGGTACCGCGGTATACCTCCGCATTCACCCTTGTATGTCCCTAACAAGATTGGCAACTAGGTTGTTAGCACATGAACAGTCACCAGGCGGGTACAGTCGAAAGTCAGGTAGACCACAATGAGCAGGGTATCAAGCCCGAAACCTGTCAAGGGTATCGAGATAAAATGGTACAGAAGACAATTGAGGACCTCGAATGGATTCGAGACCCATGAAGCCCCATGGCAAATGCAAACGACGGAATCCCAAAACAAGCCCTCGATATGTGTTCTCCACTACGATTGGTCCGGCTTTGGAGGGGTTATCTCTGCTACCTTTCTGCACGTGACCTCGTGTTTATCCCCTGTGTTAGAGGGGGGTCCCAGATAACTTCCATGAAACTGGACTTAGACACTCCCTATTGCAGACTCTAATGTTTGGTTTTGAATGGCCTTGGAGAGTTTCCTCTCCAACCTAATCCAAGGCCCTAGTCCTGAACTAGTTTGTGAACCCTACAAACAAAAAGTCTAATAGATTTTAAATTAGCGTTTCTTTTATGGTTTTTTATTATGTCAAGGGGTATGAGGGTGAAACTGATGATGTGTAAGTACGAAAGAAAAAACGAATGAAAAAAGATGGAAACAAAAGACTTTTTCTAAATGCAAAATTTCAACAACTTTTCACAAAGAAAGATTTCTTTTTCTTTTCAATTTTTCTAAGATTTTATACAGAAAACATAAAGGAATTTCTCTCGAATATGAGCTACTTATGCTCTAAATGCACTGCAAAAACTTATGAAATAAAATACTTCTCCCTAGCTAATGATGCAGAAACACACTCTTCAAACAAAGAAGAAAATGAAAAGAGATTTTTTTTTATTTAAGTGCTAGTAAAGCAACAAAGGGAAAATACTGACAAGCACAAAACCAAGAAAATCAAATTCTAGCTTAAAGCGCAGATCGCAAAGAATCAGAGTAAAGACACACAATGGAAATAAAGAAAACAAAGACTCTTACGCTTGTCTAAAAACCATAATATATATATATATATATATATATATATATATATATATATATATATATTGTCAACTATCAACTAAGAAAAAGCAGGCTAAGGGTAAGATGACCTAACCTACTGACTATTCAACCCTAGACTCAAACACCTAAGAGGAATACTTCTCATTAAAGGAGGGGATGACTTCCCTACCCTGAACAATAAGTAGCATGTCAAGCATGCTACTATCACTAAAACAACACGCGTGCAAACGCGTGCTGAGCTGAAACAGGAAGCGTGTACACACGGGCTGACCTTGTACAGGCCGCGTGTATGTCTAAATACTAAGACAAAAATGAAAACAAGTAGTCCAGACTAGGAAGAGGCCTCTGGTATTGATAACCAGGGTCCCTTGAAGGCTTGGATGCTCTTTCTAACAGAAAATAAAAATAACGCAAGGAATAGAAAGGCAAAAAAAATAATCTGAGATAGGACTATGAACCAACAAGACTCAGACAAGATTCCAGAAAACCCCCTGAGAATGTATAATTCTGACAGGGAAGAGGTGGACTACCTCTAAAGTTCTCTGAACTCCTACACGCTACTGTTATCCCTACAGCTAGTGTTCACACGTGGGCTGTAAGAGGATAGGGCGTGGGTACACGCGTGTAGGCCTTCTGCAAGCCGTGTGTACCTCTGTGTGTCCCGACAACTACCGTCAAGCAAAAGTCAAGGAAAACTGGTATGAAGAACCAGGCTCCCTGCTAGCTCAGACCTTACAAAAAAAGACAGGCAAAGAAAAACAAAAAACCTAATCTTTAAACTACCCAAAAGCTTTAAAGAAATCCAGAAACCCTAAAGAGTAGTATCCCCAGTATGGTCGCCAATTCTGTTGTTGGGAAAAATACCCTACGGACTAGCAAACTAGGGTCATACTTGCATGTAGATTTTGACTGTAAGAAATTACTTTTTAACCTACAACCCAAAACTTAAACCCCTCTTTCACAATACATGCATGGAAAAGGACTATTAACCTTGTTACCGACATTTGATGTAGATCCTTCGTTGTGCTTTGAACACTTGCTTGCACTTCTCCTTCCACAGATGACCTGCAATCAAGACAAATAAAAACTATGCATGCATGCTACTTCTCTACTCAAGGGTTAGAAATTAAGAATAAATTAACCAAACCATAGATAACTCATGCATTAGGACGGGAAAAGTATTCTTTTTATTACTTGAAAAATGAATCAACTTAAAATCAAAGTTGAAACAGACCACCGCTCCTTGAACCTGATCCTGGGCTTCTCTTCTTATGTCCTCCATCTTCTTTGCGTTAAATCTCCTTTGGCATGAGGAAAGGCTAAAGGGTTGGGACAATGGATTACGTAAATGGGCAGAGTTTCTTTGCTATATTTTTTCCTCTTCCAAATGGTACCCCTACCCCTTCTTTTATAGGCTAGAAGGAGCTAGGGTTTTGGATGAACCCTCGGCCATGCATGGCCAGGAGTTTCAGTTAACTGACCCATAGTTTTTTGTTCCGTCGACAACTTTCCTTTTTTCGTTCTTTGTTAGGTACACGCGGGCTGTAGTGGGTCAGCCATCGTGCACACGCGTGCAGTAATGGGTTAGGGCGCGTGGGCCTTGACACAAGAGGATTTTCAAAGAGTTGTTCAACAGAGTTTTGGCAAAGAAGGGATATGAGTTGGTCTGATGCCAGGTAAGCATGTGTGGTGTAATTTAGGTTTATAACATCTTTGTTTTTGAGGTTTTCAATAACGTGATTTCCCTTCTCATTTTACATATTTGGGTTCTTGTTTGAACTTGTGTAGGAGGCATTTCTGCATTTGCATTTTTCGAGTTCTTGCTTGAGTGCATGTTTTTTCTGGATTTATTGCTTCATAATCCTTTTCCTAGAAATTTAAATATTTCATTGAAAGTAAGGAAGAAGCAAAAATTGCAGTTGAAATCATTTCATTGCATTTAAAAAAAAACAATAATTCTTGTATTCTAGTTAGTGGTTGGAGAACTTTTGAGCTTGCATTTTGAAAACCTTTCTTTGTCTTATATAAAAAACACATTTTTCATTAAAAGAGTAGTTCATGTTTCTTTCATTGCATGTTACACTTGTTTCTTTGCTTGAAACCACTTTCTCCTTTCTGTATATAGGCGTCATCGAAACTAAAGATTGCATTCCATTCATTTTTTTCTTTTGAAGTCTTCTTTGGATTTAGAGTGATAACACCATATATATTCGCTTCCATTTACTCTTTTGAGTACAAACAACCATAAAAGGAACAAGTGCACAATCTAAAATGAATTAGACTTCTTTCTTTTATAGAAAACCAACAAGTCTAGGATTTTAGAGCCTTGGTTGTAGGTTGGAGAGTAAATCCTCCAAGGCAACTGAAACAAGATTGTAGAAAACTAAAGAGTGAAAAAATGCAACTTTCATATAGGCATAGATAGGAACCCCCTCTAACAAAGGGGATAAACATGAGTTCACATGCAAAAGAGAAGTGGATATTACTCCTCCAAATCTTAACCAATCGTAGTGGAAATAGCATATATTGGGGGTTTTTCTTGAGTGTTATTGGTTCATTTGGTCTTAGTGTTTTGTGAATCTAGAATCCATTCAAGGTCCTCAGGAGTCTCATCAAACTACTTTTCTTTAGTCCTCTTGAAGAGCTTATGACTTGGTTATCCTTCCCATATGTTCGGTCCCGAGCGTCAATTGTACCCCCTAAGGCCGAGTGCGAGTTCGTAACCCTAGTAACCTAACTAGGTATCTACAGAGGTGACTGTGGGGTGTTTCCCATGGTACCTGGGATATATGTTGTATCACACTTTCAGTACCCTTGGAGGGTGACCCCATGAATCATGTTTTTATTGCACCGAGAAGGGTTGTTACATGGCGGTCTAGGTAACTATTTCTCATATCTTTGTTGACGACCTCATCTCCCATCTTCAGAAGATCCTTACTTCATTTTAACCTATTACAAGGGACTTGTTTGATTTATATTATATTATAGGGACATTGGTAGTGTGTTCTCTTTCATTTAGTGACCTTAGTTTCAATCTCTGTCTATGGAAACATTTTCCAAAACTACCAACCATGGAACCCCTTTTCACGGGGAGCCTTATGTTTTTCCTTCTTTTGGAAAATTTGGTCCTCCTTACATTGCTACATTGAGTCTTCCTAGATTCACTATAGGATTACCATTATGGTTGTTTTCCACTTAGGTTATCATGAATTATCCTGGTGTTTCAAATGAATTCCCTCCATCCCAAGAACATCAACTTCATGTTGACCCTTTTCCTTCTTCTCCTGTTGCATCTTCTACCCTTTCTTCTTCTTCACATGGTGAAAGTCTTAATGCTAGTAACCAAGAGGTTTAGAAGAAGAAGAAAAGAAAGAAGAAGAAAAATAAAAATAAGCAAAGGGGAAATCAACCAACCACTGATAATCATGTTGGGAGTGATGATGATAGTGACAAGTCTACCAACACACATCACAAGCATAAATTCCCTTGCAGGATTTTTAAGGGTGATCAACTTCTTAAGAATTGCCCAGGTATTCCCAAGGTAGTGGAATTTTTGTCTCGGGGTTCTCAACAACCCATGTTGCCAAACACTACAAGTCATGTTGGTGACAACCCATCAACCGGTAATCATCAAGTTGGGGGAAAAAGGGTCAAGTTAAGATTCCTTGTTGGTTATGCGAAGGAATGCACCACACTTACATTTTCCCTCGTATGGATGAAGATTAAAAATTGTTCGAAGATGTTGTTGTTTCCCAGAAACAACCTCCAGTTGCTTCCCATTAACCTTCTCCCAGCCAACCATTGGTTGATGAAGTAGTCGTTCTGATTTCATCCTCGGTTGATCTCGCTCTCCCCTTGGAGAGTGAATTTATTAAAATGATCGATCCAATAAAACCCTCAATCGTTCCCACTCTTCCCTTGGAGAGTGAATTGGATACCACTAAGGTCTTTCTTGTCACTTCAGATTCCTCCCGACAAGGGGGGATTTCACCCGTATCAACAAAACCCCCTCCAAATACTGAGGTGATTTCCTTTGATTGGAATAATCTTAGGGAGCCTCTCCTTTCTTCCTATGTTCCTTTCCAAATTATCATGAAGGTTTGTGATAAGATTAAAATACATAGAGCTATTGTTGATGAAGGAACTACTATCAACATCCTATCTTTAACTACTTGGAAAGATATGGATTCCCCTCTACTTGTTCTAGTGACCCATCATCTATGGGATTTTAAAAGAAGACCTAGAGAACATTTAGGGATCCTTCCTTAGCTTCCCATCACCTTGTTGAGGGGTAATAAATCCATTTAACTCAAAAAAAGGAACCAAACCCACCATGGAGTCCCAATTAGACTCTGCAATGTTTGATGGTGGAATGGTTCTCCAAATCTTCTGATTCGGCCAATTTATGGATGGGATTTACATAGTGATTTACAAGATATATTCTTGTGAAAGTTCCTCCTTCAATTTAAACGTTCTGTTTTTGTATTTTCTTTTATTAGATGGGTCTGATGAAAAGATGTGTGATGGTATAAACCAACTGGTAAAAGGGGGGATATTAACTACTAAAGAAGGATGAGCTTGGGATAACCCTTGTGCTAAAGCATGCAGACAAAGATATTTGAATCTGTGAAAAGCCTAGTACTAATACATTAAATTGTTGGTATTTCAATTATTGACTGAGATACAATTATCGAAATAAAACATAAATGCAATAAAATGATAGCAAGAAAAATATTTTCCTTAGCTCTATCATTAACCACACATTAACACAATGATTTGGTTGCATCATTAGATACAAGAACTACAAAAAAGTATTGAAACAACTAACATATCAATAGATTTAGAAAGTCTTATTCATTACAACATCCATTCACGAAATAAAGTCAGAAGTAATTCCTCCTCAAATCCAATCACACAACACCTTTGATGAAAACAAACATTTGTCTCCAGTCCTAAACAAGACTTCTCAATTAAGGTAGTTCGGAAATAGTTCTTTACAATTCCAAAAATGAGGGTCTTTGCCAAATCCATAGACCTTTTCTAAAAGGTCAATCCTCTTGTTTAGAATGAATCATTAACTAAAAATAGATACTACGAGTGCAAGCTAAGTAAAACAAAATATCGCCACATGGCACTTTCATCTCTCTGTATTCTAAGAATCATCAAATAGTTTTACTGAAGTGGATGACTCTTCTCATACTCTGACCATTTGACGAAGAGTTCCTCCCATGTGTTGGAATATGGGAAACTGTGTTGTTCCATAGGGGTTGGAAGGATTTCGAAGGATTTCTTTCACTTCTACTACCCATGCTTGGTACTTGATTATTTTGACACTTAACCACTGCAAAATTGCTTGAGCCTTAATCAAACGCTCCATGAACTACTGTACTTGACCTGGCACCATGCTCGCCACCTTTTCTATCTTTGTTGTCCATACTGAGTCTTTCTATACATGTTTCTTGACTATGTCATGCAGTTCGAAAAAAGTCATAGGGTGAGCTGAATTCTGGGAGGCCGATGTATTTCATCTCCCGATAAATCGTTTCCCAGGGTTTTTCACAATTGGCCCATTTCTCTTGAATCTCCTACTGAGGTTTCTGGGATATTTTTACCCAGTATTTGGCCACTTTCCTGATCCAATCTATACTGTTGTCCCTCATCACCTGAATGTCATGCTCTTTGGAGTCTCGGCCCTTTTGAACTGTGCTGATGTAACCTATCCTTTCCACTACTTGATGAGCCTTTTCATACCACCTTTCCACGTCCTTGCAGGTCGCTAGTGCCATAAGGGTGTCTTCTTGGAAATCAGCTATACCTACAGTGAAAAGGTGTCGTTCATTCATGAATTTGTCATAGGCATATTGAAACTCACTTCTCAAAAACCCCGTGTCTTGTGTGGAGTCCAAATAGTATTTTACCAAATGACATAGATGCTCCAACCCCTTACGTGAAATGACCAACTCCTTTTCATCCCTTCTTGATCTATCCAATGTGGCATCTATGATAGCCATCCCTACGTTGATAAGCTTAGACATATTGGCATGTTCTGTGTTGAGCAGTTTCTTCTCTGTGGTGATGAGAATTGAACTATCCAACATAAGCCTCCTCTTCTTAATGGTTCTCTTCATGATGGATTTTCTCTTCTGATCATAGGTGATCTCTTGTATATCGACAACCTCATCAACATGTTCATGGATTTTGTATTCTCCCCAGGTTAGAGTATCTCTTAGGCTCCCCACAGTTTGTACCTATTATAGGATGTGTTCCTTTACTTCTTCCATATGTCCCGATGGATTGGCCTCCATTTTTTACTCATCGAATGGTGAGGTATCAGCCAAAACTGAAGCACCAGGGGTAGGTCTGGCACTTACTTGGTGATCAGTTGTCAATGTGCCAATTTGTTGCTATGGTACTTCCTGTTTCTGACCTCCCAATCCCAGATCATCCCTCGATCTATCCATTGGAGTTCCCAAAAATTCGAGTAGCTCAGTCTCTAAGGCACTTTCGACCTCATGGTCTCTCTACAAAAGGCGTTGAATTGGAGCATTAGGACCTGGGGTAGATTTTCTCTCAGGTTCCCTTTCATCTATAATCTACACTGGAGTCACCAAGGAAACCTCTAAACTCTCGTCATCATCATAGATGGTTATTAATTCGAACAAGGGGTCAGGTAAAAATTTCCTGCTCGGTGTCCTCGATATCTCAGGCTGGGTTGAAATCCCCCCTGGTGATCTGATCTACAGTGATGGAACTTCAAGGTTTTCAGTCTCGATGATTTCTTCGAGTTGTATTGGATCTAAGACACTTGTCTCTCCTCTGCTTGTGATTGGGTCCTCAACAAGAATCCTTGACATCTCTACAAGGTTAGGATCATTCTGTAACTAGTCAATCATTATTTGCGCCCCTTCTAGCAAGAGAAACCCTCTTCTTTGCGCCTATGCAGTCTCTGCCACTCTGATCTCTTCCTGAACTCTGAGGGCCTCTTGAGTCCACTAATATATTGTCTCCACTTGTTCGTCCATGCTCATGGCCTTGAACTTGGTCATATTTGGGTTGGCCATCCTCTGTACAACCTCTTCCTAGTCCTGAGCACTCTCTGTGAAAATTTCATCTTCAAATTTATCATACGCGTATGGCCAACAAGATGATACCTGTGAAGAATGTTGGACGACCAGGCCTTTAGGGTCATGCTTGTAGAATTGCCCTGTCGAGAACCTGAATTCAAGTTGGCTTAGCCCTTCTTTTTTGTCTTGAGAAGTGTCCTTTACTAGATAAAACCCCACATGGAAATCGTAGGGTATGAAAGTCCGCTTCTTGTCCTTGACTAGTCTGTTGTTATAGCCCTACATGATGGTATGATAGAAAACTTATCCTACAATGAGCATGTCTGGGACATGAGCGGGGAGTAGAAGCAGTGCTATGGTGGCCCCGAACACCCTGATATAGGTTGAGCGTTCATCCAAATACTAGTGGCCTACCTTCGCTACCATTTTCTTGGTTGTTGCGGATAATCTTGGAATTTCTTTTTAAATATAATAAAATGAATACGAGTGATGAATTTATTGAATATGAGTGCATAGGATTTTTTGTACCTTTTCTCCTAGAGTATACTGAAATAAATGTGAACAGGAAGCTCCGCAACATGCTATCTTAAATTCATGCCAACAAAGACATTTCTTGCGCAAATAACATCGATCAAGTACGAGGCCATGTGGAAAGAGGATGCTTCCCCTTCTTTTGGTGTCTGAGCCTGTTGTACACAAATACTCAATTGTTTGGAAATTATCGCTCCCTAGTTGAAGCTTCTTCCAAATATCACCACTTTGTATGCCAAGGGAATCCATGCTTCCGAAAAGTTGGAGCAATCCTTCTCTCCATAGAGTCGGAAGATAAGAGCCATCAAATAGATGTATGGCTCCCTCAAGTTAACTGTCCCATACCAGTGATTTCTCCGGTTGGTAAAATTCTTGTCCTCCTTCCATCATTAGGCCATCCACTGACTGGTGTCGTGGAATTCATATAACTTCACCATGAAGTCTCTGTTTAGCTACTCCTCTGGGTCTCTGAGTTTGTAGCACTTTTGGACTTATATCGAGAGGAAAAATATGACACACCCTCCATTATCATTGTTGATAAAGAACTTTTGTGTGTCTATGTAGTCGATTAGCCGCTTCAAAACTTATATGAAAGGGAAAACCAAGGTTCTGCTGGATACCATGTGCAAATATGACTGTCAGATGTTTGGGAACAACTGGTCATCTAGTGCCCTTAAATTTGGGTCGTTGTGTGGGATATAATCTGGGTACTCCTCCCATCTAATTTTGTTGAAAACATCCCCCAACTGTGGGAGTATTACTTTGGATCCGATGCTTTCTTCTATATCACCGAAGACTGGAGGTTGGACAAAGTATTTCTTTGTTGAGTTTTTTATGAATGGATATGCCCTTGGAGTGTACTTGAACTACCTCACAGTACCAAGAGAAGAACCTTCACCCATTTCAGCTTCCTTTAGCTTGGTTTCTCTTGGCAACTATCTGGTCGTTGAGTTTATCGGTGACATTTTACCTACATCTAGAACATAGTTAGATACTGTGTAAGAAATCAGATGCATATATAAATCATGACCCCCGAATTGACAAACTTGAACACATACCTCTATAGCTTGTTTAACCTAGTTTTGATAATATGAGGATCAACACAGTCTTGAGACACTTTCTTTGCTTCTTTGGATGCTCTGGAATCCAAACTTCTGCACCTAATGAAAATTTTCAAATCCATTCTAGATATTTTAAAAAGGATGAACTTACCCTATCGCATCATCCATTCAATTCAGGTTATGAGTGTAGTTCTATTAAATATGTCACCAGATCTTCAAAGATGTTTAAAAGTAACACGATTGTGGGTTGAAGACATGGGTGCGGGTTGTAATGTGGCCTATCGACGATTTCAAATTGTTGTTTTTCAATAGACACACAAGGTAGCAACAAATACGGGATGAAGCGTTAATTTCTCTATTGAATGCCATAATCCAATCGTATCTTATGACGAAAACATCCCATCGTTTCACTAGTGAAGCTGGTGAGTTGGGGGTTGGGGTTCCACTTCGAATGATTTTTCATTGATATTTCCTTGCAAAATATCCGATGCCAAATGATCTTTCTGTACAGAGATGATGTGACAAAGTTGACTAGGAGTCGTGACTAGGACATATGGAACCTTCATATGAATCAGGACGAAACCAGGTTGTACGACACCCTTACGCGATAAAAGACACGTGGCACTCTAGGCCAACGTCTTCATTTACTCATGTTAATCAGAATCATGAATTTATCTAAGCTATATGTTCTAAAACTTGATCCTATCTTGCCGATGTCAAAAAATATCAAGGATCGACGATCGATGATAAGTCTACCCAAGTGCTCCTGGATCGGCTCTCTCAAAAATCTCTTGAGGCTAAAAGTGTATTGAGGATCGATGATATGTTTATCATAGACAAAATTTATTGTTTTGACCCTTCTATATTTCCCCGACCCAGATAAAGCGCATTGGTCATCGGCTATCGGTGATTTCTTTATGGCTTTTGCCAATGTCTATTCCTCCCGCACTTTGTTAAAACCGATGGGGATCGACTGTCAACTGAATTTTCATGGAAAATAACTTATGAAAACTAACTCTGACTTCTACTGAAACCGATGATGCATCGACGATCGACACCTATTGTAATTGTGTGGCCACTTTACCTGCTTGAATTTTGTCGAAGTCAAGCACAAGTGCGTTAGGTGCAATGTTAGCTGTAGATTCTTAGTTAGGATGCCAATTTATTTTAGAGACAAGGTTTTATGTAACAAGTTCAATCACTCTGAATTGATTGATAAGAGTCATGAAAAAAAATAAAAGTAAACCATCCTCCCCATGTGAAATCAATTTAGACAGTAAAATAAAACAAGAGGTACCCAAAAAGTGATAAAATTTCATAAGGATTTTAGGGTGTGTTGAGCACTCAACAAATGGAAATTTATTGGGAGAAAGCATAATGTATGTTCCTTTCTGAAGATTATCTAATGTAGAAGTTGGTTAAAATTCTAACTGGTTTTGTTTTATCAGAGTCTCTTCTATCCTTGCATTTAAAATTCCCCTGGTTCGTGAATCTGGGCCCGCCTATGGAGTTTTATCCTTTATTCCACCTTCATTTCTCTTGACCATGACCCACACACCATTTTGAAAAGAACTGAGTAAATAATTCACTGGCACCAAGCCTTTTAGTATCATCATTCACTTGTTGCGGTGTTGCTTCGCTGCCAGCACGCATCCATAACCCCAACGGAGTCACCTCGACCTCACAAACCTTGCTCTGTTGACAACAACTGTCCATAGCCCCGACAGTGTTATCTGCATACCCTCTCCCACTTCATTCTCATTTGATATAATTGATTTATTTTTTGTCAGAGATTCCCTGAGCGAGTGGGAGAGGAGGACGTCTGTTATCTGCAAGATGAAATGGTTAAGGTGAATTTTTTTCTAGCTCTATCTTGAGGTACATGTGGTCCTTTACAACTTACCATATTTCCATTTAGGTTTTACTGGACCACTAGGATGACACTTCATCATTTTCCAAGGTTGTTTATTCGCAATGATGAGATACATAACTCATTTAAGAAAAACACAATTTTCCCCAACGTTTCTTGTGTTGCATGTAAGCATGAGTTAGGAACAGAGTTTTCTACATCGTATCGATTAAGGTCAAACAATACCTTACAGAACACAACTTTATTGCACAATAATTCCACACAAAAGAAAAATAAAAATAAAGGACTCTGCAAAAATAGAATAACATGAAAACACACACATATATATATATTTTTAACAGATATATTGTTTTAGGGTTGTTATAGCAAGATTTTCCTCACCATTGCTATCTTGCACATAGGGCCTTTTTCCATTTCCCTATCTAGACTTGTCATCCCTTTTTGATGAATCCAGAGCTAAGAATACATATTTTTCCACATATACGTGCCCTATCTACTATACAACATGTGTATACATAGGTTGCTCCACTGCATCAGACGTACATCGGGATTTGTGCCAAAAAATACAAAAATGAAGTCAGTTTTCCATGTCATTATAGGAGATATCTTATCCTTGTCCTTCCATATACTAGAAACGTTCTGACTCGGCCCTTCAGTTTCATTTTGAAGGCTATAAGAACAAAATTCCGAGCTATGGAAAAGAGGAGAAAGCATTCAACTTTGAGAGCAAAGTTACTTTGGAGAAATTACTTCATATTGAGTCTGCATCCCTTTGTCCCTCAAGTCTGAACATAGTGTTTATCCCCCAAGATATTTCCCTATTGTTGAGAGAACCTCATTGTCTCGTTCCTATGATCTTTCCTTTGGTGGAGGATTGAAGTGGTGGAGGCCCAGTTGGAAGGAACTTGGTTTCTTAGTTTCGAACCATGCCGACACGGAAGTCTATAATGTTTTCGCTTCTATTGATCATTTATTAATAGAAATAATCCTTTCTTGTCTAATTAATAACATTACAAATATGCCCATGGATAATAATCATATATTTTCACAACCAATCTTTCCTTGGACCTTGGTCTCAAATGTCGCAATTCACCACCGCCACAAGTCCAGTCACTACGTGGCATACTAGCATTATGTCACCAACCTCTGCTAGCCATGTTGGATATTGGTCGACAACTTCTGCAGGTCATGTTGAAAACCTGCAACTAGCCACGACAAGTCATGTTGGGGGCACAAGTCCAGTCACTGCATGTCATACTGGCATTATATCACCAACCTCTGCTAGTCATGTTGGAGATTGTCGACAACCTCTGCGAGTCATGTTGAAAACCTGCAACCAGCCGCTACAATTCATACTAGGAGCACATGTCTAGTCACTTCTAGTCAAACTGCACATCCATCACCTACCTTTGCTAATCATGTTGGGGATCCATCACCAACCTCTGCTAGTCATGTTGGAGATTTTCTACTAGCCTCTGCAAGTCATGCTGGGAGCATATCACCAGCCATTGCAAGTCATGCTGGGGGAATTCATATGATTGAGAAGCCTAGACGTCTCACATGTAAGCCTAGAATCCTTTGCAGGATTTGTGAAGGAAGTCACCTTACTCGTTTGTGTCATGTTACTACTAGGATACCAGAAATGTGGGGATCACCTAAGGGCCCTTTGGGTTATAAGGCATCTATGGTTTCACAAAACTCCATTCCTTCTTTGGTTGATACAACAGTCATGTCGATGAAATCTTCAGCTGACACCCCTTTCCCTTTAGGGGTTGATGCATCCTTTGACCTTGTTGTCTCACATCCCATTCAACCTGTGGTCGTGTCGATGCAATCTTCGACCAACACCTCTCCTATGTTCAAGGGTGATACACCTCTTGACCTTGTTGTCTCGCATCCTTTTCAACCAATGGTTGAGAAAGTGTTTGTATCAATGCAATATTTGATCGACCCCACTCTTCTCTCGGAGAGTGACAAGTCTAAGAAAGTGGTCATGCCAATGCAATTTTTGGTCGATCTCGCTCTTCTAGTTCTGGTTCTATACCTTCTATTCCATGTCCTTAGCATTTCCATTACTTCACCTTATGAACAAGAGAGAATTTTACTCTTCCCTAGTTCTCTCCCTCCAAGTATTTACAAGGTTCCCTTTGATTGGGATGGTCTTGTGGGGTATCCAATGCCTCTGCCTATGTCTTTTCTAGGAAGATACATTATCCGATATAACACGGAGATGATAACCTCCATTATCACTTTTCCCTCCTCGACTTGGAGATCTTTGAGACTTCCCAAGATTGTGTTGGTTATTCATAAGATACTGACATTCCACAGAAGGTCTGCACAGGAGCCTTGGCCTCCCCCATGATTTGTCGCATAGAATATCCCTAACGAGTCCGAGTTAAGCTCTTTTCTGACTCATTCAAAAAGTGAATATATTTCAGAGTGATTTTTCCCTTTCACACTCATTAAATTGGACTTGAAAGGTCGTGAGTCTTAGTTAAGCTCTTTTCATACTCCTTTTCAAAAAGTGAAAATATTGTCGAGTGATTCATCCCTTTCACACTCATTAAATTGGATTTGAAAGGTCATGAGTCTTAGTTAAGTTCTTTTCTTACTCGTTACAAAAATTGGAAAAGACCATTGAGTGAACTTGTCTTTTTCACACTCGTAAATTAGATTTGAAAAGACGTCTATTTGGCACAAGTTTATCCCTTTTTCACACAAAGTATACTAAAAGACATAAAAAGGGACATTTTTTGGTGTTAATTTGTGATTGCATCTCATGCCCTTGCTTCCAGTATTGAGCCTTTAGTCAATTCTTTCTTTTCATTATAAACCGTTGCCTAAGAATTTTTTTTCATCCTCAACCAAGTAGAGCCTTGTTTATATCCTTTTCAATTTGACACCCTATACCCTGGAGGGAACATCACCCCAAGTGTCCATCTCCCGCATGCATTTGCTTGCATTGAGCATAGGTACATTCCACTGTTGGAACTAGTTTTTCCTACTTGTGACACTCATTTCCTCCTCTGTATCATAATATTCATTTGTTATGAAAAAACAAAAAAAGACGAGCGAGAAGGGAGTACTATATTATAATTTGCAGTAGTCATGTCTCCTTTGAACGGAGCACAAAATTATTGAGTCCTTGTGTCATCATAATTTTGGGTTTAGCATGGCCTTAGGAAGTTGATCTCATTACATAGTTTTCTCTACCGACTGGTTACTCTTCCAGTCCCTATAGAGAACATTATTGATGCCTCTTGCATCTAATAGTCACATCATTGAGTCTATGTTGCTGGAGTCCACCATATGTCTCATGCTCTTGTTCAAAGGAATTCTGTCTACCTGTGTCGGCCATTCCTAAGAACTCTTGACTTTGCATGTCGGCCATACCTTCAATTTTTCTTAGAATCACACGATACTATATTCTTATCATGCACCCTGGCCGTACTTTCATCATTGGTAGGTCACCGTGAACCCAACAATCGACATTTCATCATTGGTTGTTGACTGGGTGGTTTCCCTTGTGTTCGACGGAAAGACATCTATTCACACTTTGGGATTCATGCAGTTTCTTGGATGTCATTAGCCTTATTTGTGGTTTCCTCACCTTTGTCAACATTTTTCATCATTGGCTTCTATTCAGAGGGTCTTTTTCATGTACCATTTGCATTTGGCACACTCGAAATATGCACAAGGTTGTTGGTTCGTGAACATGTTCTTTGTCCGATCTCCACCAAATTATGAAGATACTTCTTTGTTCCTCGTGTTGACTGATGAGAGATGCCTTAATTCTCTCCTTTTAGCGGGTCTATTTCCATCAACTTCAACTCATTTATTCTATATATGGGACCTAGAGTTTTATGAGTACATTGATACTTGCAGTCATTAGTGGCAGGTTCTCTCACCATTGACAGATGGGAATACATCAATGTCTCATGATCAATGGATTCCTTAGGTGTTCGACATTGAATCCCTTATTCACACTTGTAGGAATGTACTCGGTGCCTTGATACCTACTTTCATTATTGGTAGGTTGTCTCGTGTTTGTTAACGGTATACCTCAATGACCGGTAATCAAACTATGTCTCATTATGTTCGACCTCAACTCATTTATTCACATAATGTAGACTTGCACCTTTGGAATATGTGTAGAAGACTTGAAGACATCACTATGTGGTCATCTCTTTCCTTAGCGGTTGCTTCCTTTTCAATGGACCAACACCTATTTGACTACAGTAATCATGGGACATCATATTATACTCCATCGTATGCAAATATCTTCAGATTGATTTTGAGACTGGTTCTACTAGGCCTTGTTCATGATTATGACAGCTTTAGCATATAACCACATTTGTATTAAATTTCCTATTCATGGCCACAAACACATATTTGGTATATTTTCCACATGAATCTGCATTGTATTCTATTGGCAACCATGTATGTAAAGTCAACACAGAATGTAATGAGAAACTAGTATTTCCACTTGGGTTTACACCACTCCATGTCTGGGCTATTTATAATGTATTTCAGCCATCACAGATACTCCTCTGATCTCACACATTAGGGGGCATCTGTTATAGAAAGATTTTCCTCACCATTTCTTGCACAGAGGTCCTTTTTCCATTTCCCTATGAAAACTTATCATCCCTTTTTTATGAATCCAGAGCTAAAAATACATATTTTTCCACATATACACTCCCTATCTACTATACAACATACGTATATGTAGGTTGCTCCACTACAGCCTGCATACATCAAGATTTGTGCCAGAAAATACAAAAATGAAGTCAGGTTTCCATGTCATGACAAGAGATATTTGATCCTTGACCTTCTATATACTGGAAATGTTCTGAATGGACCCTTCAGTTGCATTTTGAAGGCTATAAGAACACAATTCTGAGTTATGGAAAAGAGGAGAAAGCATTCAACTTTGAGATAAAAGGTACTATGGAGAAATCACTTCATATTGAGTCTGCATCCCTTTGTCCCTCAAGTCTGAACATAGTGTTCATCCCCCGAGATATTTCCCTATTGTTGAGAGAACCTCATTGTCTCTTTCCTATGAGCTTGCCTTTGGTGGAGGATTGAAGTAGTGGAGGCCCAGTTGGAAGGAACTTGGTTTCATGGTTTCGAACCATGTCGACATGAAAGTTTGTAATGTTTTTTCTTGTGCTGATCATTTATTAATAGAAATAATCCTTTCCCGTACAATTGGTATCATGAAAATATATAATTATTATCCATGGTCATATTTGTAATGTTTATTAATGGATTATGTTGTCTAATGTGATAACCCATTTACATTATTACTATATACTTGCTCTACTTGTTTGTTGAGAACTTGTTGCAGGTATAAATCTTTGGGTCAAAGTGCTCAATGGTGGAACATGATCAAACATTGGAACAAGGTAGGCTTCTTTCTTATCTCACTTGCACATTGGTTTATATAGTATATGTTGGAATTGAGTAGATTTCTGCAGTCATACCTATCTGTTGTGGTTTACCCTGGCCATAGAGATTTTTTCCCTCGTAACAAAATTTCTCAAAACCAGTGGAGTCACCAATTCTGTTATGAGGGAAAAACTCTCTATGGTCGGGGTAAACCACAATAGACAGGTATGACTGCAGAAATCTACTCAATTCCAACATATACTGTATAAACCAATGTGCAAGTGAGATAAGAAAGAAGCCTACCTCATTCCAATGTTTGATGATGTTCCACCGTTGAGCACTTTGGCCCAAAGCTTTATACTTGCAACAAGTTCTCAACAAACAAGTAGAGAAAGTATATAGTGATAATGTAAAGGGGTTATCACATTAGATATCATAATCCATTAATAAACATTACAAATATTCCCATGGATAATAATCATATATTTGCACGATACCAATTAGATGGGAAATGAGTATTTCTATTAATAAATGATCAGGAGAAGCGAAAACATTACATAATTCCGTGTCATCACGATTCGAAACCAAGAAACCAAGTTCCTTCCAACTGGGTCTCCACCACTTCAATCCTCCACCAAAGGAAAGCACATAGGAAAGAGACAATGCGGTTCTCTCAACAATAGGGAAAGATCTTAGGGGATGAACATTGTGTTCAGACTTGAGGGACAAAGGGATGTAGACTCAATATGAAGTAATTTCTCCAGAGTAACTTTACTCTCAAAGTTGAATGCTTTCTCCTCTTTTTCGTAGATCGGAATTGTGTTATTATAGCCTTCAAAATGCAACTAAAGGGTCGAGTCAGAACGTTTCCATTATATGGAAGGCCAAGGATCATAGATCTCCTATCGTGACATGGAAACCCGACTTCATTTTTGTATTTTCATGCACAAATCCCGATGTACACGGGTTGTAGTGGAGAAGCCTGCGTATATGCATGTTGTATAGTAGATAGGGCACATATATGTGGAAAAATATGTATTTTTAGCTCTTGATTCATCAAAAAGGGATGACAAGTCTACATAGGGAAATGGAAAAAGGCCCTCTATGCAAGATTGCAATGGTGAGGCAAATCTTGCTATAACAAGGGCTTGGCTATTCACCGGGAGGGTGTCAATTTCCCCACTTAGATTTTACAACCGATACGTGCCTGCCTCAAGTTTCTCAGCCACCTGGAAAGGTCCCAACCATAGATTTTGAAACTTTGAGTGTTTTCCCTACAATTGATTTTCTTTATCCCATTTCAGGACTAAGTATCCTACTTCAAAATTCTTCTCTCTAGCCTTATGCTTTTCAAACCACCTTTTAACTATCTGCTAATGAGCGACAAACTTTGATTTTTCTTTATCTCTTTCTTCTTCCAGCATGAGGAGGGCATCAATTCTCTGTTGAATAACCGATGAGGATTGTCCTCTAGATCCCTGAGCAAGTTGAAGAGATAGAAGGTATAGCTTGTTCAGGAGAATGGCTTCTTGTCCGTATAATACAAAGTATGTGGAGTTCCTTACATCCCCCTTGGGTGTTACTCTATCGACCCATAAGGAATTATGAAGCAAATTGTGCAAATTCCTCTGATTGTATGCAACGTTTTTCTTCAAGATCCTCACTAGGTTCTTATTGGTTGATTCTTCCACTCCATTCCCCTGTGGATAGTAGTTTGCAGAGTATCTGATTATGATTCCTTTATCTAGAGTAAACTCTTTTAGTAGGGTGGAAGAAAAGTAAATGACATTATCAAAAAAAAAAACGAAAGGCATATCGAACCTTGTGATCAATTGTTGTTCTATGAATTGGATTACCACCTTTTCAATTACTTGAGTCAGAGGTATGGCCTCTGCCCATTTTGTGAAATAGTTTGTAGTAGTCAGTATGTATCTATGATGTTTTGAATAAATTAGTGTATTTTTTCCTATTTCATCTAACCCCCATTGCTTGAATGGTCTAGATATGTCCACTAGTTGGAGTGCGAAAACTGCTTTCTTTTGCCTCCCCATGCTTATTTGAAAAGTTTTGGAGTTTCTAGAGTATGGATGAGCATCTCTAAATAGGGTAGTCTAGTAATAGATGGATATCAGTATATTTTGAGCGATGGTATTCCCTGCAAAGTGTCCACCTGCAGGACCATCATGGAGCTCCTTCAGAATCTTGTCTACATCTTCACGTTCGAGACATCTCAAAAGTACCCCATCATAATTTACACAGAAGAGAACTGAATTTATGAGGCGATATTGTGTTGATTTTAGTCTCAAAACTCTCCTTGCCCTAGGGTTTAGGTTTTCTGGGCATGTCCCGTGATGGAGGAGATAGGTTAGTTCTCCATACCAAGACTGATGTCCTGGGGTAACATATAAATCTTCACTACACCACAATGCCAATTCATTCTCCCACCTGGAGTCTTCATTTACTTGGTCTTGGGCTTCAACGACCAGTTTACACAATCCTTGTCCCTTAACCAGTTTGGCAGGTTTTATATATAGATCAAATTCTTGGACAAATTCCATCCAATTTTCTCCCCTTTCCCCCATCTCTTGTTGAGTTAATAGGGATCAGACTACGGGATGAGGCACAATGACCATGGTGTGATTTTTTAGGATGTAATATCTGAAATGTTTTACTTCTTTGTATAATGCATAAGCATGTATGTCTGTAGCAAGGTAATTCAATTCAAACCCTTGGATATTTGTGCTCATAAATGAGATCGGGGCCTCATTGTTTTCATCATCCTTCTGAGTCAATACTACAACTAAATATTTTTCGGAGGAAAAATTATAGAGGAAAAAATCTTTGCTAAAGTCGGGACTTCGCAACACTAGAGCTTGAGATATTGCAGTCTTAATATTGTTGAAAGAAATTTTTCATTCGTCATCCCACTTAAATTCAACATTTTTGCAGATCATTTTTTGTAAGGGTTTGATAGTTTCAGCGAAGTCGGTGGTGAACTTCCTCACAAAATTGATTTTCCAAAAGAAGGATTGCATATCCTTTTTGTTGTGGGGTAAGGGAAGTTGATTTATTACCTTAATTCGTTTTGGGTCTATGCGAATTCTTGTTTGAGATATAATATGACCTAGTAATTTCCCTTCCTCGACCCCAAATATAGTTTTATTAGGGTTTAAATATATACCGTATTTTCTACACCTTTCAAAAATCTAGGTTAGATGTTGGATGTGATATTCTCTTTTCTTTGAATACACAGTCACGTTGTCCAAATAGACTACTACGCATTTTTTGATCAATCCCTGAAAAGCTACGTTCATGGCCCTCTGGAAGGTTTCCCCTGCATTAATTAACCTAAAGGGAATGCATTTATAAGAAAAGGTTCCCCACTTGGTTTAGAAGGTAGTTTTCAAGCGATCTTCCTCTGAAACTAGAACATGGTTGTAACCTGAAAAACCATCTAGCAGGGAGAAAATATCAAAACCAAACACAGTCTGCAAGAGTTGTTCCATCAGTGGAACTAGGTACTTGTCCTTTTCTGATGCTCTATTAAGATCTCTGAAATCCATACACAGGTGGATTTCCCCATAATTTTTCTTGACGAGAACCAAATTTTCTACCTAGACAGAGTGTCTAAATTGAAAGATAATTTTAGCATCTAGTACTTTATTTAACTCTTGACACATGAGGGGCTCCAGAGTTGGGTAGTACTTCCAGATCTTTTGTTGGAAGGGTTTCACTCTGTACTTTAACAGGATTGTGTGTTGAATAATATGAGTGTCATAAGTTTTCATATCTCGGTAGGACCATGCAAAAACGTCTTGATATTATCTGAAAAGTTTGAGATAGGATTTCCTTTCCTCTTTAGACATTGTCTTGCCTAGATTTATATATTTAGGGTTTCCTAGTTTTATAGTCTCGTACATGGGACATGAGATCCTTATATTTGTGTTTGTTGACCCTTTAGATATTTCCCTTAAGTCAAAGAGGTTCTCCAAATTGGCTACTCCTTTTGGTATCATGTGAAACTTGGGTATGTTACTAGAGTGGTTTATTTCACATCTTTGTTCATGGGAATTAGTTTCTACTAATTTCTCTTGGAATACTTCATCGTCAATAGCCAGGTCTTTAAAATTTTCCTGATTGGTTAGGAAGTTTATAATCTGCCCATCTCCTTCAAAGACCTTCCAATTAGAAATATTGTTGGGCACTGATGGTTTGTAGAGAAGTTCCACAATGAACTTGGAGGCTTCATAGTCTTCTAAAGGGGATAGCCTCGAGGCAACAATGGCTAGGGAATCAACAAGAGTATTCTTTGTCCCAAGAATCATTGTTATATTGAAGGCTTCAAAATGTTCTATTATCCTGTGCACTTCCTGTTTATAATTCCTCGGGTGGGGAGAGTTAGAATGTATAGTATTCTTTATTTTCCTAACGATAATTTCAGATTCCCTAAAAACATTTAGTTCTTTAACGTTTAAATCTATGGATTTATTTAGTCCTTACACTAAAGCTTCATACTCGGTAGTATTATTAGTGCATTCAAATTCTAGTCTGCAGGACATGAAATTTCGCTTCCCCTTTGGGTCAGTGAGGATACATTCCGCTCTCAACCCTTCTTGCAATTTATACCCATCAAAGTATAGGTTCCAAAGTTGTGAGTGGAAATTATAAGCTTCTCCATGCCTAATAACTTCCTCCACTCCACCTACTTTGTCTGTGGTTTCCAATAGAGGTTCTTGACAGAAGAGGGTTTCTTCCGCCGCTACTGGTAGATTTACTTGAA
This sequence comes from Picea engelmannii, assembly GCA_009831015.1. Taxonomy (NCBI): domain Eukaryota; kingdom Viridiplantae; phylum Streptophyta; class Pinopsida; order Pinales; family Pinaceae; genus Picea; species Picea engelmannii. The sequence continues at coordinate 546,282 of ML778403.1, forward strand.
AATCCATTTCGGAGTTTTGAGTAAGAGGTACATCAGATGAGAGAGGGGAGAAATTGCCAAAATTGAAATCATAGGAGTAGTTTCCTAGAACGGGTAAATTTGTCGAAGAGGGTTCGTTGAGGGATTTTAAATAGGTGAGAGTATGTTTTATATATCTTTCCCTATCGATACTAATCATGTTTTGGTGTCCCTTTAATGGAAACCATAGGTGAGCCCAGTCCATGCTAAAATATCGATTCAACTTGGGCCAATCTCAACTAAGTAGAAGTCCATAAGCTTCTCGTATATATACTACAATGATGTCAATTACTTGAACAAATTTTGGATGTGTAGCCATTCTGATCATGACATCCTTGAGTTCTCTAATAACATTCACCTGATTTGTGTCTGGTTGTATAACATGTTTATCACTTTTGAGTGGGACTACGTTTAGTTTCTTGCAGATAGATAATGGCATGACATTAGAGGATGCCCCTTAGTCAACTAGACAATTATGGAGGTTGATGTTGAAGACTTCAAATGTTAGAAGGAACGGTGGGACAAAATGATTTCTTTTTTTATATAAAGAGAAAGCGTTCACATTGGGTTTATTTTTTAGATCTGTGGGAGCTGGATTTTCCCCTTGGTCAGTGCTTGTTATAGAGGTTTCTTCTAACTTCAAGGCTTGTAATAGAAATTCGTTTTGATGGGGAGTTCTACACATGTCCATGAACGATATATTTTCCTTCAATCATTTTAAATATTCTACTATGTTGTAGTCTAGCTTGGGTGATTCTTGTGTATGGATGTTTATAGGATTTCTTTGGGAGACAACATGTTCTTTTGGGTGATGGATTGTTTGTTTTGCTCTCGAAGTTTGGGAAATGGTAAGGTCATTTGAGACCGGTCGGCCCCTACTTCGCGTTTGCATAGCCAAAACCTTAGCGGGTGGTTCTTGAACCTCAAATATATCATCGAAAGGCATTGGAAAGTAGGGATCCCATAACAGCATGGTTGTTTCTTCCGGTGGGTCAAATTCTTCCTAATCGACAATATTCACCACTGAGCCACTTGATTGTTAGGTAAGGGAAACTTCGTCTAGGAACCGATTGGCCATCAAATTCATGGCATGCACCCATTGTGGATAGTCTCTTTCAGAATGTTTCTCTTGATGGTAGGTACAGAAAGAGTCGGATGCTACATTTTCCAAGTCAATGTTTAAGCTGGCTGGGGGAGGTTGAATTGCTTTGAACGGTGGGTTTCTCTTAAAAAAGGGTTTATAAGCTCTTTGGCCTTGGTTTCCTTCTCCTGCACTTCTTTTCATGTCTATAATTTCATTCGACAATTTCTTTATCATATGTTGTAGGTCTTCTATGTATCCACTTCCCTTTTTAGGACCTTGTTTTGTTTGTTTCCCTGGGGGTCTAGTCAAAAAGAGTCCTCTCCTGGGTGGGGGTTGAGCTTCCTTCTTAGCTAGTGAAACCTAGACCTCTTTACATCCCTTCAATTGGAATTCAATTTTTTTGTCTTCCTCAAAAATTTCTACTAGGGTATGCTTGGAAACCTTTTTTACAAACATGGAAATAGAAGTAGGGGGAGCATTAGCATATACCTCAAGATGCAGCTCCTATGTGGGTTTAGCATTGATTTGAAATTTGTTCAAGAAAGTGGTAAATCGTTGATTGAAGTCTTTAACCTTTTATTTTTAACTCATGGTGGCGGCGAACAATTCAACCATTAAATCTCATGTAGTGGTTTCTTTTGCAAATTTGTCTAAAAAATCTTTTTGAAACTTCGTCCAACTAGTTATGGACCCTACAAGAAATTTAAAATACCACATGGAGGCTGAACTCTCAAAGGTATAGGGAAAAATCCTACATACTACGTCTTCATGTTGGAAATTCATTAGTCTAATAGCTAGTATAAAAATTTTAATATGTTCTTCATGCAATCCAAAGGTTTCAGGGTCAAACTTGGGAAGTAAATTTTCGGGATGTTGAGGGAGGTTATGTACACATCCAGGGATTGTCGGAGCATATTTGGCCAACCATGGTTGATTTTTTTGAGGTGGGTTTCCCCTTTATTCATTATGATCATTGCCATCCTCCATTTCGTCCAACTCTGAAGCTGAGCGATCTCAGTTAAACCCTTCCTCGTCAGATTCCAAATCGTCAGGCTCAGAGTAGTTACTAGCTGGTGTTTCGGGGATTAGATTAAGGGGATGTTCGATCTTGGTGAGGGATAAATCTATCAAGTCTTATACTTTGTGAACAAAAACCTGTTCAAGGGTGTCAACCATTGGTATGATTACGTTTTTTATAAGAGGGAGTAATGAAGCTAAGGGTAATGATCCAATTTTATAGGCATAAGCTCTTGTGATTCTTCTGAACCGGTTCAAATCCTCATGGGGAAGATCATAAGGTATTTCAGGGAATATATGTTCTTCCTCTTGCTAGGGTGAGTTACTCGTTTCAGGAGTACTCAATGTATGTGGGTTTTCTTGAGAATGGTTATCCATGCATGTGGGTTGTTTTGAATCTGTAGGCTATGCCGAATGTTATATAAAAAATATTGTTAGCCATTCATTCAAAGGCCCTCCTTATAGTGCCAATTCTATTGAGGGGTACTAAATCCATTTAACTCAAAAATAGGAACCAAAACTACCATGGAGGCCCAATTAGACTCTACAACAATTGATGGTGGAATGTATCTCGAGATATTTTGATCTGGCCAATTTATCGATGGGCTTTACGTAATGATTTATAGGATATATTCTTGTCAAAGTTACTCCTTCAGTTTAAGAATTCTCTTTTTGTATTTTGTTTTATTAGATGCGTCTGATGAAAAGATGTGTGCTGGTATAAACCAGCTGGTAAAAGGGGGGATCTTAACTACTGAAGAAGGTTGAGCTTCGGATAAATCGTTTCTCAAGAATGCAGACAAAGATATTCACACTTGTGACAAGACCAGTACTCATACATTAACTTGCTGGTATTTCAATTATTGGCTGAGATACAATTATCGAAAGAAACATACATGCAATAAAATGATGGAAAGGAAAATAGTTTCCTTAGCTCTAGAATTAATCACACATTAACACAATGATTTTCTTACATCGTTAGAGACAATAACTACAAAAAAAATATTGAAACAACTAACTTATCAATAGATTCAGAAACTCATACTCATTATAACATCTATTCATGAAATAAAGTTGGAAGTAATTCCTCCTCAAATCCAATCACACAACGCCTTTGATGAAAACAAAAGTTTGTCTCTGGTCCTAAACAAGACTTCTCAATTAATGTAGTTCGGAAATAGTTCTTTACAATTCCAAAAATGAGGGTCTTTTCCAAAACCATCGACCTTTTCTAAAAGGTCAATCGTCTTATTTGTAATGAATCATTAACTAAAAATAGATACTATGAGTGCAAGCTAAGTAAAACAAAATATCACCACATGGTGCTTTCATCTTTCTGTCTTCTAAGAATCATCAAATAGTTTTACTGAAGTGGATGACTCTTCTCATACTCTAACCATTTGATGAAGAGTTCCTCACTTGTGTTGGTCCATCAGGGCTGAAATGATTTCTTTCACTTCTACTGCCCATGCTTGGTACTTGACTATTTTGACACTTAACCGTTGCAAAACTACTTGAGCCTTAATCAAACGCTCAATGAACTGTTGTACTTGACTTGGCACCATACTCGCCACCTTTTCTATATCTGTTGTCCATGTCAAGTCTTGTTTTTCATGTTCCTTGACTATGTCATGCAGGTTGACAAAGTCCTCAGGTGAGTCAAATTCTAGGAAGTCGATTTCTTTCATCTCCCGATTAATCTTTTCCCATCTCTTTTTGCAATCGACCCATTTCTCTTGAATCTCCCACTGAGGTTCCTGGGCCATTTTTAGCTAGTATCCAGTCACTTTCTTGATCCAATCTATGTTGTTTTCCCTCAGCACTCAAATGTCATTCTATTCAATGTCTCGACCCTTTTTAACTATGTTGATGTAATAAATCATTTCCACCACTTGATGAGCATTTTCATACCATCTTTCCATGTCCTTCTAGGTCACTAGTGCCATAAGGGTGTCTTCTTGGAAATCAACTATACCTGCAGTGAAATGTTGTCATTCATTCATGAATTTGTCATAGGAATCTTGAAACTTACTTCTCAAAAACAATGTGGCATGTGTGGAGTTATGATAGTATTTTTCCAAATGGCACAGATGCTCCAACTCCTTACGTGAAACAACCAACTCCTTTTCATCCCTTCTTTCTCTATCCAATGTGGCATATGTGATAGCCATGCCTACATTGATAAGCTCGGACATCTTGGCATGTTCTATGATGAGAAACTTCTCCTCTGTGGTGATGAGAATCGAACTATCCAACGTAATCCTCCTCTTCTTAATGGTTCTCTTCATGATGTATTTTATCTTTCGGTCATAGGAGATCGCTTGTATATCAATGACCTCATCAACAGGTTCGGGGATTTGTTTTTATCCCCAGGTTAGACTATCTCCCAGGCTCCCGATAGTGTCTACCTATTCTAGGATGGGATCCTACACTTCTTCGATATGTCCTGGTGGCTCAGACTCCATTTGTTGCTCATTGGTTGGTGAGGTATCGGCCAAAGCTAAAGCACCAGGGGTAGGTTCGGTACTTACTTGGTGAGATGTCGATGTGCTAATTTATTGCTATGGGACTTCCTCTTTCTGAAATCCTGATCCCAAATCATCCCTCAATATATCCATTGGAGTTCCTAGGAAGTCGAGTAGCTCAGTGTCTAAGGCACTTTTGACCTCATGATCACTCTGTGGAAGGATTTGAATTGGAGCATCGGGACCTGGGGTAGATTCTCTCTGAGGTTCCCTTTCCTCTGTAATCTGCACTAGAGTCACCAGGGAAACCTTTGAACTCTCCCCATCATCATAGATGGTTATTAAGTTGAACAAGGGGTTAGTTACACTTATCCTACCCAGTTTCCTCAATATCCCAGGATGGGTTGAAATTCCCCTTGGTGGTTTGATCTGTGGTGATGGAAATTCAGGGTTTTGGGTCCCGGTGATTTCTTCAAGTTGTATTGGATTTAAGACACTTGGATCTCCTTTGGTTGTGATTGGGTCATCATTGGGGATCCTTGACATATTTATGAGTTCGGGATCATTCTGTAATTGGTCAATGATTCTCTGCACCCCTTCTAGCAAGAGAAACCCTCTTCTTTGTGCCTATGTAGTATTTGTCGCTCTGATCTCTTCCTGAACTATGAGTGCCTTTTGAGTTGACTTCTCTATTGTCTCCACTTTTTCATCCATGCTCATGGAATTGAACTTGGTCATATTTGGGTTGGTCATCCTTTGTACTACCTCTTCCTAGTTCTGAGTGCACTAAATGAAAATTTCATCCTCAAATTTATCATGCGCGTATGGCCAACATGATGATACCTGCGAAGCATGTTGAAGGACCAGTTATTTAGGGTTGTGCTTATGGAATCGACCTGTTGGGAACATGAATTCATGTTGGCTCAACCCTTCTTGTTTGGCTTGAGAAGTGTCCCTTACCAGATAAAACCCCACATGGAAACTGTAGGGTATGAAAGCTTGCTTCTTGTCCTTGACTAGTGTGGTGTTATAGCCCTACATGATGGTTTGATAGTAGATTTATCCTACAATGAGCTAGTTTGGGACGTGAGCGAGGGGTATATGAAGTGCTCTGGTGGCCCCGAACACCTTGATATAGTTTGAGAATTCATCCAAATACTAGTGACCTACATTCGCTACCATTTTCTTGGTTGTTGTGGATAGTCTTGGGAATTCATTTTTAAATATAATAAAATGAACACGAGCGACGAATTCATCACATATGAGTGCATAGCATTTTTTTTAAATGTTCTCCTAGAGTATGCTGAAATAAACATGAATAGGGAGATCTGCAACATGCCCACTTAAATTCTTGCCGGCGAAGACATTTCTCGTGCAGATATCATCGAGCAAGTATGAGGCCATGTGGAAAGCGAGTGCTCCCCCTTATTTTGGCATCTGAGCCTGCTATACATAGATGCTCAATTGTTTGGAAATTATCGCTCCCTAGTTGAAGATGCTTCCATAGATCGCAACTATGTATGCCAAGAGCATCCATGCTTCTGAAAACTTGGAGCAGTCCTTCTCTCCATACACTTGGTATATGAGAGCCATCAATTAGATGTATGGCTCCCTCGAGTTAACTATACCATACCAGCCATTTCTCTATTGGGTAAACATATTGTCCTCCTTCCACCATGAGGTCATCAACTGACTGGTGTCTTAGAATTCGTAGAACTTCACCATGAATTCTGTGTTTAGCCTCTCCTCTGGGTCTATTAGTTTGTAGTACTTCTAGTCTTCTGTCGGGAGGAAAAATCTGACACAACCTCCATTCTCGTCGTTGATAAAAAACTTTTACGTGTCTGTGTGGTCGATTAGCCACTTCAAAACTTCTATGTAAGGGAAAACTAGGGTTCTGCTAGGTACCATGTGCAAATATGACTGTAGGATGTTTGGGAACACATGGTCATTGAGCTCCCTTACATTTGGGTCATTGTGTGGGATATACTCTGAGTACTCCTCCTGACTGATTCTATTGAAAAGTTTGACCCACTGTGGGAGGCTTACTTTGGATCTATTTCTTTCTTATGTATCACCGAAGACCAGAGGTTGGACAAAGGCTTTCTTTGTTGAGGTTTTCATGATTGGCTCTGCCCTGGGAGTGTACTCCAACTTCCTCGTAGTACTAGGAGAAGAACCTTCACCTATTTCATCCTCCTTTATCTTGGGTGCTCTCGGTGAGTGTCTAGTGGTTGTCTTTCTCAGTGACATTTTACTTGCATCTATAACATAGTTAGAGACCGTGTAAGAAATCAGATGCATATATAAATCATGACTGCCAAATTGACAAACTTGAAAACATATATATGCATCTTTGTTAACCTGATTTTGATAATCTGAGGATAATCCAGAATTGGATCCAGGAACCACAATGGGTCTAGGAAGGCCTAAAAATAAATGTGCTCAGAATGGATTCAAAATGTACGTATGTGTAGGCCTCGTCGATATGCACCCAACGCAACTTGAACGGGTTCAAACAAATGCCATATGAGAAAGATATCACGGTCTGTTTGTTTCATCAAGTAGGCAAAAAAAGATGTTGATTGTATAGTCCATACAGTTCTAACGTGGCAAATGACTGTATAGGACATATAGATGATGTGGTAGGGTGCATTGGCACTGAATGGATAGGTATAGGTGGACGAGTCAGGGTGTGACACATGGCACAACTGCAATGGTGACACATGGTACAGGCTGAAGTGGTAGGTACAGTTGGCATGGGTTGACATGGACAGGATGTTGACTGGGTAGACACAACGTCGAACAGCTAGTCGAATCTAGTTTTGACATGTGGAAAATTATATGGGTGAGTGGTATGGTTCCATGTGGCCCAAATATGGGCTGCCACGTGGCACCCCTCTATTGGTTTATTGTTTGGAAAATAATTATTTGAGTCCCATGCGGGTCGAACCCTATACCTTTATTGGTGGCCAAGACTTCGCATAGGTCAGTCTACCGGCCCGCCTACCTATTATTTCTTACCCTATGTTAGTGTGACTAATATTTAAAGTGATATGGGATGATAGTTGGGTGGAGTAAGCGCTAGGTCCTAGCCCCAGCCCCCATCGCTATCCATATAACCATACCATGAGACCTATGTGCTATAATTTGGCATGCATGATATGGCATATTCCCATGCTATGATGTCACTTGATCTAAAAAAGATCTTTTAAGAGACAATGCTTGAGTTTTAATGGTAAAATAACTCATGCATAGTAACTCAACCATTGTCATTGAAAAGATATTTTCGGATCAAGCTTCCTTCAGGTTGGAGCGTGAGAAATAGGTGGTTGTAGCCACCTTCCAGTTGGAGTCAGAGAACCTAGGTGGTTGTAGCCTCTTTATGGTTGGAACTAGATAATTCAGGGAGTTGTAGCTTCCTTCAGGTTGGAGCCTAAGAATAGGGGTTTTTATCCTCCTTCCAGTTGCAGATGGAGAATTTGGAAGTTGGTTCTTCCTATGAATGATTTCTTTATAGATATAAGAAATGATTTTGTGGTTTTCTCCCATTTGGGTTTCCACATAAATACTGGTGTACTGTGTTCTTGATGTAATGTCGATGTGATGCTTCTTATGCTTACATTCTTATG
>ML778403.1:566609-620511 GCA_009831015.1 Picea engelmannii
CATAGGAGACTTGGACATCTAAACTTTGACCACTTAATCAAACTCAAAAAACTCAAGGCAGTAAAATATCTTTCGAGAATATCAAAGCCCAAAGATTCAATGTGTAAACCCTATCAGGTAGGGAAGCAAAACAGGACACATTTTAAGTCCAAGAGATTTACTTCAACGGAGAAACCACTCCAACTAGTTCATATGGATTTATGTGGACCATCAAGACAGGAAGGAACAGGGAAAGAAAACTACTTCATGCTAATTATCGATGATTACTCCAGACTTACTTGGGTTGCCTTTCTCAAAGAAAAAGTTGGAGCATTTGAGAAGATTAAAATATTTAAGGCTTTAACAAAGACTCAAACAGGCAAGAGGTTAAATGCAGTAAGATCAGATCGAGGAGGAGAGTTTATGTCAAGAGACTTCAAGGAATTCTGTGATGAACATGGGATCAAGAGAGAATACACAATCCCAAGAACTCCACAACAAAATGGAGTTGTTGCGAGGCAAAACAGAAGAGTGCAGGAAATGGCCAGGTCAATGATGAATGAGAAGAACATTGGTGAAACCTACTGGGTAGAAGCAATACACACATCAGTCCATGTGCTTAACAAAGCCCACCTCAAACCACAAAGTGACAAGACACCTTATGAATTATTCTTTGGAAGACCTGCCTCAATCAAACACTTCAGAGTCTTTGGGAGTAAATGATACATAAAGAATAATGATGAGAACCTCGACAAATATGATGACAGGGTTGATGAAGGTATCTTCTTAGGATATTCTACAAATAGTAAAGGATATAGATGCTATAATAAGAGGCTGCATAAAATGGTTGACTGTATTGATGTAAAAATTGATGAAGGAATCCTAGAAAGAGAGGTATACAGTAATGAGTCTTCTACAGAAGACACAGCGAAAGCTGAAGATGAACAGGTCCAAGAATAAAAAAATGAAGACTCTGAATCATATGAAGACTCAGACACTCAGACAGACTCAAATCAACAGTCAACTACAAATTCCTCCTCCAGAATCATTCAAAAGAATCATCCTGCAAGTCAGATAATTGGAGAAAAAGACAAAGGTGTACAAACCAGGAGAAAGCTAATCAAAACCACCGAAAAATCTCATATAGCTCTCGTATCCATGATGGAACCCAAGAATTTCAATGAAGCTAGCAAAGATGATCACTAGGTTAAAGCAATGAATGATGAACTTGATCAGATTGAGAAAAACAATACGTGGGAGATGGTTCAAATACCTGAAGGTAAAAACGTCATTGGCTCCAAATGGATCTTTAAGAATAAGTTGAATGAGCAAGGACAAGTGATCAGGAACAAAGCAAGGTTAGTCTGTAAAGGCTATTCTCAGATAGAAGGACTGGATTTTGGTGAAACATTTGCGCCCGTAGCAAGATTAGAAGCTATCAGAATGTTTCTTGCCTATGCTTGTCATAAAAGGTTTAAAGTCTACCAAATGGATGTCAAGTCAGCCTTTCTAAATGGAGATTTAAGTGAAGAAGTCTATATGGAACAACCAGAGGGTTTCAAACTGTCTGATAACCTTGACTTAGTATGCAAGCTGAAGAAAGCTTTATATGGTTTAAAACAGGCCCCTCGAGCCTGGTATCACAGACTAGATACATATCTCAAAGACAAAGGATTCAAGAGAGGAACAACTGACAACAATATGTATATTAAAACAGAGGATAATAATTTGCTCATTGGACTAGTCTATGTAGATGACATCATCTTTGGATGTAATAAGGATTCATTGATACAATGGTTTTCTTCTACCATGGAGTCTGAATTTGAAATGTCTATGATAGGAGAACTGTCATTTTTTCTTGGTATGCAAATTACTCAGAGGCACGAAGGGATGTTCATTTCTCAAGAAAAATATCTAAGATAAATGCTGAAAAGGTTTCAAATGGAAGATTATAAACCTGTGGGTACACCTATGGTAATTGGATGTAAATTAAGCAAGGATGATGATTCACTTGATGTTGATCAAAGCTCATATCGATCAATGATAGGAAGCGTGTTGCACATCACAACATCTCACCCAGACATAATGCATGCTGTAGGAATGGTAGGAAGATATCAGGATGCACCTAAACAGAGTCATTTGCAAGCTGTCAAAAGGATATTCAGGTATTTGAAAGAAACAATGACTTATGGTTTGTGGTATCCCAGAAATCAAAATCTTCAGTTGACTTCTTATTCAGATGCAGATTGGGCAAACTGTGTTGATGAGAGAAAAAGCACCAGTGGAGGAGTATTCTTCCTGGGTGACTCCTTAGTAGCCTGGCTTAGTAAAAATCAAGGTTCCATTTATTTATCAACCACAAAGGTAGAGTACATTGTTGTTGCTACCTGTTGCACTTAGGTATTATGGATGATTCAGACACTTGCAGATTTGGAGGTAAAATACACTGCACCGATCCCAATTCGTTGTGATAACACTAGTGCCATCAGTGTGTCTAAAAATCCTGTATTCCACTCCAAGACCAAGTATATTCCAATAAAATATCATTTTTTGAGAGAGCAGGTCACCAATCAGATTGTTCAGGTCAATTACATTCCCACTACAGAACAAATTGCAGACATCTTTACTTTTTTTTTTAAATAAAAAAGGGTAGTTCCTGCTATATTATAATATCTCAAAAATTTGACAAAATAAACAGAGTCATGGCTATAGTCACCAAAAATGTTGTCGGTAACCGGAAACCAGCATAAGTAGGAGGTAACTATCAGTTATACAGTAATACAACCATAATAAAAGAGACATCTGTCCTGCCCTGAGGAAACCAGGACAGATGCCAAGGGTCCAGATAAACTTAAAGCAGTTACACAGTAAAACTAAAAACCTATAAAACATAAGAACCTATGCACACGGTGACATGTCGTGCCGTCCAGCTTTCCAGGTCCTCGCCAGAATGGAAAAAGTCTGAGTGCACAAGGGGCACTTTCGCTGAGCTGGAGCCCTGGAGAACGCATCAAGTAACAGATCCATACGCTAACCCATGAGGAGGGCCATGTGTTCCAAGTATTCCATGTGGCTACAGAGCTCAAACACCAAGGCCAGGTGTTCTTCACTGAGGAGAGGACCATGCATTCCACCACCCAGGCCACTAGGAGGAGCAGTCTTCAGTTCCACAGCTTCGCCAATGTCGACCGCCTGCTTCCACTGCACCCCGACCGTCTCTGCGTTCACCAACTTCTCAGCACCTGTAGAATTCAGGTCATCCTTCCATGGGATTTCCTCAATTACGCAGCCAGGAAGGTCATCTTCCATAGTCGTGATACGCTTGGTGCCCTGTCTGCTGGGCGTCTCCATGGCACTATGAATCTCGTCGTGCGGCAAGTCCCCAATCGACAGGTCCTCCTCCACGACACAGGATGGAAACAGCACCGTGGTATCGGCCTCCTTCCCAGCCCTACTGTAGTCGGCGCCCTTCTCGGTGATGGAGTCGAGCAACGTCCTCCCCTCAACCTGGGCCCTCTTCCTGAGAATGGATGACGTCAAGGCCAGAGCACGCTCAAGATCCTCCTCCCACCGCCTCTGCTCTTTATGTGCTGCCCAAGCTGAACCCCGTCAAGGCTTTCCATGATGCCTGACCATTGTACTCAAGCCAATGCCAATCAAACGCAGAGCTGAATTGGAAAGAAACCAGGTCGAGAGTGGCTGCACTAGAAGCCTGTCTTCGCCGCTCAGGTTCAAAAGAAAGAAGGCAGGAGCCTTTATAGACACACATAAAAGCCACCAACACTGGAGAATATTCTCGGAGTGCAGTAAGAAGGCAAGAAATAACCATGGCATAGCCGCACCAAGAGCCTTTCTTCGTTGCTCGAGCTCCAAAGAAATACCATAACCGAATTGCCAAAGCCTCTGTCCATCCATATTCACAATGAAACTGTGTGCACAGGGGGGGTTAATGTCCACCTGAGGGAGGCGTACCTCCATCACATATCCACTGCTATGACCATCCACCATTGTTAATGTGAATGTGTGGGTGGCGGCCATCAACCATTAAACCAGGGCTGAGTGTGTGTCCAGGTGTCAACTCCATTATCCCGCGTGTCACCCCATCTGGGGATTGCAGACATGTTTACTAAACCTATAGCAAAGACACCATTTGAATATCTTAGACAGAAGCTAGGTGTCATCCCGTCTCACATCTAAGAGAGTCCATCCTGTCAGGGGGAGTCTTGTATTGGTTGCATATCTGATACCTCCTCAAATTAATGCAACAACTTAGGGGGAGCATGTTTCTTCTTTGACATTGATGTTAAAGGGGGAGAAAAGAGTCTGGGAGGAGAGTACAAATGCATGTGGGTGCTTGTGTTGCCATCAATGCCAAAGGGGGATATTGTTGGAAAATATTTAACAGATAGCGAACAGATAGCGAATGCTTGTCATTGATGGCAAGTACAACAATGAAGATGGCATGAGTACAAAAAGTATGTAATAGATGGGAATTATGAGAATACGCTGCAAAGAAGATTCGAATAAGCTTAGAAGAGACAGTGCAGAGGATTGTTGGAAGATCATTGATGGAAAGATAAAAGTAAGCTCGGGAGGAGAAGCATCATTTCTGATTGTTGGATCCCATTTAAAATTCCTGATGACTGTCAGATCAAGTGTTGATTGGGACTATTGATCCCACGCCATTTCGGGGTTTCGCGAATCACGACTTGGAGAGGCAAGAAACATAACCATCGAAATCGCGATATGCGATATCGCAATTTAATCGCAGCCATCAGATCAAGGTTTGTTCTGGACCATTGATACAAATCCATTTCAGAGCTTCGCGACTCGCGACTTGGAGAGGAAAGAAACATAACCATCGAAATCGTGATATGCGAAATCACAATTTAATCGCAGCCATCAGATCAAGGTGTGATCTGGACCGTTGATCCGACTCCATTTCGGAGTTTCATGACTCGCGACTTGGAGAGGAAAGAAATATAACCACCAAAATCGTGATATGTGAAATCGTGATATGATCTGATCCATTGAATTAAGATCAAATCTGGACCGCTGAATCATAGGACAAGTCGCTGACTTGGAGTCAATAGAGAATGGTGTGGAAACTCACGAGATGTGAGATTGCGATAAGATCTGGACCATCCGATATATGGATATTTCAACCATCGATCAGACTCAATGAAGTGTATAAACTCGTGAAATATAAAGTGCCTTTTGGCATAGCCTATGGTCACCGCCGGTGGTCACGAGAAGGGAAGGAGTCAGTTTAGATAAGCTCCATTTCGGGGTTTCAGGGATCGCGACTTGGAGAGTCAAGATGCCTCATCTCCAGATTCACGAAATGTGAAATCGTGAAAGAGATTTATGCATAAGCGCTTGGTCATAGCCATGGTCATATAAAGGAAGGAGCCAGCACAAAAAAACTTTGTTTCGGAGTTTCAGAACTCATGACATGAAGACTCAATATGTCTCATCACAGAATCTCCAAACTGCGAAAGTGTGAAACGGGTAAATAACACAAGAACCCTTCAGAGTTAATCCAATGATGCAGGTGAATCTAAGCATAATCGAAGGGCTATTGTTGCATGCCATAGTGTAACTGCCAGAAACCACTGATGGTTTCTGCCAGAGGACTCAAAGACACTTCGGGGTGATTGACAAAGGAGATGAAGAGTCTCTAGGAATATTCAAGAGGGATGAAGATGCTCGCGGAGGCGATTGACAGTTGGATGAGCATTGAAGCTTGTAACTGGAACAGAGAAGGTGAGCTCGACTGTCACAGAGAAGACAAAGAGTCTCAACTGCCAGAGAGGCTGAGGAATCTCAACATTACATACAGTGATGTTGAACGAGTGGAAAAACGGCTAGAGAAGCAGAAGAGTCACGATGATGATCAGACAGAGCACTCGAGTTGAGGAGGATATCGGTGCGGTGTGAGTATGCAGAGGTATTGCGCACATTGCATGCACAAGGTGCACAAAAGCTATAAATACACAGTACAGAGAAGAGATGCAGTTGTTGTTGTTGTTGCTGGAATTGATGTGGATGTTGTTGTTGAAGGTGATTCATGCATGAAGAAGGATCAGAGTGCAGCAGTTGAAAAGAACAGAAGAAGAACTATGCAGTGAATGGACATGGTGCACAGAGCATAAAAAGCAGAAGAACAGAATGGGCAGCGGATGCATGCTAGAAGACAGTGAGGAAGTCTGAGTAGCAAAATCTTGCAGAACAGTGATAAGACTGGTAAGCTATTATTGAACACTATATCACTATAATAGGTTTTAGTATTTCATATTCATAATCCAGGGTGGTTGGGAGGTGCTAGGGAGGAAAGGTGTCCTTAGAGGTTCAAGTGGGGGCTTGAACACAGGGAGTTGCTGCTTCCTTCTAGTTGGTGCTAGAGAAACCAGGGAGTTGGTGCTTCCTTCTAGTTGGTGCTAGAGAAACCAGGAAGTTGGTGCTTCCTTCTAGTGGGTGCTAGAGAAAAAAAGAGAGTTGGTGCTCTCAGCAAGTTGCAGCTTGCAAAACAGAGGTTGTAGCCTCACAATGAGTTGGTGCTCAAATGTATGATAATGTAAAGAATGTAAATAATACTTATCATATAAAGAAGAAGAGGTTTTTACCCTATATATGTTTCCTTGGGAAATATTTGTCTCTATGTTTCTCATATATGTGACTGATGTTGAATGTGGCATTGTTCATTTCCCTGCATTATTGTGATCATCATTGAGTTCCTTGTAAATATTTTAAAAGAAGCATGATTGTTTAAGCACGATGACAACTGATTCACCCCCTGCTCTCATTTGTCCAACATAGTGAGTATATGTAAAAAAAATTAAACCCATCAATTATTAATAAAATTTATTCATTATTCCATGATGTCCACTAAACTTATTTATTTTGATCAATTCAATGAGAGAGTTCACATGGAAACTATATCTTATAATGGATATCATTTTCCACCTACAAATAAAGGTTTTAAGGTTACATTTCATGACATACCATAGAAAGTAATTTTATTCTACCAAAATTCCTCCAGGGGGGCGTGAAAACATTATTCTTTTCCCTTCACCATCTATGAAATTTTATTGCACATTCCTACCCAATTTTTGGGTTAGAGCACAGAAGGATACAAAGGAACCTCCCAAATCCAATCCATTCCTTTACCTACCATTCCTTTCCTTACCTTGCCATGTCTTACCTTATCATGCCTTTCCATGCCATGACTTTCCTTACCATGCCTTTCCTTTATTTTCCATGCCATGCCATGCCATGCCTTGCCTTGCCACATCATGCCTTGTCTTTCCATTGCATGCGTTGCCTTTCTATTCCATGCCATGTCATTCCATGCCTTTCCTTTCCATGACATGCCATGCCATGTCATTTCCATTCCATTTACATGCCTTTCCATGCCATTGTCATGCCATGCCATGACATTTCCATGCCTTTTCATACCATGCCATTCCATTTCCACTCCAGTGACATGCCTTTCCATATCCATCCCATTTCCATGGATTTCCAAGCCATGTCATGGAATTGTCATGTCTTTCCTTGCCATTTCATGCCTTTTATTGCCATGCCATGCCTTGCCATTCCATGGCATGGCATGCCATGACATGCCTTTCCTTTCCATGGCATGTCATGCCATTCCATTACCACACCATTTCCATGAATTTTCATGCCATTCCATTTCCATGCCTTGTCAATCCATGCCATACCATGCCATTTCCATGCCTTACAATTCCATGCCATGCCATGCCATGCCATTGTGTTTCCTTGCCATGCCATGACATACCATTCCATATTGTGCCATGCCATGCCATACCATTCCATACTGTGCCATGCCATTCCATTTCCTTTCCACTCCTTTCCAATCCATGCCATACCATGACATTTCCATTACTTACCATTCCATGCTATTCCATTCCATGCCATTTCTTTTCCTTTCCATGCCATGCAATGCCATGCCATGCCTTACTAGTCCCTTAACTGCTTCAATTAACTTCATGTTAGAATGAGGTAGCCTACTCGTAAAGGCCCATAAATCTGTTGGGCCACTTGTCTCGAGGCTATATTATTTATGAGAATACTTTATAAATGTTTTTACATTGCATTTCTTGAGGTGTGAGGTTTTTTGTAGTGAGCAATGTTTTCTTGTGATGTTTCTAACAATTGATTATGACAAGACATGTCAGGTTGCATTGTTGTATTTAGAATGAGATTTCTTACCAATTATTTGAAAAGAATATACAAAGTTTCTAACAATATGATGACTTGTTTCTAAACTCTTGACTAGTTTAATGCCTAAAATTCTCCTAACGACAATCAAACTTCTAGATTTTAAGAAAGCCAAAAATAATTCGCATTTAGCAGCATCAGATTTTGATTCAAAATATTCTTTAATTATTTTATAACAATCATAATGAATAGTATAGTTAGGTAACTTACCTTCAAGTGATTTTATACCACTTTCATCGACCTAAATGTGTTTAGGAGTTCTTCTCCTGACAATGCTCAATCTAGGTAGGGAAGATGAACCCCTATTATGGCACTCTTGACCTCCCCGTTGTGGAGTTAATAATTTTTCAATTCTTTCCCCTTCAATCACTGGAAGATCAAATATGGGAGGAGAGTAGACATGGGATTGAATAGTTTCTTGAACGTTTGAATATCCAGCAAGAGGTTGCACCATGCGAACTTCTTCACCACAATGTTGTACACTAGTTTCCTCTCTAATTTCATCCATTGTATAATCTTCTCCAAGCAAATCCTCCATCATCTGGTCATCCACACAAAAATTTCTTGATGAGATAATGTATGGATTGGTCTCTACTGAACTCTTGTGATTTTTTTTTGGTGATGGAGGAGAAACAACAACAACATCTATTCTGCTTGAAATTGGATTGGCCTCTTTTGAAATCCTTCCCTTTTAAATACATAACATTTCCTTTTCTCTTTCTTCTTCTACCTTTTCGATCAGTTTCTCTATTCTTGAGGAATATATTTCTTGAATATGTTGGTTCCCCATGTTTAAAGAGAAAAATTGGCTTCCAAAAACCCCAACAAGACAAGAATACAACAAATTTTTCTTGGTATTACACAAGAAGACAACTAACAATTCCAATTCTTTAATTGTCTTGGTATTACACAAATAACAATTCCAATTCCAATTGGATAAATTTGTCTTGGTATTACACAAATAACAATTCCAATTGGAAAATATTTTATTCCAATTCCAAGAATACACAAGAAGACAAAAACAACAATTCCAATTGGACAAATTTGTCTTCCAATTCCAATAAGACACAAACAACAATTCCAATTCCACTTGGAAAAATTTGTCTTCCAACTCTTCCCACAATGGTCTTGCAATAGCACATAACTATCTATGAATCAAACAAAAATACTAAAATAAGAAAAAACATGTGTATGCGCCCTATTTTTGTGTGCAGATCTCAGGAAATATTTGTCGAGCTTGAGATAGATGAGGTAGTGGAGTGTGCTTGGCACCAAACAATGCCAAGGAGGAATGCACATGTGTTCCTACTAGGCATAAATGAACAAAAACTACAAGGATATCAAGTCACAATATAATTGCATGTTCTTTATGAAATAGATATATCGTTTATTATAGACCAAACTTCTTTATGAATAAACATGTATAGGGGTATG
Source organism: Picea engelmannii (assembly GCA_009831015.1). NCBI lineage: Eukaryota > Viridiplantae > Streptophyta > Pinopsida > Pinales > Pinaceae > Picea > Picea engelmannii. The sequence continues at coordinate 576,264 of ML778403.1, forward strand.
GGGGAAAATAGGAACTAAGGGGTTAGGATTGAAAGTGTTTTCAAGAATACAGTAATGGTTAGAGAACCAATATGTGGGTGACATGGGTGCAAGGGTTGTGGGGACTTTAACAAGAGGTATATGCACAGTTCACTCATGGATCGAGTGGGGAGGGGGTTAATGGTTGAGTATAGGTTATTCCTAGGCTTAGAAGGAGCTAGGGGGTCTAGGTCATGATACAAATATAGCTCTAGCTCTATGTCATGGTCTAGGTCATGGTATAGGTCTACATTATGGTAATCATATAGATCTTGGTCATGTTCTAGGTATTTCCATATTTAGGTCTTGATATGTCTAGGTCTAGGAATAGGTCTTGACATGTATAGGTCAAGTCCATTTCTTTCCTTGTGATGTAGGGAGGAGGGGTGGAGAGAGAGGAAGAAATAGAGTGTGAGACGGGGAGAGGGGAAGAAAAAGAGAGTGAGAGAGAGTGAGGGACATGGATATAGAGAGAGGGGTATAGAGAGAGAGTGTGAGAGGAAGGGGGGGGGAGAGGGGAAGGGGGTTAGATAGAAGAAAATATAGCAAGGTGGGGAGAGTGGGGGAGAGAGAGGGAGGGGGATATAGGGAGAGAGTGTGTGAGGGTTAGATGAAAGAGGTAAAGTGAGAAGGGGGTAGAGATGGATTTTTTGAGAGTGTGATAATGTGGGAGAGGAATATCAAGAGGGGGGGTAGAAAGAAAGAGTGAGAGTGAGACTAACAAGGAGAGAGAGAAAGAGGTGGTGTATGTAAGAAATAAAGAGAGGAGAGATATAGGAGGGAGGTAAAAAGGAGAAGAGGGAGGAGGGGGAGATAGAGAGAGGAGGATACTTGGAGGGGGGAGAGAGAGAGAGAGAGATAATCAAAGAGAGGTGATATAGAGAGGGACTAAAAAATTATTGTGAATAAATAATATTGAATCCACTAAAATATTATGGTTATATTAAAATAAAAAAATTGATTCAACATAATATAATCATCATTAAACCATGTGAAATCATTATTAAACCATAGGTGAACGATATTATCCATAAAATATCATTATTAAAAAATAGGTATAGGCATACTGCACTTAGGGCTTGGGTGTGGAGGGGTTTAAGGGTAGAGTATAGCTTGTGTGTAGGATTAGATGGAGATAGGGGGGTCTAGGTCACAATATAGGTCTAGTGCATGGTGTAGGTCATGGTCATGTTCATATAAGTGATCGTATAATTACGCCATTGGAAGAATAAAAAAACTTAACACTCACCTTACATGTGATACTACATTTCTTTGTTGCACATATCCTTTATTCGATGTGAGACCTGCCTCACCTTTAGATGGATAGAGACAGAGGGAGGTATAACTATGGGAAACGATAAGGAGGTAGGGAGGGAGAGAGAAATAGGGGAAAATATAGAGTGAGAGTGAGACTAATAACAAGGAGAGATAAAGAGGTGGTAGATGTAGGAGAGAAAGAGTGGAAACATAGTGGGATAGAGGGGGAGAGAGAGAGGGAGGAGGGGCATGGAGAGATAATGTGTGAGTGTGAGAGGGGGGAAGAGCAAGAAAGAGAGGAGGGTTTGAAAATGAGTGTGTTAGTATGTGAGAGGGAGGGAGAGGGAGACAAAGAGTGGGGGTACATAAAGAGAGTGAGAGGAAGGGGGGGATAGATAGTGGGTAGGGGTACATGTATGATAGAGACAATAGAGAGATAGTGGGAGGGGGGAAGAGAGAGGGAGGGAGGGAGGAGGGTTTAGAAAGAGAGGGAGACTAAGCATGAGAGGAAGGGGGGATAGAGAGATATAAAGAGATAAATTGGGGGAGTGTAGAGGAGAGAGAGGGAGGGGGATACAATGAGTTAGTAGTGGAGGGGGATACAGAGTGAGGGGGAGAGACAATTACATTAAAGAGAGAGAAGGGGGTGAGGGAGATAAGGGGAGGGAGGGAAAGAGAAAACAAGAGTAAAATAGATATTGAGAGTGGGACAGAGAGATTGAGGGATAGGGTAGAGAGAGGGGGGGTAGAGAAAGAAGGGGACAGAGGGAAAGACCCAGGAAGAGAAGAAGAGAGATCGAGAGTGAGATGGAGAGAGATAGAGAGGGATGTAGAATGAGAAATAAATAAAGAGGGGAAGAGAGAGAGAGAGTGGTACTAAAAACAAGAAGAGAGAGAGAGAGAGAGAGAGAGAGAGGGAGATGGGAGAGAGGGGGGAGTATAGGGGGATGGAGGGAAAAATGGGAAGAGGGAGTGGGAGAGAGACAGAGAAAGAGGAGGAGGGAAAGATGGGGGAGAGAGAGAGGGGGGAGGAGGGAGAGAGAGGGAGGGAGAGAGTTGAATTTGGGGGATATAGAGAGGGATTTGATGCAATATTGTGAGGCATGATGAGGCAAGGTCTAGGTTTAGGTAATGGTCTAAGACTAGGTCTATCTCTAGGTCTAGGTATAGGTATTGAGATGTCTTTGCAAGGCTAGGTCAAAGTAATTTCTTGTTTTACCATTGCTTTCCTTGGAATGTTCCACTCTTTCTAGTGTGCGAGAGTGTGGGAAGGAGAGAGAGGAAGATAAAGAGGGGAGGCAAAGACTGAGTGTGTTAGAGTGTGGGAAGGAGAGAGAGGAAGACATAGAGGGGGGATAGAAATCATGTGTGTGAGAGTGTGGTAGGGAGAAAGAGGAAGAAAAAGAGGGGATGTAGAGAGTGAGTGTGTTAGAGTGTGCAAGGGAGAAAGAGGTATAAAAAGAGGGGATGTAGAGAGTGAGTGTGTTAGAGTGTGGGATGGAGAGAGACAGAGACATAGAGGAGGGATAAAGAGTTTTGGAGGGAGAGAGAGGGAGACATAGAGGGTGTATAGAAAGTGTGTGTGTGTATGTGAGTGTGGGAGAGAGAGAGAGGTAGAAAAACAAGGGAGATAGAGAAAGGAAGACATCAAGGGGGGATATAAAGTGTGTGTGAAAGAGTGTGGGAGGGAGAGAGAGGAAGACAAAGAGAGGAGGTAGAGAGTGAGTGTGTTAGAGTGTGATAGGGAGAGAGAGGTATACAAAGAGGGGAGGTATAGAGTGAGTGTGTTTAATTGTGAGAGGGAAAGAGAGGTATAGAAAGAGAAGAGGTAGAGAGTGAGTACTTTAGAGTGTGGGATAGGTAGAGAGAAAGACAAAGAGGAGGGGTAGAGACAAATTGTGAGAGGGAGGGAGAGATAGATAGAGAGGGGGGGAATAGAGATAGATAGTGAGAGGAATGGAAGCACAAAGGGAGACATAGAAAGGGGGGTAGAGAGAGAGTGATAGGAAGGGGGGGATATAGAGGAAGAAAAAGAGGGGGAATAGAGAGAGAAAGGGGGGCAAAGAGAGTGAGACTAAGACTAACAATGAGGAAAAAGAAAAAGAGTGGGAGATAGGTGGAAGAGAGAGGGGAAGGAGAGACAAAGGGGAATAGAGAGAGAGAGAGGGTGTGAGATTCTGAGGCATGTCAAGGTAAGTTCTAGGTCTACATCTTTCCATGCATTTTGATGTTTAAGTATTTCCATGTATAGGTCTTACCATGTATAGGAGTGTGAGGGAGAGAGAGGGAGATAGATAGGGGGTAGAGAGGGAGAGTGAGAGGGACATAGATAGGGGGGATAGATGTAGGAGAGAGAGAGAGAGAGGAGGGGTATGGGAGGTATGGAGGAATGACTTATAGGAAGACAAAAAGGTGAGGTATAGAGTGAGTGTGTTAGAGTGTGGGAGGGAGAGAGAGGTAGACAAAGAGGGGAGGTAGATAGTGAGTGTATTAGAGTGTAGGAGGGAGACATAGGGATACATAGAGGGGGGATAAAGAGTGTGGGAGGGAGGGAGATGGATACATATAGGGGGGATAGAAAGTGTGTGTGCAAGAGTGTGGGAGGGAGAGAGAGGTAGAAAAATAAGGGAGGTAGAGAGTGTGTGTGTTAGAGTATGGGAGGGAGAGAGAGAGAGGAAGACATGGAGGGGGGATATAAATTGTGTGTGCGAGAGTATGGGAGGGAGATAGAGGAATACAAAGAATGGATGTAGAGAGTGAGTGTGTTAGAGTGTGGGAGGGGGAGATATGTAAACAAAGAGGGAAGGTAGAGAGTGAGTGTGTTAGAGTGTGGGAGAGGGAGAGAGCAAGACAAAGAGGATGGGTAGAGATAAAGTGTGAGAGGGAGACAAAGACGATGGGTAGAGACAGGGATAGTGAGAGGAAGGGAAGTAGCTAGGGAGATGTAGAAGGGGGGGTAGAGAGAGAGTGAGAGGAATGGGGGGATACAAAGGGAGACATAGAATCATAATAGAGATAGAAAGAGGGGCAGAGAGAGTGAGATTAAGACTAAAAACAAGGAGATAGAGAAAGGGTAGGAGAGAGGTGGAAGAGAGAGGGGAGGGAGGGAGGTAAAAAGGGGTAGAGGGAGAGAAAAAGAGAGAAATATTGGAAGAGGCGGAGGATAGGGAAGGAGTGGGTGTGAGAGTCTGAGGCATGTCAAGGTAATGTCTATGTCTACATCTTTCCATGCCTTGTGATGTTTAGGTCTTTCCATGTCTAGGTCTTACCAATTATAGGAGTGTGAGGGAGAGAGAGGAGACAGACATAGGGGTAGAGAGGGATATTGAGAAGGAGATAGAGATAGGGGATATATGTAGGAGAGAGAAAGAGAGGGGGAGAGGGGTGGAGGAATGAATTTTAGGATCATGGGCATGCTTCTAAGAACTCACATGCATTATTTTGAATTCATTTTTTTTGGGGCAGGATTGAGAAGGTGTATGCTGATTTGGTTGGCTCGTATTTAGATTCGAGATGACAAACCTAGTGGTTCGGTCTGCAAATTGATAAAAACCTATATTTTTGTGAATACCCCTCTATATCTATGTCTTTGAAGTTATTTTTCTACTGGATAAATAAACAAAACTATATAGATAGATAGAGTGGAAGATGCACATTTTGAATATATAATTTAAAAAACAAAATGTAGTTTATTATTTTTAATCTATTTTTTTCTTCACATATATCAAAATCCTAGAAGATATATCTTTCTTATTTCTGCTATAATGTTTTAGAAAAAAACAAATTTGACATAGTTATTCACAATGTTTATGAATAAAAGTTGTATATTTAGAAATCTAATTCAATTTCATAATATTCTTACACCATATTCAAATTCATTGTAAAACTACCTTGAAAAATACCTCCAAGTTAACATATTGTTGTTTTTCGATGTTGTAATTTCCACTAACGCTTCATGAGAGACCATCATTAACTTGCACACACACACACACACAATGTTGAAGGAAAATCTCCCTACGGACAGGTAGATCGCCTCAAAGAGCTAGACTCTTAACTCTAAGACAAAAAGTGCTTATCATGGTCACTGCATTCCTTTTAGATCTAGGTGGACTAGTGTGTGAGGAGGAAGGAGAGAAGAAGTACCTTTTACTAGTGTTTGTCCCTGCACGCTCCGAGTTGAGCTCTGATCTTTCTCTCTTCGATAAGCCCTGTAGACAAACAAAGTACGACCACTTCCTACTCTATCAAGATTAGTCCAAAATAGGTCTGTCTACTTAAGAGACAAATTCATGTGAGATTGAACACGAATTAGAAAGAAACAGGCCAAGAAAATTAGATTAATGAGGACAAAACATTGCTTATAGCCGTAGATGAATTGCAGCAGTTTCGTCAAGTCCTCCTTGTCTAACCCTTGCTCAAAAGATCCACGATCTTAATGATGATAGCTTCATCGATTTCTCCCTATGAGATCATAGGTCTCTTGCCTCCAAATTATCTTTGTTCCAACACCACTTATAAGATCATAAGTTTGGTGTGATTCTCCTTTTTCAGTCCCCTTTTCACCATGAGAAAACTTGATTATATAGCCTTGGAGAGGCTTTAACCACTTGAGATATACTTGGGGAAGGTGAGGATGTCCTTCAGTTGAGGATCTGCCCTAAGATCATTGTTGGACTAGGGATTCGAGCTCAACTACCTTCTAAGAATGAAAATATCCTTCCCCCATTCATATCAACAACTCAATTGTTGCCTAAAGTAGGTAGCACTCCCTCAAAAGGGCACTCAGAGCACTATAGCGCTCCCTAGTAGGCTTCAGGGGAGCGCCAGCGCTCCTGAGGGTAGGAGAGCTCCTGCAGAAGGGCCAAAGAGATTTATAATTCTCCCAGACAGTGTAAGGGGGAGCGCCATCACTCCCAGAAGAGGTATAGGGGAGCGCTCCCCTCCGAAAACTCAGTTTTTGAGGTGCTTTCAGATGGCAAAAGGTTTGCAATCCTGCTGACTCATTTCTCCTCTTCCAAATCAAATGTTTGAGGTGTTTCAAGTGTCCTTCTCATGTTATTATAGTTACGACATAGGCATCATGGCAGCATGATTTCTTTGACACTTGCGACACTTGTGAGAAACATGCGACACTTGCGACCTTGTGAGAAAAATGCGACACTTGTGACCTTTGTAATGATGACACTTGCGACACTATCAAAGTGAGTATTTTTTATGTGTAACACACACACACACACACACATATACCATGTGTTAGATCGATGTTGAGTATAAAAGGAATCAAACATGGTCTATAAAAACATAGCATTAATTATTTTACCTGAACTAGATATTGAAATATTTTATTTATAGCAGACATTGAAATATATATTTTTTATTAATATTTTTTAAATGTTACATGTCAAGTCCATATTAAACATGGAAAGAATTACATGTCTCCCTCATAGTAGTGGAAGAAAGTGCCTTTTCACATAAATGGTAAGGGATCAATTTGGTATTTATACTTAGAAAATTGAAATACACATGTACAAATTATCAAAGTTGCACGATTACCTTTGTAGTGGCGGGCATAGAAGAGGGTAAACATATCTATCTAAATCAGAAGAGAAGGGAAAAGGAAGGATGAAGGATTGAGAGACAGAGATAGTATGAATATGATGTAGCAAAGGTCGTCCTCGTCCTTTTGGCCCTCTCTTGAAGAAGCCAAAAAAACAAAAGTTGTCCTCATCCTTTTGGCCCTTGCTAATATGTGCTCATCATATATTTTCTTATAATTTACTTTGCTAATATGTACTCATCATATATTTGCCTCTAACAATATATGTTTATTATATTCATATTCTAATCACATTCATTTTATTTTCCTTTTTATTATCTTGAGTGTTTTTCATTATGTTGCTAGATTCACTGACACCTTTAACTTGTTCATTTTGAAATGTACTATCACTGAAATTATCCATGCATTAAATCATTTTGCACTATATAATACATTTGATTTTTTTGTTAAATATTTGTAATTTTTATCTATTTTAGTTATGGCCCACATTGAAATATTCTTTTTAAATGCCACTTATCTATGATTTTGAATACAAAGCACATGGAGTTGAACTTGTGAGCTCTTAGGAGGAAATACATGTTCTTAACAATTACGCCCACTCAATTTATTTCATTTGAACTGGATATTAAAATATTTTTTTTATGGCCGACATTGAAATAGTTTTTTGTTATTAATATTTTTAAATGTTTGTGTGTCAACTCCATGTTGAACATGGAAGGAATTACATATATCCCTCATAGTGGTTAAAGAAAGTTCCTTTTGAAACAACTAGTAGAACCAATCAATTGGATATTTATACTTTAAAATTGAAATACAAATGTAAAAATTGTCGAAGATTAATCTGTTATGTGCGAGAGCCTTTTTGTGGCAGGCAGAGAAGAGGGTAAACAGATCTATCTGGAGTAGAAGAGAAGGGAAAAGGAAGGACAAAGGATTGAGAGACGGAGAGAGTAGAAATACGATGGAGAAAAAGACATACTCATTCTTTTGGCCCTCTCTTGAAGAAGAGAGAAAGGAGCATATTGTTGCAGAAGAAGCATTGCATAAGAATAATTACAGACAAACTATCATCAGTGATTCTATCAATAAACGTGGCAGAGGAAGCGTAAGAGAAAGGGGAAGGGGGATTGGAATAGGTAGGAGAAGAGGAAGGTACAATGATAGTGACAGTGGCAACATGAAGAAATAGTCAGGCAAGGGAAATGGAGGCATAGGTTCTTCTTCCTCTTGGGGAAATATTGTTGATGAAGCAGCAACAAAGGTTGAGGTGGATGAGGAGGTTGTGATTGAGGAACCCATTTATAGATACAAATTTAATGAGCTTCATCTAGGAACCATGGGCCATATTCTAACTATTAAATTCCTCGATTCCACTCCCATTTCAACTGTCGCTATTCCTGTATCCGAATTCCTTGTGGGCGATGACAATGTTGTCATTCTATTTACTGCCATAGGTTCCCAAGGTAAATAATGTTTATATTATTGTTCATTTCTTTCTCATTTGCAAATCCATTAATAACTCAAGGAAGAACTCATTACATTATATATTCAAATGTAATGTCATTTTATTTTAGTGCATGTAATGAAGCCTGGAATGACGGTGATCTGCAGAACACGAGGATTACATTATTTAGGGGTTCCCTACAACTTTCAATGGACAAGCTGGAGATTGGCACCAAAAATGGAAACCTCAATACCGATCCCAATCAGAAAATCATTCAAGTCATTAAACTTCCCCCTGACTATTATTTTCATGTAAACATGGATAATAATCTATCACTAATAAAGTTTGAGGTCATCACTCTCGACTCTCTCAGAGATTATCAGTTCTAGTTCAAACAATCCTGGTTAAACACCATTTCATTTTTTCACCCATTTTTAAAATGTTTTTATCTGTAGTTTGTTTTGTTTGATTAAGTGGTCTTACTTTTTCAAAAGACTTTCTGGGTTTTCAAATTCAACTTTTTCCAGGTGGAACCTAGCCATGAGAATTGAAAAATTACAAAGCATGCCTTCAAACGTTTTCATGGGACGTTTGATTTATGATATACAAATACATGGATTTATCAATTCAAATTAGGTAGGGAGTTCAGATAGTATAATAAGTTCTTCTTGAATATGTTTCATTTTGAGCTTTGACACAATATCATGGGATAGAAGGAAACATAAGTCTATTGCACTCAACACTAGAATAGTAGAGTATATTTAATATTTTGATACTTGTATGGAAGCAATGTGGCTCCATAAGTTGGTTTCTAGACTGTTTGATCAAGTGTTGGATTCGACCGTGATATATTGTTATTATCAGAGTTGTGTGAATCTTTCAGAGAACCTGGTGTTCCATGACAGGTTGAAGCACATTGAGATCAAGAATTATTTTCTTCGTGATAAAGTTCAGAGGGGAGAAGTGGTTCTCTTGTAAATCCTTTGTCCAAGATGAAAATCCTATGTAGTTAAGAGAAAAGTTGGGGATCGTGGAGACGACTTCCTTATTGAAAAAGGAAGTGATTACTCCCAGGTTGGGAGAGATCACTACTATTTTATTGATTTATGGATAGTGATTTTCCATTTCGTAAAATGATCCAAGTTGGGAAGTTCCTTTCTATTTCAGAAAGTGGTTCAATATTTCTAATAGACAGTCATTTTCCAATTCGAAAAATGTTCTAGATCAAATAGTCATTTTCATAATGAAAATGGTCCAATAGATTGTTGATGTACCGTATACAATGATTCTCGTTGTGTCCAGTGTGGTGGAATGGTCTAGGAAAATCATTCTTCTTGTCATTCACTCTGAGTAGTGTTCAAGTAGAATGGTTTGCCTCGCCAGGAATTCATTCTTTCGAAGTTCACAGTTGTAACTAGTTTCGAAGAATGGTTCTTTTTGGAGGTTGGTGCAGGAAATTCATTTCCTTAGGAAATGGTATGGACAGTGCATCCCTATGGAATACTCATTCTCTCCAGGTTTCACTAAGATTAGTTTCGGAGGAATGGCCTAATTATGTGAATGGTCCAGGTTCAGAAATCAGGGACAATTATTCTTCTATGCTTGAGAAGAATAGTCCAGATATCTCATGACTAATGCTTCAATTTTCAAGGGTAGATGCTCTTCCAAATATCACAGATGTGAGTGGAAGAATGGAACATATGACTAAGTTTGTATCATCATATTTTTTCTACAGGTTGATATCAGATGATACGATTTTTATAGAGAATGTATGTCTCGGGACAATAGGTGTATACTACTATGGTGGATGTGATACACTGATAGTGACTGTATGTTACTGGTTAATAACATTGTGCTACTGAGAGTGGATGTATACCATTGGATAGTAGTTATATACTAATATGAATAAAAAAAATTGTTTTCTATTGGATGACATTGTTTTGAATTCCATGAAGAGTATCTAGTTGGATCGTGATGATGGTTCTCAGGATTTGATCATGAGATAGCCTGTGTGGCTATGATGATGATATTGATTGAATGGTCTATTTTTTCTCAATACTATTTCCCTTAATACCTCCCTAGATAGGAGGGAGTGTTGATATTATGGTAGCTAGAAGAGATATTAACCTCCATGTATAACCTTTGACAATAGTAGAATATTCCAGGAAGTAAGAGAAATCCTAAAACATTGGATAATAACCCTAGAACACAAGTAATCTCAAGAGAATATTTAATGTTGAGTTATTAGCCTCCAGAAAGAGAAGTCAACATAGTCAAGTGAGATAGAGAAGTAAAAATAGAGGGCGTTAGAGATCATTTTTCACTCACTCACTCACAACTACATAAGGACAAGAAGTGTGCATGAATGGAGGAAAGTTGCAGCTACAATAGTGGTGACTTGGTCTCTTGGTTATGGTTTGGAATTTATTCTTGGTATTTGGTTATTCTTGCATGGTGCGCTAGCCTTGGAGAAATGTGTGCTACCTTGGTTGGCTATTAGATTGCTTCCAGAATTATTTTATCTTTCAAGTTCAAGGTGCTCAGGGGTGGCCTTTGTGCCTATGGTTGTGCGAAAACATTGCTATATTTTCTATGGTGAAATGAGCACACCTATTTTTTCGAACAAAAGTATGTATATATAGAAGTAGTGATCACGACCACAAAATAGATACACAATGGATCCATTTGAAAGAATATCATAGTCATGAAAGAGATACACTATGGATCTATGTCTCATATTGAGTGAAGGATATATGGAAACACGAGTTGAAAAAATGATCCTTCAGAAGTACCAATGTCATAAGTGGAGGTGGTACTATCCAACACAACTTGAGTAACAACATAAAATATGTGATGCTACTACAGACTCGAGGTATTTAAGTCATCCATCAATGGTATGATTCTACACTATGTGAATAGATTTGTTGAATTAGAATATAGTGAGACACCATTTGATTATTGGTAATTGATGTATATTGTTAACAAATGCGAGAAAACTAACTGATAATGATAATGGACACCAAGGTACCTAGTACAATATGGAAAGTGAGAATAAAGGAGTCGATGTTGAACCAAGGATGATTTTAGGGGCTAAATTTCACTCATGGGCTAATTTTCCATGGTTTTTCCCAAAAAAATATTCTCTATTATAAAAATGATTTGCCCAAATTCTATAGGATAAAATAATTTTACCTTGAAAATCGCCAAAATTTTATAAAAACTATATAAAATCCTTAGAAATTTGAACATTTTTACAAAAATATCGTCAAACATTTATAGTTGGCATATGAAGGATTAGTAAGATTCACTAAGGTTTCTACACTTTAAAATAAATGTTCGTCCTTAAAATCGTCCCTATGTTGAACACTTGGTAGAGTCTTTCAATAAGGTAACATTGATGTATTACCACTATCAATAGTGAGGGAACCTGTCGCTAATTACTACAAGCCCCAAGGTAGTAAGAAAGACTCTAGATTCCTATCCTATATTAGGATGTGTCGAAGTCGATAGGAAGAGATCGACTGGAAGGAGGGAATTAAGGAATCCCTTACAATCCAACATGAGAACTAGCTGAAGCCCAAATATTTGGAAGAGCTCAGATGAAAAGATTTAATGGACACACCATGAAGTATGTCTCTCGCATGCACTAGAAGGAATAGTGCACAAAAACGACCCTCTAAATAGCACCCAATAATGAATACTATGAAAAAAGGGAGGGAAACACCAATGGGGATAGATGGAATCCAAGGTACTACACAAATACCAATGTGTGAATAATGTTCTTTCCATTGAACAAAGGGAAACCAATTATTATGTGACCAATGATGAAGTGTCATCTATTGAGCACAAGGTAACCTATCAATGATGTAAATAGGGATAGGGTGTGACTCTAGAACAAACTCCCAGAGAAATGTATCATAATTAATAAAATATTACCCACCAACATGAATTCAATGGAGATGTTTCTTACTAGCAGGAGTATAGGACAAATATTGTAGTGATTCTGAGAAGTGTGTGACATATGAGAAGGTCGACTTGAAAAGTTAGGAATTCTAAGGAATGAACGACAAGGATAGAGATTTTTTATGTTGTGGAGTTCTTTCAACCTACCATCTATGACTAGAGAACATCCTTATTACATTGCATGAAAACACAACCCACTAAATGTAAGCAAGGTAAGATGAAACAATTTGGTTACGATATTATCCTATGTATCTTCTCCTTCAAGAGGGTACCTATTATTATTCTGAGAGTTTTTATGGTACCACATAGAGTCCGCGCACCATGTATGATTTGATGGGCTGAAATTATTAAAATATTAGGGGGGTTGGTGTATGAAAAATCCATATGCAGAGGAATTCTTCGATTGGTGGAAATTATAGATCATAGCCATTGAGGACTATCGCTATGAAGGGATAAGATTCATCAGGGATATCAACATACCCATTCCTATCGGTCCCACACTTGAGAAGATAAGTAAACAATATTTTAAGTTTTTAAAGTTATTTAATTTTTAATAATTTTATTTATAAAGTTCTCAAGAAGCAAACCAAAAAAAAATCATTTTTGGTGTGGGTAACAAAACCAACAAATTGACATGAATTTGTAGACATTGGAACGATTAGTTATGATGGATGCCCTCACCACCATCGTAGAGGAGGTGCTAAGGAGAAATTAAGAATGGATCCCAAAAGATTCAAGAGGATTCTCCATAATGACTAGAAGAGAATATAAATTGTTTGGCACACCATATACACATGGTGTAGATAGAAGAACTGTCAGAGCACATGCATGACATGTTGTTGGTGTACCATGGTCTTGGTTGTAGCTATTTTAGCACTTATCCAATTTCATAGTCTGTTATAGAGACACACATGTTGGGGTGGGGCCCTCAACATATATTTTATATTGTATTATTGTATCGACGTGTGTCTATATATATATGAGAGAGAGAGAGAGAGAGAGAGAGAGAGAGAGAGAGAGAGAGAGAGAGAGAGAGATGGAGAGAGAGAGATATTTCAGGCTAGGATTTCTATTTTGTAACTCTGACCCACATTTTTTTACTTAATGAACATTAAAGCAATATATACAAATATTTTTTCTTTGGTATTTTAGATTGTTATGTGTAAATGTGAAAAAATTATATACATTTATGTGTGTAATTATGATTTTTAATTATGATACAAATTCCAATCCAAAACGTAATTAAAATATACATCATATACTGAATTTTTAGTCCTAAAAATGTGAACATACATAACGTAGTTATGAAAATGTTCTAGAAGAATTACCCAAAGGAATTGTCAGAGAAGTGTAGGATCACACACATGGTATTGATCATTTGATTGTGAAACTACCAACTAGGAATCCAAGTAAACTTCAAGTGGAAGGATACCATGCAAAATGGAATATCTTAGAAGCTCAGTGAAAGAACTATATTCAGCCACATTATTGGTCATTGCCCCATACAAGCACCTTTGGATGCTACCACTTGGTCCAAAGGTGAGTGAATCACCCACACGGTGGAAGGAAGGTTTTGAGTGTGATGGATGGTTCCATCCATGAACATGATATATAATTAAGACTACAGTGACATATTCCAATCAAGCATTAGCATCATAAGCAAACCAAAAGAGAAATAAAATAAACTATACAAATCCTAAATGCTATCAATGTACAATAATTAAAAATCGAAAAATGCCTAAGCATTGACACTCAAGTGTAGTACCTCTATATTTAGAGCCGATTTCTAGGCTCCAATAGCACATTACCCTCATAATCAGATAATTCATAATATCCCTTTTGTAGGTCACACGACATGATGTATGGAGCATGCCACATTGGGTTAAACGTTCTCGCTCCTAACACATCCTTGTCTTGATCGTAAACTAAACCAAGGTCTCCCTTAGGAAAAATCCTTATGAGAACATAATTATCATATTGAATCTTGACACTCTTTTTGTGCATCTCATTTGCAGTGGCAACATCATGATGTTGCTCATCAATATGTTTTGGGTGAACAATATGTGCATCCAATTCAGTCATGTTCATAAGAAGCTCAATAGAAATATTTAAAGAAGGAATCTCACATTCAATCAAGGTGGCTGCTTCCACCCTGTGAACAAGTTATAATGGAGAGAAGCCCTTAAAATTCTTAGCAAAGGTCTGGTACATCCATAATTCCAGATAAAGCATCAGATGCCAATTTTATTTACTCACATTGATAGTCCATTGAAGTATGGTCTTAAGAGACTTGTTGAAGCCATATACTTGAAAATTCAATTACAGATAATAAGTAGATGAATTCTCTTTCTTAAAACCGAGTTTCCTTAGCCACCCAGTGCAGGTACCATTTTTGGTTTCCCTTTTGAATAATAAATCATAGAAATGACACCTATTTTTGGGTTGTAACCCTCATCAATAACTAGAAAGTGTTTTAAAACATCCTAAGTTACATATTAAGTTACAACATGGATAGTCAATAAAAAGAGACTATGTAAAACATATTAAGTTACAACTGGTGTAGCTACCTAGTGTAGGTACCATTTAGGGTCCACTTTTGAATAATACGTCGCAAAACGCATGCCTGTTTCAAGGCACTACCCCTCATTAGTGGATAGATAGTGTTGTACATTATGCGTGTCACTAAAAAGGGACTAATAAAAACATATTAAGCTACAATTGTTGTAGCCATCCAGTGCAAGTACCCTTTTGACTCCCCTTTTGAATAATACATCGCAAAAATCACACATGTTTTGGTGTGCTGCCCCTCATTAGTGGCCAAATAGTGTTGTACATTTTTTGTGTAGGTATCCTTTCGGTTCCCCTTTTAAATAATACTTCGTAGAACTCATGCCTTTTTCAGGGCACTACCCCTCATCAATGGAAAAAAATGTTGTTTCTTCTGTGTTTTATTGAAAAGGGTCTAAAAAAAACGTCTCAAGCTACAACTTCTTTAACCACCAAGTGAAGACACCCTTTTGGGTCCCCTTTTGATGAATACATCGCAGAACTCATGCCTATTTTGGGGTGCTACCCATCATCAATGGCCATACAATGGTATACATTATGTGTGTCACTACAAAGGGCCGAAGAAAAACATCTTAAGTTACAACTATTATAGACACCCATTGAATTTAACCTTTCGAGTCCCCTTTTGAATAATACATCGTATAAATCACACCTGTTTTGGGGTGCTACCCATCATCAATTTCCACAAAGTGATACACATTATGTGTGACACTGCAAAGGGCCTGGGAAAAACATATTAATTTATAGTTGTTGTAACCACCTAGTGTAAGTACCCTTTTGGGCGCCCTTTTGAATAATACATCATAGAAATCACCTGTGTTTTGGGGTACTACCCCTCATCAGTGGCCATACATTGTTGTACTTTTTTTGTGTCACCATAAAGGGCCTAAGAAAAAAATGTTAAGTTACAATTGTTGTATCCAGCTAGTGCACGTGCCCTTTTGGGTCCCCTTTTGAATAATGCATCGCATAGCTCACATTTGTTTCGGTGCGCTACCCCTCATCAGTGGTAAGAAAATGTTTTATGTTCTATGTGTCACTTCAAAGGGCCTAAGAAAAACATCTTAAGTTACAGGTGTTGTGGCAATATAGTGCAGGTACCCTTTTGGGTCCTCTTTTGAATAACACATCGCAAAACTCACACTTATTTTGGGGTGCTTCCCGTAATTAGTGGCCAACCATTGATTCATTCTATGTGTCAATACAAATGACCTAATAAAAACATATTAAGTTACAATTGTTGTAGCCACCCAGTAAACGTACCCTCTCGAATCCCCTTTTGAATAATA
The DNA here is from genome assembly GCA_009831015.1 of Picea engelmannii. NCBI lineage: Eukaryota > Viridiplantae > Streptophyta > Pinopsida > Pinales > Pinaceae > Picea > Picea engelmannii. Next base: position 592,360 of record ML778403.1, read on the forward strand.
CACCACAGAATCACATCTATTTCAGGGTGCTACCACTCATCAGTGGCCAAAACATGTTACGTTCTTCATGTCATTGCAAAGGGCCTAATAAAAACATCTTAAGTTACAATTGTTGTAGCCACCCATTACAGGTACCCTTTCGAGTCCCCTTTTGAATAATACATCATAAATCTAATGATTTGTTCGGACCACTACCCCTCATCAGTGGCCATACAATATTGTATGTCCTATCTGTCACTGCAAAGGGCCTAAGAAAAACATATTAAATTATAGCTATTGTAGCCACCTAGTCAAGGAACCCTTTCAGGTCCCCTTTTGAATAATACATCACATAAATCACACCTATTTCATGGTGCTACCCCTCATTATTGACCAAACAATGTTTTACGTTCTAATTGTCACTACAAAGGCAATAAGAAAAACATCTTATGTTACATTTTTTGTAGCCACCCAATGCATCCACACTTTTGAGTCTCGTTTTGAATAATAGAAATCATAACTCATGCCTGTTTCAGGGAGTTACCCCTGATTAGTGGGTAGACAGTGTTGTACATTTCGTGTGTCGCTGCAATGGGCCTAAGAAAAAAATATTAACTTACAATTGTTGTAGCCACCCAGTGCAGGTACCCTTTTGGGTCCTCTTTTGAATAATACATTGGAGAAGTCATGCCTATTTTAGGGAGCTACCCCTCATCAATGGCCAGAGAGTGTAGTATGTTCTATGTGTTACTGCAAAGGACTTAAGAAAAATATCTTAAGTTACAACGGTTGTCACATATCCTGACGTCACATTCAAACATAACTCTTCACCAACATCACATTGTGATGCAATCCAACAAATCCAAACATGATAATGTGAGAAACATTATGTTATGTCTCAATGTGAAGAATATAACGTGACATCACAATGTGTGATGCATTACCCAACATCACAATGTGACGAACATCTCCCAATGTCATAATGTGATGAACATATTCCAACATCATAGTGAGATGAACATACCCTCACATAACAATATGTGATGAACTTAAATCAATGTTTCAATGTGACAAACATATTTAGTGTCACAATGTGATGTACATAAGATTACGTTAGGATGTGATGAACAAAACCTCATGTCCCAACATGAAAACCTTAAATCGATGTTGCAATGTAATGAACATAACCCAAAATTGCAATCTGTTGAAAAAAACCTAATGTTGTAATGCCACAAAGGTATCCCGACGTGCCAATTAAACATAACCCTTCACCAACATCACATTGTGATGAAATCCAACCATAGTAAACTATAGTCAATCATATTCAAACATAGTCAACCATAGTCAAACATGGTCGCCCATGATCAACCATAGTGTACCATGGTCGTGCATCATCAACCATATTCAATCATAGTCACCCATGGTCTATATGGTCTTCCATAGTTGACTATGGTCTATCTTTCTCATTTTGCACTATATAATAAATTTGATTTTTTTGTTAAATATTTTTAATTTTTATCTATTTTCATTATGGCCCACATTGAAATATTCTTTTAAAATGCCACTTATCTATGATGTTGAATACATGGAGTACTACTTCTCATCAGTGGCCATACATTGTTGTACGTTCTGTGTGTCACCATAAAGGGCCTAAGAAAAAAATCTTAAGTTACAATTGTTGTAGCCATCTATTGCAGGTACCTTTTTGGGTGCCCTTTTTAATAATACATCACATAACTCTCATTTGTTTCGGTTCGCTACCCCTCATCAGTGGCAAGAAAATGTTGTATTTTCTATGTGTCACTTCAAAGGGCCTAAGAAAAACATCTTAAGTTACAGGTGTTGTAGAAATATAGTGCAAGTACCCTTTTGGGTCCTCTTTTGCATAACAGATCACACAACTCACACTTATTTTGGGGTGATTCCCATATTTAGTGGCCAACCATCTATTTACATTCTATGTGTCACTAAAAAGGACCTAAGAAAAACATCTTAAGTTACAATTGTTGTAGCCACGTAGTAAAAGTACCCTTTCGAGTCCCCTTTTGAATAATACACCATAGATTCACATCTATTTTAGGGTGCTACCACTCATCAGTGGCCAGACAATGTTACATTCTATGTGTCATTGCAAAGGGAATAAGAAAAAAATCTTAAGTTACAATTGTTGTAGCTACCCAGTACAGGTACCCTTTTGGGTCCCCTTTTGAATAATACACCAAGAATCACACCCATTTCAGGGTGCTACCACTCATGAGTGGCCATACAATGTTGTACGTTCTATGTATCACTACAAAGGGCCTAAGAAAAACATCTTAAGTTATAGCTATTGTATCCACCCAAAGTAGGTACCCTTTTGGGCCCCCTTTTGAATAATACATCGTAAATATCATGATTTGTTTAGGGCACTACCCCTCATCAATGGCCAAAAAATGTTGTAGATAAAGCATCAGATGGCAATTTTATTTGCTCACATTGATAGTCCATTTAAGTATGGTCTTAAGAGACTTGTTTATGCCATATAATTGAAAATTCAATTATGGATAATAAGTAGACAAATTCTCTTTCTTGAAATCGAGTTTCCTTAGCCACCTAGCGCAGGTACCATTTTGGTTCCCCTTTTGAATAATAAATCATAGAAATGACACCTATTTTTGGGTGCTAACCCTCATCAATAAATAGAAAGTGTTGTAAAACATATTAAGTTACATATTAAATTACATCATGGATAGTCAATGAAAAAAGACTATGGAAAACATATTAAGTTACAACTGGTGTAGCTACCCAGTGTAGGTACCATTTAGGGTCCACTTTTGAATAATACGTCGCAAACCTCATGCATGTTTCAAGGCACTACCCCTGATTAATGGCTAGCTAGTGTTGTACATTATGTGTGTCACTACAAAGGTACTAATAAAAACATATTAAGCTACAACTGTTGTAGCCATCCAGTGCAAGTACCCTTTCGACTCCCTTTTTGAATAATACATCATAGAAATCACACATGTTTTGGTGTGCTACCCCTCATGAGTGGCCAAATAGTTTTGTACATTTTTTGTGTAGGTATCCTTTCGGGTCTCCTTTTAAAAAATACATCATAGAACTCATGACTTTTTCAGGGCACTTCCCCTCATCAATGGAAAAACAATGTTGTTTCTTCTGTGTTTTATTGAAAAGGGCCTAAGAAAAACATCTCAAGCTACAAATTCTTTAACCACCAAGTGAATATACCCTTTCGGGTCCCCTTTTGAATAATACATCACAAAACTCATGCCTATTTTTGGGTGCTACCCATCATCAATGGCTAGACAATGGTATACATTATGTGTGTCACTACAAAGGGACGAAGAAAAACATCTTAAGTTACAACGAATGTAGACACCCATTGCATTTACCCTTTCGGGTCCCCTTTTGAATAATACATCGTATAACTCACACTTATATTGGGGTACTACCCATCATCAATTTCCACAAAGTGATACACGTTTTTTGTGTCACTGTAAAGGGCCTAAGAAAAACATCTTAATTTACAGTTGTTGTAACCACCCCGTGCAAGTACCCTTTTGGGCCCCCTTTTGAATAATACATCATAGAAATCACCCATGTTTTTGGGTACTACCCCTCATCAGTGGCCATAAATTTTTGTACTTTATATGTGTCACCATAAAGGGCCTAAGAAAAAAATGTTAAGTTACAATTGTTGTATCCATCTAGTGTAGGTACCCTTTTGTGTCCCCTTTTGAATAATACATCGCATAGCTCACATCTATTTCAGTGCGCTACCCTCATCAGTGGCAAGAAAATGGTTTATGTTCTATGTGTCACTTCAAAGGTCTTAAGAAAAAAATCTTAAGTTACAGGTGTTGTGGCCATATAGTGCAGGTACCCTTTTGGCTCCTCTTTTGAATAAAACATCGCAAAACTCACACTTATTTTGGGATGCTTCCCATAATCAGTGGCCAACCATCGATTTACATTCTATGTGTCACTACAAACTGTTAGGACCCTATAATGTACCTTTTTGCTCATACTTTTTTCTATCATTACATCCTCTTCCTGCTCATATTTAAGCTTACATTATCACCTTAATCTATTTTTCCAAAGGTATATAACGTTTCTTCTCTTTGCTATATGTTTAACTTGTTTTACATGTAATTTTATATTACTTTCATACTTAGCCATTAATAAGAAATATATAGTTGCTAAAACAGTTTGAAGACTGCAGTTAATATATCGTTGTTGCTTGAAGACCACATTGTTGAACAGTTAAACAGTACGCAAATCCCATTGCTGAAACAATCTATGATTTGCGATATTGAAATAGTATTTCATATATAGTAGTAACAAGAAAAGCTAATATATCGTTGCTGCTATGTTGTTGAAACGGTTAAACAGTACGCAAATCCTGTTGCTGAAACAGTCTGTGATTTGCGATGCAGAAACAGTATTTCACATACAATAGTAATAGAAAAGATAATTAAAGGAGCTATTACACTCACCGCAACAGCTGTACCTCAAAGCCAGCACCATTACAACCACTATAATGACATTTTGCCACAGAAGATCAGAATATCCTATTCCAGCATAGAAGATTAGATCAGACTAAGAATAGGATTTGTACATACACATGTAATCTTATGCTTAATTATATTAAGAGGATTCTCCTCTTTAAATAGAGGAGAAATCAACATTAGAAGGGGGATATCAGAAGGCTTAGCTAGAAGGGAATTACAGAGAAGGAGCATGTTCACTTTTGATATTGTAACTTGTTACATTGGATAGATGAATAAAAGATCATTTTGAGCATTTCTTCTTAGTTCCATTTCATTTCTGGGGAATCTTGTGAGAAGGAGAGGGTCCACATTCTTCACAAGATTCACCCATTAATTTATGTAGTGTGTTAAGTATTGTTTTTATTCATACCTTGTTAAAACTCTATTTTGTTGAAACTCTGTTTCAACTGATTGTTGCATCGTTTTCATACAATTCATTCCTAGGTAATTGTTGATCATTTTGATTGGTAATTCTGTTTGCAGAATGAGTTTATGAAAGTGTGATAGTCAGAGACAGGTGCTGAAGATTCCTACTTTGGGGATTAGGGCCCTGTTCTCTGTTACATAATAGTTAGTCTTCTTTGCGGTATGTTGAAAGGTTCATTTTCCCTAGGTTGTTGTTTCTTAATGTAATCTAGGATTCTTTTGATAATTATTTTCCTTTGAATCTTGAATTCTGCAATAGATAGATTGCTTTTACTGTAATTCAAAGTAGAACTTCAGTCTGTTCAAAGAAAGGTGTGATTTGTGTAACTTTTACTACAACTTTGGATTGCTTTTGAGATTGAGCATATATAGTGTTTGATTTCCTTTGAAATAAACAGACTTCCATGGGTTGACAATTTATGTAACACTTGATTGTTTTAATTAATAAACAATTATAGTGACCAACATTTTGGCTCTGTTGCCGCGGAAGGAAATTATAGATTTCAAAATAATTTATGTTCTTTCAGATGTATAGATTGCATGAGAGGATGCAGAGTCCCCAAGGAAACTGACCCTACAGGTGGCAGGGGCAGAGGAAGGGGAGGAAGAAAGACTTTTATCGACAAGATTATATCAAAATATGAATCTTTTGTTCCTCAACAACCAAGCTCTTGAAAACCAAGGCCTCAACCTTCCTTTCAAGCGAACTTTGAAATGAAGACAGTTGAGAAACCAACAGAAAACATTGAGGATCGAGCAAGTGCAGTAGGGGAAAAAACATAAGAAACCATGGATGGGTATAATGAAGAACTGCACCATGAAGAACAGGTAGGTCTTGAAGGAGAGGTAAACGATGAAAACTCTTTTTCTACCTTAGGATTTCCTATTGGTGATCTTCCTAGAGGAGTATCTCCCATGAAGAATATTCCACTTTCAGCTTTACCTAACTTTCATGGTTTATCTTCTGAAGATCCTGATGAATTCCTTTTCGAGTTTGACATATTATGCAGAAGTTATGATTACATTACCAATGCTAAAAAATTAAAGCTATTTCCAGCAACATTAAAGGGAAATGCATTAAGATGATTCATGAGTCTTGGAGGTCATGTAATCACAACATGGGATCAAATGAAACAGAAATTTCTGCACAAATATCAAGACTGTTGCCGAACAAGAGAAAAAAGAGAGGAACTATTCAAGATGATACAGAAAGAGGATGAAAATATGGAGGACTTTGTGGAAAGGCTATAATATAATCTACAAAGATCCAGTCACCCTAATGTAAGTAAAGATATTCTTAAAACAATATTATTAAAAGGAGTAAGGGATGACTGTCTAGATATTTTGAATATGCTTGGTAAAGGGGACATATCTAAAGAATCATATGATGAAATTGTTAACCTCTGTAAAATATGTTCAAGAGGAGCTACAAGGAATAGATCAAACAACAGGGATACCACATTTTCAGGAGTTCAAAAATCAGCCAGTGAAGGAGCAACAAGAGCCTAAATAGGTAATTTACTTAAGGATTTTAAAACTGAAATGTTAAGTTCTTTTGCTTCACAAATTGACACCTTGCATATTAAAAAGAAACAAGTCGAAGCAGAAGCGACTCTGTCCATCTTTTGTTACAAATGCAGAGAAAATCACCCACTAAGGGAATGCCCATTGGACAAAATGCCAATTTTCACCCTTTGTGATAAGGATCATGAAACTCAACAATGCCCTTCTTTACCAGGAATCAAAGCAACATTATAACCAACCGATGAAGAAGTTGAAGCTGTCTATCTGTTGACACAGAGAAGGCAATGGAAACCACGGGGACAAGGTATGAATCCTAATATGCCATTTACATCTTCTAATCATTGGAATAATTATCCTTCTTTTAGTCAAGCAAATTACCCTCCCTTTAACCAAATGCAATACCCACCCTTCAATCAAATGAATTACCCACCCATGCAACAAACAAACCCTCCCTTTGTAGACCCAACAATATGGACACCTTGGCCTTCAAAACAACAACCTTACCTTAACCAATGGAATCCAAATTGGAGAGGTTAAGAACCCCTGTTCCCAAATCAATTTCCTCAATTTCAATCACAATTTCAGCAACCGCTCCCTTTACCATCAGGTGCTCCACCAAATAATCAAATGATGTGGCCCCAACTACCTATACAATCTAACCCTAACCCCAATAATAAGGCTGTGCAGTGTATTAATATTCAAAACTAGCCTATACTTTATGTTTTCCTTGCACAATGCAATGATATTCATTTATGATCTGGGGAAATAGTAGAACCTATCATTGATGATGTTACCTCTTTTGATTCCGATAAAGAGGAAATAAAAAAGCATGATTCACCTGAAGAGGTACAACCATCCTCAAATACTATTGTTGAAACAACATAACCACCATTCCCTAAGCGTTTAGCTTTGACTAAAACTCCTGAGCCGCCTGCTTTCAATCTTCTAGGGGAATTACAAAATCTCTACGTCAAAATTCCACTATTACAAGCACTAAGAGATGTACCAATTTATGCCAGAACTATGCGAGACATTTGTGTTAAGAAACCCGATAGGAAAACTAAAGATCCCCTCATAGTTCATGTCATGGGAGATTTGTCTGCACTAATGATAGGTAAATCTCCTCCAGTTAAATATGGTGATCCCGACCATCCTACTGTCACAGTGCAAATTAGAAAAATAGCAATTCCTCAAGTTCTGGTAGACTTAGGCACTGCTATCAATATTATGACTCTTGAAACTTCACAACTGTTACAACTGAAGAATGGAATCATAGATGCCCCAACAATTCTAGAATTAGTTGACCATTCTACAATCAAACCGGAAGGAGTTATTGAAGACTTAATCATCTCAGTTGAGTCCTGGAATTATCCAGCTGACTTTGTGGTATTACAACCTAAAACAAAGTTGGGGGGTCATCCTCTAATTTTGGGTAGGCCCTGGCTAGCCACAACAAATGCCTTTATCAGCTGCAGATTTGGTTCAATGACAATTTCTAGTGGATATGAGACCAAACAACTTACTCTCTACCCTCACGCTACACCCTTGATTAATAATGACAATTCCTTATGGGTGGACTATGATGATCAAACTACTCAACCTATCTTGACTATCGGACAAGCCTTAAGTCTTAAATATGCCACTGAAGATGATGTAATTAATAATTTTATTTGTGAACCCTCCTCTATGACTCCAGGAACACATAATCAACTAGTTGCACTTTTGGAGTTAGATACACAGGAAAACCTTAACTCTGAAGACCTCCCTCAAACATTAGCTACCATCTCTTCTAAAAGTATACCAGTAGAAATTGAACCTGGAAAAACACTAAATATAAACCCCAACTTGACAGTTGTTGAAACATAATAATTAATGAAGTTAATTCTTGAACATAAGGAAGCATTCACATGGGAATATATAGATATGAAGGGAATCTCTCTTGAATTATGTACTCCTCGTATCTATATCAAGGAAGATTGTCGACCGATCTGTCAATCTCAACAACGAATGAACCCTAATTTAAAAAAAAATCTTAAAGAGGAACTTTAAAAATTGTTTAATGCAGGGTTTATATATCCTATATCTAACAGTGAATGGGTTTCCCCATTGGTAATAGTTCCTAAGAAAAATGGGAAAGGGAGAGTGTGCGTAGATTATAGAGCCTTAAATAAAGCCACTCAAAAAGATCAATTTCCATTACCATTCATTGATCAGGTGTTAGATAGTTTGTTAGGGAAGAAATTCTTCTCTTTCTTAGATGCTTTCAATGGGTATAACCAGATCAAAATTTCACCCCAAGACCAAGATAAGACCACTTTTACTAGCCCCTGGGGAACTTTTTCTTATAGTGTCCTCCCATTTGGACTATGTAATGCACCAACAACCTTTCAAAGAGTAGTTATAGGAATCTTTTATGATATGATTAATGACTCTATGGAATTTTTTATGGATGATTTTACCCCTTATGGTGTCTCTTTTGAGGAAGCACTACAAAATCTTGAGAAAGTACTTAACTAATGTATACAAGCCCACCTCTCCTTAAGCACCGAAAAATGTCATATGATGATGAGTGAAGGAGTGGTACTTGGATATTTTATTTCATCTCAAGGAATTCAGGTAGATCCATCCAAGATACAAGTCATTAAGAACCTTCCTATTCCCAAAACCCAAACAGATGTGAGAAGTTTCTTAGGACATGCTGGATGCTATAGAAGATTTATCAAATTTTTTTCCAAATAACTTCTCCTTTGTTTGTGTTACCTATGAAAAATGATGAATTCAAGTGTACTAATCTTTTCCAGGGAGCATTTGATGCACTCAAACATCAGTTATCTACAACTCATATTCTAAGGGGACCTAATTGGGCACTTCCCTTTCATATATCCTCTAATGCTTCGGATACTGCAATAGGAGCTATCTTGGGACAAGAAGAATATCATCTCCCTTATGCTATATACTTCATTAGAAAGAATATGAGTCCTGCTGAACTTAACTATACAGTTACCGAAAATGAATTTTTAGTAGTTATCTATGCTATTAATAAATTTCGACATTACATCACTGGCTATTCTACTTTTTTCCATATTGATCACTCAACTATTAAATATTTAATGAAAAAATCTTTCATAAATGCTTGAGTCACCAGATGGTTACTATTATTACAAGAATTTGATATTACAATTGTAGATCGACTAGGAAAAGAAAATGTAGTTGTTGATTTTCTTTCTCGGTTAACACCTGTTGATAATACTCTAGTAGATGATTCCTTTCCTGATGAATATTTATTTGCAGTATCTTCTCACTCACCATGGTATGCAGCCATTGCTAATTATTTGGTTTCATGGAATCTACCACCACACCTATCCCACCGAGAGAAAAGAAAAATCATTCAACAAAGTGCTCGGTATAGCTGGATAAGTGGGTGTCTTTTCTACACAGGACTTCATCAATAAATCCTAAGATGCATTAGAGAAGATGAGGTTTATGATTTACTAAAATCTTGTCATGATGGCCCTTGTGGAGGGCATTTTGCTGATAAAAGAACAACAAATAAAATTCTCAGGATGGGTTATTATTGGCCCTCACTTTTTAAAGATGCAAAGAAATATGTTCGGGCCTGTAAAAGCTGTCAAAGAATGGGTCAACCTAATCATAGAGATGAAATTCCATTAAACCCCCAGGTAGTAATTGAACCATTTGAAAGATGGGCCTTAGACTTTGTAGGACCCATTAACCCTCCATCCAATAAAAAAGTTTATATATTGGTCTGCACAAATTATATGACCAAATGGGTGGAGGCAAAAGAACTCCATAGATCTACTGAAGAAGTTGTTCTAGATTTCTTATTTGAAGATATATTTTTCAGATTTGGAGTGTCTAGAGAATTAGTCACAGATGGAGGACCTCCTTTCACCTCTCATGGTTTTAAAGACACCCTTCAAAAATATCATATTCATCATAGAATGGCTACACCATACCACCCCCAAGCCAATGGACAGGTGGAAAGAACAAGCAAAGTAATAGAATCCATTCTCACAAAAATAGTGAAGGAAAACTAGAAGGATTGGTCTCAAAGGCTCCCTAAAGCATTATGGGATTACATAACTACCTGGAGAAATGCTACAAGATTCTCCCCCTATGAATTAGCTTATGGAAAAAATGATGTCTTTCCTGTGGAATTTGAAATCAAAACCTTAAGGACTACTTTAGCTATTAACCTAGATTTAACTGATGCACAAACAGCCAGGTTGCAACAGCTTAATGAATTGGATGAAAAAATATTAGATTCCATTCACCAGACAATTATGATTCAACAACAAAGAACAAAATGGCATGATAAAATCATCAAGCATAAGCAATTCCAGAAAGGTAATTTGGATTTATTTTATGATTCTCGGTTTAAATAATTTCAAGGGAAACTACGTACAAGATGGCTAGGACCTTACGAAGTGGATACTGTTTTCCCTAATGGAACAATAAGGCTTCTAACAATTGATGACTCTGAAACACCGTTATTAGTGAATGGTCATTGGCTCCGTCTGTACCAGCACCCCATTTCCAAAGAAGATTTTAAGGCCACATGTGTGACAGATTCACATTATCTCTTTTTAGAGGAGCCTCCTGCCCCTCATTGCATTTAATTTTTCTGAATTTTATCTCTTTATTATTAGATTAAATTTCTTTTACTAATAATCCTTGCCAAGGGATGGCATGTTACAATTGATTCTTTTGCAGATTCTCGATCCAGAAAAGGCCTACCAAGAAAGGACAATCTTACTACAAGCAGATCCAAGCATTGCTCCCTCTTTCTCCAATCCATTCATCTTCATTTCCCATTCAATATCCCCATCATTCATCCCTCTCATTTTTTTTCCTTTCCATTCCTCGTCCCCATTTTCCCATTGCTGAAACACCACTCTTCAACAACATTTTTCCCCATTTTTCCATTGTTGAAACACCACTCTTCAACAACATTTTCCCCATTTTCCCATTGCTGAAACACCACTCTTCAGCAACATTTTTCCCCATTTTCCCATTGCTGAAACACCACTCTTCAACAACATTTTTCCCCATTTTCCCATTTCTGAAACACCACTCTTCAACAACATTTTCCCTATTTTTCCCGTTGTTGAAACACCATTTCTTCAGCAATATTTTCCATTTTTAAAACATCACTCTTCAACAACACTTTTCCATTCTTTTCCTGTTGTTGAAACACCACTTTTTCAGCATTGCCCATTTTTTCGTTGCTAAGACATGACTATTTAGCATTTCCTGTCATAAAAACATCTTCTTCATCTCTTTCGCTCCCACTTCTCCTATTTTTCATACTGCATTCTGTCCTTTCACTACCTTCTCCCATGATTAAACAAACCCTTGATATAATTTCTCTCATAATTCCAAAGTTTCTCCCATGATTACTGCAGATCTATTATGAACAGGCACTATATTTTTCGAAGTATGAATCAAAGGTAAAGATGAGGTATGTAAAATTTATATGTAAATACAATTGAACTATGGCTAATGAGAAGATCTCGATTCATTACTACCATGATCCCCATACACTTAAAGTCATTATTTCAGCCATAGTTTGGGGGGGGGGATATCGAAACTTTATGCCATCATTTCACACGAAATGACTACAGTCACTTCTTTTTACTCATTATCTCGTCTTTTCACCATCATTTACATGCCCTCATCTGAAAAAATTAATTTGTTCAGGTGCGGTTACTCGTCTCTATGACTATGCATTTTACTGATTTGAATAGCTATGGGAGGTCCTGTTATACGATGCGAACCCACCACGACAACCCTGCTAGAATTGTATCCAGAAGTCTACCAAATCTTTCAACAGGCAGGCTGGCTGGGTTATTTTCAGAGGCTCCAGGGATTTGATCAACAACACGTTCTTCAATTTGCTTGAAATCTTCAAGAACACCATTATATTGTTCAAGGGATTCGGATTCTAGTCACAGAGGATGATATGGCACAGGTTTCGGGTCTTCCCGTCACTGGCATTCGTTGGTTCAGCTGCAAACACATTATTCTTAATGCCTAGCAGGATTTTCTCTTGCCAGGAGAACAAGTTGAGCCTAAATCCTGGGGTGTTCAACTTAGCTCGTTGCCGCCTCCTTGGCTGAAAGTTGTAGAGTTTATCAAGCACTACCTTACTTGTGAAGTCCAATACCAGGTAGTTTACCAATACGACTTTGTATTGTTATCTCATTTACGACATGCTAGACTAGTGAATATTCCTTACTATCTGCTCAGATGTCTTAGAAATATGTCACATTATTGTAGACAAGTTAAAAATCCCATATTTTCCCTCACCCATCACCGTCTCATTCAATTACTCATCCAAAAGGGGTTTTCCCAACAAAACCCTCTCCTAAACAATCCACCCATAAACCCTCAGGAAGCTGCTAAACATCCTGAAAATCCTCATGAAGAGAAACCAAAAAACCTTCTTGACCCTCTGGAAATACCTATTAATCCACCTACAAATCCAATTGATCCAATTAACCCTCCAACCATACCAAGTACACCCCACAATTTACCAGAATCATCTACTCCTATTGTTCATATCCTTAGCGATGATTTTGAAGCAGATAAACTTGATAACCCTCCCTTCTCCATCACTGAGGAAAAACCCACTTGCAAAAGAAAGAAGCAAACTACTACTTTCCCTTCCTTTTTACCTAAAAGATGAATGAGGGCTTCAACCAAAGTAGCAACTACTGCCACTACCCTAAACCCCCAACCCATTTTTCTAAAAGCCCATACACCTCCACCCTCCCAAATCCTGGAATTTTTACTTGTTCCACCCACGGGCACTAAAACACAAGAACCAGAGGCCCAGGGTGTTGCAACATCATTTTATTTACATCAAGTAGCTATCACACAAGAACCAGTTACTAATTCAGTAGCTGTCACACAAGAACCAACTACTCATTTAGTAGTTGTTACACAAGAACCAACTATAGTTGTTACACAAGAACCAGCTACAGCTGAAACACAAGAACCAGTTGTTGACTTTATTCCTTAAATACAAGAATCAGATGCCCAGGGTGTTGCAACATCATTTTCTTTACATCAAGTAGCTGTCACATAAGAACCAGCTACTCATTCAGTAGTTGTTACACAAGAACCAGTTATAGCTGTTACACAAGAACCAGCTACAGCTGAAACACAAGAACCAGCTGCTGAATTTATTCCTAAACTACAAGAATCAGATGCCCAGGGTGCTGCAACACTATTTTCTTTACATCAAGTAGCCGAAACACAAGAATCAACGACTGATTTTGTAGCTGCTCCACAAGAACCAGCTATTGAGGTTGTGACTGTTACACAAAAACCAGTCACCCCTCTTGATACACCTATGACAGATCAACAACCAAAACCAACAATGGCTTCTCTTTTACAAGAGAATGAGTTTCTAAGATCAGAAATGGAATCTTACAAACAAGGGATGGTAATAGAAAAGGAAGCCTATAACAGGGAACTTAATTTGTATACCTTAGCTCACGTAGTGGCCATGGCAGACAAAAACACAAAATATGATCAGTATAGAGAGTATATGTGCAACCAATGTGGGGATATTTATGATCAAGCAGGCTACAAAGTGGTTCAAATCCCAATTCCTGGAGCCTCCCCTGTACCTACAACTTTTGCAGTTAAAAAAGAGGAATGCCCTACTATTACACAAGAACTAGTAGGACCTTCAAAAATTTCAAAAAGCAAATATAATCTATAGGAACCCTAGCCTACAACAATTGTTAAATCCAAAGATCCTATTTTTATTAGTGAAGCTGCTCAAACTCTGCCTATTGATGAATCTACCCCTCTTGGCAAGCTCAGTACCCCTACTTTTGTGGAACAAGCCACTCAGACTCTACCTTAGCCTACCACTTGCAATGTTGGAACACAAACCCAACCATGGAATGAGTAGGTAATAATGAACAAATGGAAAAAGGAGTTTGCTATTACACAGGACAAAAGCTTGCAGGAGCACAAATTACTTTGGTTGAACCACATATATTCAAACTGGGAAGCTTTGGAGAAAACACACAAAGAATCTTGTGCCCATAAGAAGCAGAATGAGGAGTTAAAAAGCAAATTGATCCTGATGTTCGATTTGGTACAAAAATTGTTGGCTGCTAGGAAACCATCCCCAAATTACTCTCTTTTCCTTACAGAACGACTTGCATTCTTTCAAATGAAATCAATCAAAGATGGAAGACCCTATGCAGTGTTCAAACCAGAAGATTTTGTTTAAAATTTTGTAGAATCCTCTACTATTGATCAACATCTACTATGTGAGTTATATGTTCATAATGAAGCCATTCTTGAGAACAGAAAACTTAATCTTAATCCTCTTGTTGGTGATATCTAGATTCAGGCACTCACCTCCTTCCTTGCCAACCAGATTACGTGGCAGAATGATTTTCTAGCTGCTAGGCATAATGAAGATAACTGTCTCCTCTGGATACGACCAGAACCACAGAACGTTGCCACCTTTGTTGCAGAATATTATCAATTTTTGAAGAAACCAGGGATGATTCAACATATGCGGCAACTACAGGCAACAGTACTTCAGGATTGTCAACAGTTTATTAAATCCACAGAGACTGATTCCCTAAAAGAAAATAACATTTTTTGGCAACAATCTTCTGAGAAAAGGCAGGAGCACAATCCCTTTAGTCCTACCAATCTTGAGACAACAATCTTCCGGGTACCCAGTTACATCAAATGTGTCCAGCAATGCGCTGAAAATTGGATAGGTTATCATTTCCATTTTCCCATTCTGTGGATGCCAGCAGAGAAGTATCAAGTTCATCCTAGGTTTCCCAATAAGGTTGAAGCAACATCCTGGCAAAGGCTACAACATGTTCAAGGATTCAGAGCCCCAACAGATAGTACTTTCTACAGCTACTGCTTAAGTAATTTGCATGCCCAGAGTCAGTATCCGGATTCTGATTTAGATTGAAGTTGCCTGAGGACATGCAACCTTTTTAGTTGGGGGGGATGTTAGGACCCTATAATGTACCCTTTTGCTCATACTTTTTGCTATCATTACATCCTTTTCCCGCTCATATTTAATCTTACATTATCACCTTAATCTATTTTTCCAAAGGTATATAACGTTTCTTCTCTTTGCTATATGTTTAACTTGTTTTTCATGTAATTTTACATTACTTTCATACTTAGCCATTAATCAGAAATATATAGTTGCTAAAACAGTTTGAAGACTGCAGTTAATATATCGTTGTTGCTTGAAGACCACGTTGTTGACCAGTTAAACAGTACACAAATCCCGTTGCTGAAACAGTCAATGATTTGTGATGCTGAAATAGTATTCCATATATAGCAATAACAAGAAAATATAATATATCGTTGTTGCTATGTTGCTGAAACAGTTAAACAGTATGCAAATCTCGTTGTTGAAACAGTCCGTGATTTGTGATGCTGAAATAGTATTTCACATACAACAGTAACAAAAAATATAATTAAAGGAGTTGTTACACTGGCTGCAACAACTGTACCTCAAAGCCAACACCATTACAACCACTGTAACGACATTTTTCTACGGAAGATCAAAATATCCTATTCCAACATAGAAGATTAGATCAGACTAAGAATAGGATTTGTACGTACACATGTAATCTTATGCTTAATTGTATTAAGAATATTCTCCTCTTTAAATAGAGGAGAAATCAACATTATAAGGGGGATTTCGGAAGGCTTATCTAGAAGGGAATTACAGAGAAGGAGCAGGTTCACTTTTGATATTGTAACTTGTTACATTGGACAGATGAATAAAATATCATTTTGATCATTCTTCTTAGTTCCCTTTCATTTCTGGGGAATCTTGTGAGAAGGAGAGGGCCCACCTTCTTCACAAGATTCACCCATTAATTTATGTAGTGTGTTAAGTATTGTTTTTATTCATACCTTGTTAAAACTCTGTTTTGTTGAAACTCTGTTTCAACTGATTGTTGCATCGTTTTCATACAATTCATTCATAGGTAATTGTTGATCATTTTGATTGGTAATTCTGTTTGCAAAATGAGTTTATGAAAGTGTGATAGTCAGAGACAGGTGCTGAAGATTCCTACTTTGGGGAATAGGGTCATGTTCTATGTTACAGAATAGTTAGTCTTCTTTGTAGTATGCTAAAAGGTTCCTTTTCCCTAGGTTGTTGTTTCTTAATGTAATCCAGGATTCTTCTGATAATTATTTTCCTTTGAATCTTGAAATCTGCAATAGATAGATTGCTTTTACTGTAATTCAAAGTAGAAATTTAGTCTGTTCAAAGCAATGTGTGATTAGTGTAACTTTTACTACAACTTTGGATTTCTTTTGAGATTGAGCATATACAGTGTGTGATTGCCTTTGAAATAAACATACTTCCCTAGGTTGACAATTTATGTAACACTTGATTGTTTTAATTAATAAACAATTATAGTGACCAACACAAACGACCTACCAAAAACATCTTAAGTAACAATTTTTGTAGCCACCCAGTAAAATTACCCTTTCAGGTCCCCTTTTGAATAATACACCACATAATTACATCTATCTCAGGGTGCTACCACTCATAAGTGGCAAGAAAATGTTGTGTTCTTCGTGTCATTGGAAAGGGCCTAATAAAAACATATTAAGTTAAAATTGTTGTAGACACCTATTACAGCTACCCTTTCGGGTCCCCTTTTGAATAATACATCGTAAATCTCATGATTGTTTCGGGCCACTACCCCTCATCAGTGGGCAGACAATGTTGTATGTCCTATGTGTCACTACAAAGGGCCTAAGAAAAACATATTAAATTACAGCTATTGTAGCCACCCAGTCAAGGTACCCTTTCGGGTCCCCTTTTGAATAATACATCACATAACTCACACCTATTTCGTGGTGCTACTCCTCATTATTGACCAAACAATGTTTTACGTTCTAATTTTCACTACAAAGGAAATAAGAAAAACATCGTATGTTACAGTTGTTGTAGCCACCCAATGCATCCACACTTTTGAGTCACGTTTTGAATAATAGAAATCATAACTCATGCCCATTTCGGGGAGTTTCCCCTCATTAGGGGGTAGATAGTGTTGTACATTTTGTGTGTCACTGCAATGGGCCTAATAAAAAAATATTAACTTACAACTATTGTAGCCACCCAGTGCAGGTACCTTTTTGGGTCCCCTTTTGAATAATACATCAAAGAAGTCATGCCTATTTTAGGGAGATACCCCTCATCAATGGCCAGATACTGTAGTATGTTCTATGTGTCACTGCAAAGAACTTAAGAAAAATATCTTAAGTTACAATGGTTGTCACATATCCTGACGTTAGACTCAAACATAACCCTTCACCAACATCACATTGTGATGAAATCCAACAAATCCAAACATGATAATGTGAGAAACATTATGTGATGTCACAATTTGAAGAATATAACATGACATCACAATTTGTCATGCGTTACCCAACCTCACAATGTGATGAACATTTCCCAATGTCGCAATGTGATGAACAAAACCCAACAACGCAATGAGTTGAAAATAGTCCATCATTGCAAGGTGATGAACATATTCCAACATCGTAGTGAGATGAACATACCCTCACATCATAATATGTGATGAACATAAATCAATGTTTTAATGTGACGAACATATTTAGTGTCACAATGCGATGTACATAAGATTACGTTAGGATGTGATGAACAAAACCTTATGTCCCAACGTGACAACCTTAAATCGATGTCACAATGTAATGAACATAACCCAACATTGCAATGTGTTGAAGAAAACCTAATGTTGTAATGTCACAAAGGTATCCCGATGTGCCAATTAAACATAACCCTTCACCAACATCACATTGTGATGAAATCCAACCATAGTAAACTATAGTCAATCATATTCAAACATAGTCAACCATAGTCAAACATGGTCTCCCATGATCAACCATAGTCTACCATGGTCATACATCATCAACCATATTCAATTATAGTCACACATGGTCTATATGGTCTTCCATAGTCGACTATGGTCTATCTTTCTCATTTTGCACTATATAATAAATTTGATTTTTTTGTTAAATATTTTTAATTTTTATCTATTTTCATTATGGCCCACATTGAAATATTCTTTTTAAATTCCACTTATCTATGATGTTGAATACATGGATTACTACCCCTCATCAGTGGCCATACATTGTTGTACGTTCTGTGTATCACCATAAAGGGCCTAAGGAAAAAATCTTAAGTTACAATTGTTGTAGCCATCTGGTGTAGGTACCCTTTTGGGCCCCCTTTTGAATAATACATCACATAACTCACATTTGTTTCGGTGCGCTACCCCTCATCAGTGGCAAGAAAATGTTGTATGTTCTATGTGTCACTTCAAAGGGCCTAAGAGAAACATCTTAAGTTACAGGTGTTGTAGACATATAGTGGAAGTACCCTTTTGGTTCCTCTTTTGAATAAAACATCAAACAACTCACACTTATTTTGGGGTGCTTCCCATAATCAGTGACCAACCATCTATTCACATTCTATGTTTCACTAAAAATGACCTAACAAAAAGATCTTAAGTTACAATTGTTGTAGCCACGCAGTAAAAGTACCCTTTCGAGTCTACTTTTGAATAATACACCACAGAATCACATCTATTTTAGGGTGCTACCACTCATCAGTGGCCCAACAATGTTACATTCTATGTGTCATTGAAAATGGCATAAGAAAACATCTTAAGTTACAATTGTTGTAGCTACCCAGTACAGGTACCTTTTTGGGTCCCATTTTGAATAATACACCCATAATCACGCCCATTTCAAGGTGCTACCACTCACGAGTGGCCAAATGATTTTGTACGTTCTATGTGTCACTACAAAGGGCCTAAGAAAAACATCTTAAGTTATATCTATTGTAGCCACCCAAAGTAGGTACCCTTTCGAGCCCCCTTTTGAACAATACATCGTAAATCTCATGATTTTTTTAGGGCACTACCCCTCATCAATGGCTAGACAATGTTGTATGTCCTATGTGTCACTGCAAAGGGCCTAAGAAAAACATCTTAAATTACTATTATTGTAGCCACCTAGTCAAGGTACCCTTTCGGGTCCCCTTTTGAATAATACATTACATTACTCACACATGTTTCATGGTGCTACCCCTCATTATTAACCAAACAATGTTTTACAGTTGTCACTACAAAGGGCCTAAGAAAATCATCTTATGTTACATTTGTTGTAGCCACCCAGTGCATCTACACTTTTGAGTCTCGTTTTGAATAATAGAAATCATAAATCATGCATGTTTTGGGGTGCTACCCCTCATTAGTGGGTAGACAATGTTGTACATTTTGTGTTTCATTGCAATGGGCCTAAGAAAAAAATATTAACTTACAACTATTGTAGCCACCCAGTGAAGGTACCTTTTTGGGTCCGCTTTTGAATAATACATCAGAGAAGTCATGCCTATTTTAGGGAGCTACCCCTCATCAATGGATAGAGAGTGTATTATGTTCTATGTGCCAATGCAAAGGACTTAAGAAAAATATCTTAAGTTACAATTGTTGTATCCATACAATGCAAGTACCCTTTTGGGTCCCCTTTTGAATCATATATCGTAGAAATCACGTCTATTTCAGGGAACTACCCCTCATCAATGGCTAGATAGTGTTGTACATTTTGTGTGTCATTACGAAGGGCCTAAGAAAAATATCTTAATTTACAACTGTTTTAGCAACTTGGTCAAGGTACCCTTTTCGGTCCACTTTTGAATAATACATCGCAGAACTCATGCATGTTTCAGCAGTTACCCCTCATTAGTGGCTAGAGAGTGTTTAATTTTTTGTGTCTCGTTACAAGGGCCCAAGAAAAATAACTTAAGTTACAGTTGTTGTAGCCATTGGAGAACTCATGCATGTTTCAAGGTGCTACCCCTCATCAGTGTCCATATAGCGTTGTACGTTTTGTGTATCACTACAAAGGGCCTACAAAAAAACATATTAAATTACAAATATTGTATCCACGCAGTGTTGGTACCATTTCAAGTCCCCTATCTTTGTTAATCCTACTAAATGTGAATAGATTTGTTGAATTGGAACATAGTGAGATACCATTTGGTTACCGGTAATTGATGTATACTATTAACAAACATGAGAAAACCAATTGATATTGTCCAAAAATTCCTTTTCACGATGTGTCAAACATAAATTGACCTTGCAATGTTAAAAACATAACCCAATGTTACAAAGTGATGAAAAAAACCTAACATCTCAATGTGATGAGTATTAAATAACGTTGCAATGTGACAAACATAACCAAATGTCACAATGTCATGAATATAACTCATCATGGAAATGTTTTGAACAAAACCCAATATCGCAATGTGACAAACATATCTCGATGTCACAATGTGACAAACATATCGTGGCATCACATTCAAACATAACCCTTCACCAACATCACATTGTGATGCAATCCAATAAAATCCTAACATGATAATGTGAGAAAAATTATGTGATGTCTCAATGTGAAGAATATAATGTGACATCACAATGTGTCATACATTACCCAACATCACAATGTGATGAACATTTCCCAACATCGCAATGTGATGAACACAACCCAACAACGCAATGAATTGAACATAGCCAATCATCGCAAGGTGATGGACATATTCCAACATCGTAGTGAGATGAGAATACCCTCACATCACAATATGTGATGAACATAAATCAATGTTGCAATGTGATGAACATATTTAGTGTCACAATGTGATGTACATAAGATTACGTTAGGATGTGATGAAAAAAACCTCATGTCCCAACGTGACAACCTTAAATCGATGTCACAATGCAACGAACATAACCCGACATTGCAATGTGTTGAACAAAACCTAATTTTGTAATGTCACAAAGGTATCCCAACGTGCCTATTAAACATAACCCTTCACCAACATCACATTGTGATGAAATCCAACCATAGTAAACTATATTCAATCATGTTCAAACATAGTCAACCATGGTCATCCATTGTCAATCATAGTCAAACATGGTCACCCATGATGAGTCATAGTCAAGCATGATCATACATAGTCAACCATGTTCAATCATGGCCACCCATGGTCTTCCATAGTCGACAATGGCCTACCTTGGTCAATGATAGTAAACTACTAATGGCACCATTTTCCACTGATGTGACCATAATGTTACCATATGTCACAATGTAACAAACATTACCTGACATCATAATGTGACAAACATTACCTGACATCGTAATGTGACAAACATGACCCGACATCTCAATGTGTCATACATTACCCGACATCACAATGTGATCAACATTTCCCCATGTTGCAATGTGACAAACACAACCCAACACCATAATTTGTTAAACATATCCTAATGTCACAATGTGATGATTCAGGGATGATTTTAGGGGCTAAATTTTGCCCATGGGCTAATTTTCCATGGTTTTTCCCAAAAAAAGATTCTCTATTCTAAAAATGATTCGCCCAAATTCTATAGGATAAAATTATTTTACTAAAAAATCACCAAAATTTTATACAAACTATATAAAATCCTTAGAAATTTGAATATTTTTATAAAAATATCGCCAAACATTTTTCGTTGGTATATGAAGGGTTAGTAATGTTCGCCAAGGTTTCTACATTTTAAAATAAATTTCCATCCTTAAAATCATCCCTGGTGATGAACATAGCCTGACGTTAGTGAGACAGGCATATCCTAATGTTGCTATGTAAAAAACCTATTGCCATGAAAAATATATCTTGACGTGAGAATTGAACATATTGTAATGTGACAAAGATATATTGACGTAACAATTGAACATAACCCTTCACTAACATTACATTGTGATGAAATCCAACCATAGTAAACCATAGTCAATCATGTTCAAACATAGTCAACCATAGTCAAACATGGTCACCCATGATCAACCATAGTCTACCATGGTCAGACATCATCAACCATGTTCAATCATAGTCACCCATGGTCTATATGGTCTTCCATAGTCGACTATGGTCTATCTTTCCCATTTTGCACTATATAATAAATTTGATTTTTTTGTTAAATAATTTTAATTTTTATATATTTTCGTTATGGCCCACATTGAAATATTATTTTTAAATGCCATGTATCTATGACGTTGAATACATGGAGTTGAACTTGTGGCATCTTAGTAGGAAAGACATGTTCTTAAAAATTAGGCCCACTCAATTTATTTCACTTGAAGTGGATATTAAAATATTTTATCTATGGCCGACATTGAAATATTTTTTTGTTATTAATATTTTTTGAATGCTTAAGTGACAAATCCATGTCGAACACGAAAGGAATTACATATCTCCCTCACAGTGGTTAAATAAAGCGTCTTTTCACACAATAAGTGTAACCAAACAATTGGTTATTTATACTTTAAAATTGAAATACAAAAGTAAAAATTGTCAAAGCTTAATATGATATGTGTGAGAGCCTTTTTGTGGCAAGCAAAGAAGAAGGTAAATAGATCTATCTGAAGAAAAAGAGAAGCGAAAATGAAGGACAAAGGATTGAGATACGGAGAGAGTATAAATACAATGGAGAAAAAGTCATCCTCATCCTTTTGGACATCTCTTGAAGATGCGAGAAAGGTGTTGATGCAACACCCCAGCCCTTGGGTCGAAGTCCGCTCACAGGATCGTTCTTTATCTCCTTTGAACTGGATTGGCTCTTTCGATTCCCTGCTAGAATCTCAATTTAATCGATCCACAAGTCCTTTTGGAAGCTCCCCTATGTGAACAACACTAGGCGTGAGCTCCACCACCTTTCCCAACCGACCACAACGCTATGACCAAGGGCCTAACACAAAGTCACTTGTCTCAACTCACAATCTCACAAGTTCACAAGTCGAAGCATTAGACTCTTCCTTTCCAAATTCATGATACCCAAAATGCCGATACAGGTATGGTTCCTCCCCTTGTCAGCGCCCTCCACGTGTGACCACCGGCTAGGATTAACACTAGCACCTCTCGCTACTTGCCGCTTCGCGAGTTTCAACGTCGAGCTCCCGTGCTCTCATTCCGGGAATCCCCGAGACACGAGAAGTCAACGGAGTGTTGACTCCTTTCTCCAGGTGATGTGTGTCCACCTGTCAACCACATGGGCCCACCTTGTGGTTCTGCCATGTGTCTCTCATGCCCAGCTTCGACACTTCGCAACTTCGCTTCCCAAAATGGTGCCTCCTTTGTACCCTGACACCCTAAGTGCTGAGATCCCGAACTCCTCGATACTCCTTATCGCAACTCATGACTTCGGGGCTTTCGGGACAAAAGTCTCGACTCTCCAACTATCAAAACCCAAAATGTCGATCCGTCAAAACAGTTGACAACATCCTTTCCCCATACTTATATCGTGTCTCGCAATTTCGAGAATCCCAGAACAGATATCTCAGGCTCCTATCCTCTGAAATGATGAAATGGTGAATTCTGACTCATTATTAATGTTGGCCCACAAAGGAGCTTCTTGCCCTGTCGGGACTTCGCACTTCGTGATTTCGCGAATCTTGATGTAAGGTTTTTGGTCCTTCACCTCATGAATCCCTGAAGTGAGAATTCATGAGTGATCCAATGACCCTCGTCGACTTGGATCCTACGGTCCAATTTCTCCTGATCTTTCACTTGAAGAATACTTGTCGTAACTTCCCTGCTCCTCTGCAAGATATGACAGCACTCAAAATTTATTGAATTCTCCACGGAGAATTTTGACCATCCAATTCCTGTTTGACAACTCCTACGAAATGAACAAGGTATTCCTTCACGGAACTTGTCCACCTGCAAAACAACTTTGCTACGCCTCCTTCCAACACTTCAAGGCACTAGCCCTCTTGAGCCTTTCTTCGACAACTTCGAAGACTCTATCCCTCCTGAGCTTGCTTGAAATCCTCAATTCCTTTGGGGATGATTCCTAGTGGCACTCCTTGCGGCACTTCTTCAAATACACTCTAGTATTTGAACCTCTTCGACTCTATGCACTCCTTGTGACAACAGTATTTCAACAATTCCCTCAGGTTGGAAGCTCTGAGACTCTAATCGGCCTGCGCACACCTTGCATGGCTCCTGTGATTAACTTCCACTTCCGTGAGAATGAGAAAAATGTTATGCCTCCTGAGCTTTTAGAGATAAAAACTATGAACCCTTGTTAATGCACTTCTTGCAGACAAACTCCACTGCACTCCTTGCAGGAATTTTACTCACTCAGGTTGAGTAACAATTGAAACTCATTCCTTGCTCTCTCTCTCAGATTTCAAACATTCAACAAGAAATCATTCATACATAGTGTAACAACAAATGCATAATAGAAAGAGTAAAAGAGCTATAAGCATATAATTCAACATACATACACAGAGAATATCACAACACCATAAGTTTGAATCAAAGCTTCATGTATTAATTCAGGACTTTTGTACATGGGTGTTTTCAAATACATCTCTCTACTCTCTCTTGCAATAGCTGAATGTTATTCTTCTCATCTATCACAACTATACAATGAGGGTGTCTATATCCCATTTCCCTCCTACTCTCTAAACTGTCAAATCTAAGAATTTAAAGCTACCTACCTATATTAACTAGCATAAATGCCTCTACCTACTACAATAGTGAGCGAATCTCTCATGACCTGTTTACAATCTACAAGCGCGCCTCCTCTTAATTATTTCATTAACATCCGCACATTTATTTCAAAACATCTCAAAACACTTTTACAATGTGCTGAAATGCGTTGGCGCTTTTCCCAACTGTCTTCCGCCTCCGCGCTTGCTTGTTACTCGCGATGCTCCTGCATCATACACCCTCGCTTGAAAATTTTCATGGACTCCTATCCATGAGCTCTCGCATGGTCTATCCATGCCTATGGATTTAGGCTTCATTTCCCCAGCTAGCATCTTCAACTAGCTGTCCCTTCCACTTGACCAAGTATTCAAAATATTCATTTTGTCTGGTCCTCTTACTAACTCTTT
This sequence comes from Picea engelmannii, assembly GCA_009831015.1. NCBI lineage: Eukaryota > Viridiplantae > Streptophyta > Pinopsida > Pinales > Pinaceae > Picea > Picea engelmannii. The sequence goes on from ML778403.1 coordinate 617,859, forward strand.
TGTCCAGTATGCTTTTCATTTGTGGTTTCTCTACAACTGGAATCTGTTTAGTCCACTAAACCTCTGGTTGTTAATTACTTGCTTATTCTTTTTCATCTTTATAAGGGTACAAATCCGAGGTGTTGAATATTGGCGAAATTTTGATCCCATCGGGTAATTCGATCTCATAAGAATTTGCCCCAAATTTCGTAATGATCCGGCACGGTCCAATTTTCTTCATTTTCAATTTATTATATGTCCCCCTTGGGAACCTTTCCTTTCTCAAGTGTGCAAGGATCAAATCACCAACTTCGAACTGAAGTTCTCTCCTGTGTTGATCTGCTCTTCTCTTATACTCTTGGCTCAAGTTTTGCAATCACTCCCTAACTTGGTTATGAAGCTCCTTCATCGCTTCTACGAAATCCTCTGCACTAGCACTTCTAGTCGCAGTCTGTTATGAATCCCTCAATTTAAAAACTCCTCTTGGATGCATGCCATAAACAATTTGAAATGGTCTCTACCCCGTGCTTCTGTTGATTGAATCATTATAAGCAAATTCCGCCTGTGGCAGAATGTTGTCCCACTGACTGTGATGTTCAGTCACCAAACTTCTCAACAAGTCTCCCAAACTTATGTTCATGACTTCTGTCTGTCCATCCATCTGAGGATGATAAGATGAACTGAACGACAAGTTTTTTCCCATATTTTTCCATAAGGTTCTCCAGAAGTGTCCCACGAACTTGGTGTCTGGATCCGAAACTATGCTCCTTGGTAAGCCGTGAAGTCGAATGACTTCTTTGAAAAACAGATTCACAATGTGAGTTGTGTCACTGGTTTTCTGACATGGTATAAAATGTGCCATCTTAGAAAATCTATCCACTACTACAAAGATCGAGTCGAACTCTCTTTTTTTTCTCGACAGCCCCAATATGAAGTCCATGCTTACTGCATCCCATGGCCTCTTAGGTATGGGTAACGGTTGATATAAGCCTGCATTCTGCCTCTTTCCTTTTGAATACTGAAAAATTCTACATATTTCCATGAATATTTTGACGTCTTCTCTCATTCTTGGCCAAAAATATGACTCATTCAACTTTGAGAATGTATTGTTGATCAAAATCTGGACCAGGGGTCAAATTTTAGCTCAAAAATCAAAGTTCTCAGAATTGCCTCAAAACAAACGAGAGCGTAGCCCTCGTCATCACGAAACCAATGCAACTTGTTTCGTCTCAAACGAATATCAGGAGTGAGAGATATCGAGATCTGTTCAAATCGTCAAACAGGTAAAAAAAAGGATGCTGGTTGTGCAGTCCGTACAGATACTGACGTCGCATGACCGTACACTGACGTGGCAGAGGTGACGTGGCTTGACCGTACATACTGACATGGCAAGTGACTTGGCAGTTTCGGATTGACATTTTTGGGCGAATCATTTGTCGACACATGGCATGGTTTTGGCAAATTATGAGGTGCCACGTGGCCCAGTTGTGGGCTGCCATGTGGCACCCCTTTATTGGATTTTGGTTTGTTATGTAAAATTTTATTGGAGTCCGTGGGGTTCGACCCCCGGACCTCCCCACTGGTCAAGCTTTAACAAAGTCTGCGCGACCACTATACCATGTGTTGGTTCTTATTATGTATGTGGGCTTTTTATTATTTAAATTCGTGCTATGTAATATTCGGTGGGGGGTCGGGCCGGGGCTTAGCCCCGACCCCCGGTTCTATGCCTTTATATATGACCAAGATCTTCGTCAAAATGGCGTGCGGGATTTTAAATGTATAGCCCATGGTTTTATTATGTAACCACATGTGACCATAACCAGGAGCGCGGGGGGCTTAAAATGGTTACGTTTTGTTTACTAGCCCGAGGTCATATAGTGACCCATATGCCCATGGTCTTGGCGATTAGGGGCTGGAGGCGCCCTAACCATCCTACAGTTTGGACCATTTTTCAGTTGCGCATCGGTGTTGGGTTTAAACACGAATTTGGAGCGTGTTCTAGGTTCAACGTACAGGAGGTGCGTTTTGGCGAACCAGTGACAACAAGCTTGAAGGAAGAGAATGGCAGGAGGCCTATCTTCTTCATTTTTTGGCCGATTGAGGTGCCGTAAAATCCCAGATAGGGGTTTTTGGATGTCCTGAATCCATTGGCACTGTTATCAAGGCCATTTGAAGACTTCGTTTGCAGGTTTTTCGCCATTGAAGTTTCAGCAAGCTCCAGGAAGCTTGAAACCCTCATTGATTGAGGACATGTTTTGGTGAGTCCAAGTTTATTTTCTGTGACTAAATAGTCATTTTTGGCTAATTGTTATGATCTGAACACATTGGTACAGGATTCATAGGCTTTTGAAGACTTTTATAGGTGTTTTTTTCCATAAATAATCTCATGGAAGCTTAAGGCCACATGTAGAAGAGGTCATGCCCGGATGAGCCATGATCCGTTTTCAGAGTTTTATTAGTCATTTTTGGGGTTTTTATGTGTTCTGATCCCAATGGTATAGTATATTTTTCCATTGGAGTTGATCAGCATATTGTAAAAGAACTTTTGACAAATTAATCCCAGAGAGCCAAGTCCATTAATGGAGGCTCAAGGAGATGTAGCCCGGAGGGGGGTGAACTCCTTTATCATGTTGTGATTGTTCTGAGTTTGATGGTTTATTTTCTGCAAGTTATG
>ML778403.1:630672-642763 GCA_009831015.1 Picea engelmannii
GTGGAGGAATGACTTTTAGGATCGCGGACGCGCTTCTAAGAACTCGCATGCGTTCTTTTGAATTCATTTTTTTTCGGGCAGGATTGAGAAGGTGTATGCTAATTTGGTTGGCTTGTATTTAGATTCGGGATGACAAACCCAGTGGTTCGGTCTGCAAATTGATAAAAACCTATATGTTTGTGAATACCACTTCATATCTATGTCTTTGAAGTTATTTTTCTACTGGCTAAATAAACGAAACTATAGACATAGATAGAGTGGAATATGCACATTTTGAATATATAATTTAAAAAATATATATTGTTTATTATTTTTAATCTATTTTTTTCTTTACATATATTAAAATCCTAGAATACATATCTTTCTTATTTCTGCTATAACTTTTTAGAAAAAATCAAATTTGACATAGTTATTCACAATGTTTGTGAATAAAAGTTGGATATTTAGAAAGCTAATTCAATTTCATAATCTTCTTACACCATATTCAAATTCATTGTAAAACTACCTTGAAAAATCCCTCCAAGTTAACATATTGTTGTTTTTCGAGGTTTGCATTGCCGCTAATGCTTCATGAGAGACCATCATTAACTTGCACACACGCACACATATATATACCATGTGTTAGATAGATGTTGAGTATAAAAAGAATCACACATGGTCTATAACAACATAGCATTAATTATTTTACTTGAACTAGATATTGAAATATTTTATTTATAGCGGACAATGAAATATATTTTCGTTATTAATATTTTTTAAATGCTACGTGTCAAGTCCATATTAAACATGGAAATAATTACATGTCTCCCTCATAGTAGTGGAAAAAAGCACCTTCTCACATAAATGGTAAGGGATCAATTTGCTATTTATACTTAGAAAATTGAAATACACATGTACAAATTATCAAAGATGCGTGATTATCTTTGTGGTGGTGGGCAGAGAAGAGGGTAAGCAAATCTATCTAAAGCATAAGAGAAGGGAAAAGGAAGGACGAAGGATTGAGAGATGGAGAGAGTAGAAATACGATGGAGCAAAATCCGTCCTGGTCCTTTTGGCCCTCTCTTGAAGAAGCCAAACAACAAAAGTCGTCCTCATCCTTTTGGCCCTTGCTAATATGTGCTCATCATATATTTGATTATAATTTCCTTTGTTAATATATGCTCATCATATATTTGCCTCTAACAATATATGTTTATTATATCAATATTCTAATCACATTCATTTTATTTTCCTTTTTATTATCTTGAGTGTTTTGCATTATTATGTTAGATTCACTCACACCTTTAACTTGATCATTTTGAAATGTACTATCACTTAAATTATCCATGCATTAAATCATTTTGCATTATATAATAGATTTGATTTTTTTGTTAATTTTTTTTAATTTTTATCTATTTTCGTTATGGTCCACACTGAAATATTCTTTTTAAATGCCACTTATCTATGATGTTGAATACATGAAGTTGAACTTGTGACATCTTAGTAGGAAATACATGTTATTAAAAATTAGACCCACTCAATTTATTTCACTTGAAGTGGATATTAAAATATTTTATTTATGACAAACATTAAAATATTTTTTTGTGATTAATATTTTTTGAAAGCTTAACTGTAAACAAAGAATTACATATCTCCCTCGTAGTGATTAAAAAACGCGTCTTTTCACATAACAACCGTAACCAATCAATTGGTTACTTATACTTTAAAATTGAAATAGAAATGTAAAAATTGTCAAAAATTAATCTGTGCAAGATCTTTTTGTGGCGGGAAGAGGAGAGAGTAAACAGATCTATCTGAAGCAGAAGAGAAGGGAAAAGGTAGGACGGAGGATTGAGAGACGGAGAGAGTAGAAATACGATGGAGCAAAAGCCGTCCTCATCTGAAGAAGCCAGAAAGGCGCATACTGTTGCAGAAGAAGAATTGCACCGGAATAATTACATGCATTCTATCAATCAACGTGGCAGAGGCATAGGGACCGGAAGGGGCAGGGGGGTTGGAATAGGTAGGGGCAGAGGAAGGCGCAGTGATAGTGACAGTGGCAACGTGACGAAACAGTCGGGCAGGGGCAATGGAGGCATCTCTTCTTCTTCCTCAGAAGAGTTGGAGGTTGTGATTGAGGAACCCATTTATAGCTGCAAAGTTAATGAGCTTCGGCCAGGAACCATGGGCCATACTCTAACTGTTAAAGTCCTCCATTCCACTCCCATTTCAACTCCCTCTATTCCTGTAGCTGAATGCCTTGTGGGCGATGACACCGCTGTCATTCTATTTACTGCCAGAGGTTCCCAAGGTAAATAATATTTTCATTATTGTTCATTTCTTTCTCATTTGCAAATCCATTAATAACTCATTACATTATATATGTCATGTCATTTCATTTCAGTGCATGTAATGAAGCCTGGAACGACGGTGGTGCTGCGTAATGCGAGGATTACATTGTTTAGGGGTTACCCGCGACTTTCAGTGGACAGGCTGCAGATTGGCACCGAAAATGCCAATCAGAAACTCATTCAAGTTGTTAAACTGCCCCCTGACTATGATTTTGATGTAAAGATGGATAACAATCTATCGGTAATAGAGTTCGAGGTCATCACTCTCGACTCTCTCAGAGATTATCAGTAAAAGTTAAACACCATTTCATTTTTTCATTGATTGTATTTTTAATAATATAGTGTATACAGCTGTCGGATCTGTAAATTCCATTTTTTTCAACCTCAAGAGCCACTACAAATTCCATTTTTATTTAAAATTTATGTAAATTAAATTAAAATAGAATGAAATTCGTAATGCCATTTCAAATAATCGATGACGAGATTGAACTATTTTTCTAAAATGTATCAGGGACTTAATCGAATTTCCTACGATGCCGTGAATTTAGAGAATTATGGCAGTTTTAGTATCTAAAATTTGTATTTTGATTTAAAATTGTTCTTATTATAAAATTATCTTTACCTCGAAAGGTGGACACCTATTGACAATAGTCATAATTAATGATCTTTTAATCTTAACTTATAATCTGATGGCTAAGCATTGAAGATGCTGGCATATTCTTAATCGTCCTCCAAAATCAATGGATCAGATTTATTGTTCATAACTTCTTTGCATTTATAAAGGCATTGGTTAACATGTTTACTTTTTTACATTTACCTAATTACATTATAAATTTACTGTAAAAATACATAATTGCCACATTCAAATGATTAAAAAGAATTAAAATATATACAGGCCAAGTTTATATCATTCAACAACAGCTGTTCTGTATTCATTCAACAACCCTCTTGGTTGATTGTTTTTAGCTTAACTCGAAATTTTTACTGAACTGAATTTTTTTTTACTGTGCGAGGAGTGTTTCGGCGTTCTCCAGACGCGAGTCGGCTGTGGTAATATTAGTGCTGTCGAACTATAGCGACGAATTAATGGCTGACCAAGTATTAGTATGTTTGATTTTTAAAATTTGTACTTTTAATTAAAAACAGTTTTTACTGTAAAATTAATTTTTTTCAACTTATGTTCAATGATCAAAGAATGAACGATCGTTTAGGCTGAATATTTCACACTATCTACTTCCAAACAAGAGAATGAGTGATATTACAAAACAAAATTATTTTTGGCATTTGGTTAAACATTAATATAAAAAGTAGAGTAATTTTATAATTTTTTAGATGAGGACGTGACTTATACCATGATATTAGAGAGGTTGATAGTTTCCTTTTCGTCATATGTTAATTATGATGAAAATTTATCAAAACAACTTTTTATTGAATCATTTCAATTACATTTACAACTTATATAAATATGTAAATATGGTGTAAAAAAAAGTAATATACTAAATCCAATTAGATTTTGGAATATAGAGTTTTTATTTATGGAAAATTTATATTTGGCCATATAAATTTGCACAAAATTACTATTTATTGTTATTTAAAATTCATTTTTGAATGCATAAATGAGTTTAGCATGGTGAAAAACTTGTGGGGAACTAGGATTATACATAAATAATTACTCAAATCTAATAGCTATTTCTCTGGTAAATGTCCACTAAAAAGATCATCGGAAAAAAGTCATTTCGTAGAACGTTTAGACTATGCCTTAATGGAATGGGATTGTCTAACTCTTCTACGAAATAGTTTTTTTGTGGGATTCTATATAAATTTTCACCCATTACTTTTTGTTTGGTCATAAATAATTACTCAAATTTATGAATCTAACAATGCTTAAGGCCTAAAAGTTTTAATTTCCTGTGTAGAGTCCTTATTTTACTTTTTGACCATGGTATAGATGCTAGACCCATTACTATTAGATAAATTCATTTAATGAAAATTATATCTCATTGAGAGGCCAAAGATCCCATAAAAAGGTCGTTTGTGGTGTTTCAATGCATCTTTCAAAAAATGGCTATTCTTATACAATTATTTGTTGGAGAGAAAGAGGTGCAGTGGGTGAAAAAGAACCATTATAATATCTATGATCCTAATCATAATTGGTGATTGAGGTGGATATCGGTGGCCACCCACCTATTCCATTGGCTCAAAAAATAATTTTCCACCTTGGCAGTTTTTCGGGTTCCAAACTTACGAGGTCGTTTTGAGGCCTTAAACGATGTTTTTTGGGGATTTGGGGCCTAGGTAACTACTAGAGGCATTGACCTGGGATATTCGAAAATAATTATTCTCGATTAGAACTTTCCAACAGGCTATAGTGTGCCTAAAATGGAGATCGTATGCAAACTTTATGTCCCCGGAAAGTTGATATACTAACTTACCCAAACGGGCCCACATGAATTTTGGTGCTTCATCTCCTAGGGTTAGGTTTTTGGATGTCTAGGGTTTTTGGCATTCCTATTTATTGTAAAAATGCCTTCAAAGCCTCATTCTAATCATCTTCTTACGAAAGAGCAGAGTTGTCACATCTCTTCTCAGAGATAAGTTGCCACCATTCCATCAAGCTTGTTTTCCGCTGCATTTTACAGTTTCAGCTTATTTCCTTATTGAATAGAAAGCCGATTTTATTGTATCTTTATTATACTATGTGAAGCATATTTTAATAATCTATATTCATTTTTCTCTTCTCATAAAATCTAGATCAGTGGTATCAGGGAAGTCTTCTCCATCTCATCTTAATGCATGTCCCCAACGAGGTCCGAGTACAAAGAATTGGGTCTCGAGCTTGTTTTTTCTTAAGGACAAAAGCTATCGCTTGCCCAATCAACCTCTCATGGCAAGATAAAAGAAAGATGACAGGACATGAGATCCTTTCAAAATGTTTCTTGAGAAATCCCTCAAGCAAGAAATGAATGAGATGATGGATATTTTCACGCAAATCCTTCGGCGACTACAAACAAGCGATGCATCTTCCTCGAGCAGAGGTGTCGCCCCTTTGAAGGTACAAATGAACTTCGATATTCCTACATTTAAAGGTTATATAGACGCATATGTACTAGATAAGTGGTTGAATCTACTAGAAGGGTATTTTTTTATCCATAACTTTTCAAATAGAGAAAAGATTACTTTTGTGCTCCTCAAAGTCATTCCCCATGTCAAAGATTGGTGGGAAAATTTTTGTGAGCAAAAGGAAACAAAGGAACCTTCATTATTTACAGTCACGGCCAACTAAGAATCGTTCAGGAATGTTATTAAGGAACAATACTAACCTGTCAGAATTTATGACGACTTGTATACCAAATGGACCACAATGTGGCAAGAAAGAGACTAAGCAATGCCAGAGTTCATAAATATCTTCCATACCTTGCACACCAAGATGGGTATCAAAGATTCAGAGTGACATTTTGTGGCTCAAGTATCGCGGTGCTCTGCATAGATACATCCAGACCGAAATAGAATTTGTGTACGTCTTGTCCTTGGGCATGACCTATCGATTTAACGTCAAAATCGAGCAGAAGCTTAAACAAAAGATGCGAAAATTTGGGTCTGGGAACCCCTCACAGCAAAAGCCATGAAAGGGTGGCCCCAACCCACATAAAAAAGGATAGAGAAAATATGGACAATATCAAGACATCAGAAAGAAAAAGAAATATACTAGGAAGTGGTGCAACTTCTATAAGAGCCCTTGGCATAACACTATTGATTTCCACTTAAAGAAGTCACTGGTGGACGAAGTGAAAGCCTCTGAATCAGATGCGGGTTATGACTTTGAGTGAGAATCAGAAAGGGGAATACGGATCATTGACGTGAAACCCAGTTCCACCATTGCTACCACCAAGCTCCAGCCTGGTGAACCAAACGAGCCAGAAGGAGAGTGCCTCTTCCATTCACATATGTGGGTAAAGGGCACCCGACTGCACTCCATCGTTGATGGTGGTAGCCAGAATAACCTCACATCAGTAGAGGTCATCAAGCGGTTGGCCCTTCCGACAATGCCGCACCCACAACCCTACACCATTGGATGGCTCCGCCAAGGAAGCGATCTCTGTGTCAGCCAACAATGTTGACTGTCATATGACATCAACCCCTTAAATGACAGGGTATTGTGTGATCTTGTTTCTCTTGAAGTTTGTAATGTTCTTTTGGGCCAACCTTTTTTATGGAAACATCATGTTATATATGAGTCTAGGCCTCGTAGTGTTATTATTACTTTGAACATGAAATTGTACAGGATACTTGAGGCAGTCCCTCCTAGTGTTATTTCCTTGATCTTTGCCAAGAAATGCAGGAAGGTCATCTCTCAGACTGGGAAAATTTTCTTCTACGTGATTTGATCTCAGAGTGAGGTAAAGATCGTAGCCACATCCAAGGCCTTCACGGACGATCTCTCCACACAAAATAATAAAGTGGATAAGTTTGTGGAAGAATACTCAGATATATTCTCCTCTCCTACCGGGGTACCTATGCACTAGTAGGTCAAGCATCCCATCGATCTGACCCCAGGCGCACTTCTACCTAATGGGTCAGTCTATCATTACTCTTTGTTATAAAACAAGGAGATCAAGAGGAAAATCCAAGAACTTCTCCATCCTAGCTCATCACCTTGTGGGAGCCCAATCATGTTGGTGCAGAAGAAAGATGGGACCTGACGACTTTGCATTGATTACCGAGCCTTGAATAAAATCACAATATGAAACCGATACCTGATTCCCCAAATCGACAACCTCCTTAATCAACTCACGCGGGCCAAATACTTCAGTAAATTGATCTGAAGTCTAGCTACCACCAGGTCCCAATAGAACAAATAGATGTATGGAAGGTTGCCTTCAAGTCAAAATAAGGTCTTTTTGAATGGTTTGTCATGCCCTTTGGTTTGACAAGTCCTCCAACAACTTTTATGAGGATGATGGACAATATCCTATGACCTTTCACAAATAATTTTGTAGTGGTGTATCTGGATGACATTCTCATCTACAACAAGACTTTGGTGGAACACTTGCATCATATTCAATATGTTTTGCACACCTTGTGGCAGCACAAACTATATGCAAACTTCAAAAAATTCTCCTTCATCATGGATAGGGTCCATTATTTATGATACATCATTGATCAACATGGTGTGCATGTGGATCCAACCAAGATCTAGGTCATCCATGACTGGCCATCCCCAACCACACTCACTAAACTTCAGAGCTTCTTGGGCCTCACCAATTTCTATCATAGGTTTGTGTTGGTATTCTCTCAAGTGAGTGTGTGAAGATGATTTGGGAAGCTCAATACAGTCGGGTTTCAAGAAACTTTGGCATTGCAAAGACAGTGGCAGTACTACAAAAATATTTCTACTGGCCGAAACTTCGACAGGATGTCAACAAGTATAATAGGTTCTGCACTGCCTGCGCTATTACCATATCGACCACTAATAAATAGAGCATGTGCACCCATCTGCCATGGGAATCCATCTCAATGGACTACATGTCGGGCCTCCCATCCACCAAGAGGGGAAATGACTATGTTTTTGTGGTTGTTGATCGCTTTTCCAAGATCACGATTCTAACCTCCTACAAGAAGAACATCACAACAGAAGCCACTGCCAAGATCTTCTTTGAACGAGTATGGTACATTTTGGGATCCCACAAACCATTATCTCAGACCATGACAGTTAATTCCTCATCACATTATGGTCGAGCCTCTGGTCATTTTTGGATACCAAGCTCACCAAATCCACTTCCTTCCACCCCCGGACAGATTGTGAAACTGAGGCCATCAATTGGATGGTCATACATATCCTACGCATGTACAATTCAAAACACCCTCGCACATGGGATGAGAGTCTTCCCTATGTCCAGCATAGCTATAATTGAGCCCTGCATAGATCAACTGGCCACAACCCCTTTTAGGTGGGGTTGGGATTCCAACCATTGGGCCCCATGGATGTTGCACAACCCCTGGTGACCACCTCAATCAACTCGTCCCCTATTCCACCAGAAGTTGACAAAGACACCAGGTTCATTGATAAGATCCATCACATATGCCAATAGATTTAGGATATTCTATAGAAGTCTAGTGCCAAGTACAAGCAACACCATGATCAACATCGAGTGACACATAAGTTTCAGGTGGGAGACAAAGTTTGGTTGCACTTGCATAAAGAACTCCTTACAGGGCCCCATCGAAAGCTTCATCCACTCTGTTATGGGCTGTACACCATTATTTTGAGCTCAACATTCCCCCTTTCCTTGGCCTACACCTACCTACACCTAGTCTTCAATGTGGATCTCCTTCGACCATATTTCCCACCATTATTGGACACCTCAAAGATAACAGAGCAATTGACACCAATAGAGATCAACCCTGACTACATGCAACATGCATCCAGTGATCATATTGTGGACACACAGATCAAGGGCACTTGACATCAAAGGATTGAACTTTATCGTTCACCTAAAATGAAGATTATATGCAAACGTTACAACCTCGAGAAGTTGATATACTAACTTACCCAAACGTGGTCCACATGAATTTTGGCACTTCATCTCATAGGGTTAGGTTTTTGGATGTATATGGTTTTTGACATTCATGTTTATTGTAAAATGACCTTCATAGCATCATTGTAATCATCTTCTTGCAAAGGAGTGCAACCATCACATCTCTTCTCAGAGATAAGCCGCCACCATTCCACAAGCTTTTTTTCCGCTACATTTTACAGTTTCAACTTATTTCATTATTGAATAGAAAACCAATTTTACTGTATCTTTTTTATTATGTGTTAAGCATCTTTTAATCATTTGTAGTCATTTCGTTCTTGTCATAAAATCCAGATCAATTGGATAAATATTCCACCACACATCATGATCTACATGTCTACCTATAGATGGTAGGTAATCATCATCTCCTTTTTATGTGGAGGTTTTGCATCTGTGGAAAAGGCACCATTGAATCCCTTTTCTTTATCAACATTGTTAGACCTGCAATATTTATTATAATGCCTAGATTTACACATTTCCATCATTTCCTCAAATATTTTCTTGGGGATTTAGATCTATCTTTAGATTTCGATCTCCCCCCCTTGGAAGACATATTTTCATTCCTATATTTGGGTTGACCTCTCATAGATAAATCATATGTGCTATGACTATCCATGATTTTTTACCTCATCTCTTCCAATAACAAGGATGTAACTATTTCCTCATACTTTAATGTAGATTGAGTGGTACTACCAATTGCTACAACTAGATTATCCCATGATTCTGTGAAAGGACATAATAAAGTAATACACTTATCCTCTTCTGCATTCATAATATTAACAAAGACAAGATGAGTTACTATAGTATTGAAGGCATTTATATGCTCTATCATTGAATCTCCATCTTCTATCCTAATATTATACAACTCTTTTCGAAGAAACAATTTGTTTACCAGGGACAATGAATGATACAAATTCCCCAACTTTTCCCATATTTACTTTGCTATATATTATCCTAGCACATTAAATAACATTGAATCTTCCAAGCATAGTTGAATCATACTCCTTGCTCTTCTATGAAGCTTCTCCCAATCTTGTTTTGACATATCGGTAGATTGAGTACTAGTAGTTTGTGTTCTAGTAATTTGTGTACTAGTAGATTGTGTACTAGCAGGTTGTCTACCAATAGATTGTGTACTAGTAGTTTGTGTACCAAGATCCAAAACGATCCATAGTTCTTTTTCTACAAGAAGTTCCTCCATCTTGAGTTTCCATAGCTCAATTTTTTTACTGTTAAACTTCTCAATGTTGATTCTAGAACTGCTTGTCATTTTCTTTCAACACATAAATCACCACTGCAAATGTCCCATTGAACCTAGGTGTATCACAAACCCAAGATAAACTTGATCTATTTAGATTGAGTGAATCCATCAACAATAAAGGCATCCCCCCTAAAGAATTTTGTTTTCTCTTATACCAGATATAGGATTTAAACCTGTGAAGTAAAACAATGCATACAGATTTGTTAAGCCCTAATATTGGCTCATTACCCCTTAATTGGGGCATATTATATTAGTAATGTTATTTTATTTATGTCGGCTTTAGGCCATTAGTTGTAATTATACCTCCAAGTCTCCTATATATACCAAGGAGACATTTTCATTTTGAATCATCTTGTACTTGAACATTTAAGTGGGGTGAAAGGAGGTTTCCCCCTCGAAGAGGATTATTATCTGAAATTATCTCTTTTTCAAGGCATTGAGTACTTTTTCTGAGGTTTTTCTATGCTATATTGATATTTGGTTCTTACCATATGGTATCAGAGCTCAAGGTCTTGGCGTTTCGCTGCTACATCTGAGACACCTTGGAATTTTCTCTATAACTTTTTTTCTACAACGTTTCAGAAGGAACGTATTAGAGGATATTTAGTAGATGGATCAAGGTACGTTGGGATCAAATTTCAACTCTTGAGGCCTTATACTTTCGTAGATACAGCTTATACAAGATAGGGTCTGGAATCATCCTGAACAGAGTCATTGCGGAATTTTCATTATAAAACAATTTTTGTAACGCTTCAGAACCTAAAATATGGAGGCTATTCACAGAAATTAGTAAGGTATCTGTGGTAAAAATTTCAGCTTCTGGGTCATCTTAAATGTGTATATAAACCATGTGTAAGATAGGGTATCTGACTAGTCTTAAGAAGGTGTTCCAAGTAAAACAATCATAACTTCTTCCTAGAGTATCCAAATTGAGTGGGACTGGTTTCATTGGAGCATGCACAGTCTGTAGTATTTCTGGTACAAGTTTCAGAATTTTATATTAATTATTTTGTGTGGGGAACGCTATACAAGTGAGATCTCCTATAAAGGCCAAAAATTGGCAAGTTGTGGGGAAGTTACTGTAAATTCCACTTGGCATATCCAATTTTGATCAGACCTGTGGAATTGCAGAGAAGAAATATCAGAGAACTACATAAAAGAAAGTTTCATACCTAGAAGGGCTGAAACTTGGGAGATACAACAGAAGGAAGATTGTCTAGCAGAACCACCTCAAAATCAAGGTTCAAAAGTTATACTTGGCCAACATGCCACCTAAAAAGGGAACTTCTACACCACATAAGCCTCCAGACAATCCTACTTGGACTTTTGATGAAGGTGAAGAAATGTGTAGGTACATAAATGATTTACAAAAGAAGATAGTAACAAAATATGAACTAAAAGAGATGGAAGCTAAGTTGGAGGCAAAGATGGATGGTTTAAAAGAGGAGATCATGGAAGTATTGAAAAATTTCGTAACAGATAAGACACTTGAAAGTGAAAATGCATCCCATGAAATTCATGATGAGGACACACGGAAGGTGAATCAAGAATGGAGAAACTCCAACTTTGGGTTGAAGACCAACCACGTTCCTAACATCGATATGAGGAAGTTTGATGGCAAGGACCCAATCACATGGATACTTCAGATGGAGCAATTCTTTGATCTACATAACGTGCCACATACACAAAAGGTACGAATTTATTCTTTATATTTAGAACCTAATCAATTTGTATGGTATCGATGGCTTTGTTCTCACAAGTCACTTGTCACTTGGACATTTTTCATGGAAGAAACGATAGCACACTATGAGGATACAAGGAGCAATACCTTCTTTAGCCAATTGATAAATCTCAAGCAAAAGGGTTCAATTACCGAGCACATTGAGAACTTCCAAAGATTGAATATAAAGGTAACCGATATTCTA
>ML778403.1:649190-704278 GCA_009831015.1 Picea engelmannii
TGAGTTCTTCCCTCACTCCTCCCTGTTATACATATACAACATCCAATGGTGAAGGTGGAAAGTATCCAAAAAAAGTTACAAAAGGTGATTTACTGGTAGACATGTAGACTACTCTATTATAAGAGTGTTGTATCTATATCATATTTTTGTCCCAGGTCTTTGGATGCTTTTGATTGTTACCCCTCAAAATTTCCACCAAATTCATGTTGACTACTTATGTCTACCCATCTGTCTATGGATGGAATGTTGTATACCTCTTCAACTCAGTGTCCATCTTCTGCCACAATGTAGTCCAAAAGGAATTGAGAAATCTAGTGTCCCTATTTGAGATGATTCTCCTTGGTATCCCAAAGTTCACCCATACTTGTTCAAATAACAAGTTTGTTTCTTTATGTCCCTTTATGGTATTTTTACAAGGCATGAGAATGCACATTTTGTTGAACATGTCAACTACCACAAATAAATAGTCATGTTCCTTCCACGTGGTTAGTAATTCTCCCAAAAACTCCATGGAAATGCGTTCCCAAGGTTGAGTGGGTACAAGTAAGGGATGGTATAGACCTTGCTTCTTGTTACTGAGGTTGATGGTATGCCAAAGTATAGATCCTATAATAAATCATGCTACATCTTATTGCATTCTGGGCCAGTACACATACCTATGCTAAAATATAAATATTAAATGGATACTTCTTTATCTTCTTTTATTATCTTAAAGCTATGTTCAATAAAGAGTATTATTTAGTCTCTAGTTGTCTTGATTCTTTAGTATAATTTTCTTTGTTTATGAACATTACTATGGTTCTGCAAACTTAATTTGTTGTGTCCTCTTTGATAATTAGCTTGGTTTACCTCTAGGAAGGATAGTAAAATATTGTGATACTAATGATCATCTAGGATGAAGGCCAATTATGAAGGAAATTGTGTTATGTTTTTTATATTTTATTAAAAAACTCTTACTTGCAAAAAGAAAACATGTTTCAAAAGGAATTATTTAGCTCTAAGACCTCCTTTTAGGGGTAGAGACCCTATTTTCCTTTCTTGGGAATAATTAAGCCCCATAAACCCATCCCCTTCATGGAAAATTTCCTAATAGCATTAGGAATACCAATCATAGGTGAAAGATCCCACAAAAGGTCATGTGTCCTTGTTGGAGGCATTGTTGACAATGCGTAAGGCCTAAAAGGTTTAATTTCCTGTGTAGAGTCCTTGTTTTACTTTTTGACCATGGTATAGATGATAGACCCATTACTATTAGATAAATCCATTTAATGGAAAATATATCTCAATGAGAGGCCAAAGATCCCATAAAAAGGTCTTATGTGGTGTTTCAATGCATCTTTCAAAAAAGGGATCTTCTTATACAATTATTTGTTGGAGAGAAAGAGGTGCAGTGGGTGAAAATGAACCATCATAATATCTATGATACTAATCATAATTGGTGATCTAGGTGGATATTGGTGGCAACTCACCTATTCCAATGGCTCGAAAAACAATTTTCCACTTTGGCAGTTGTTTGACAGTTTTTTGGGTTCCAAACTTTCGGGGCCATTTTGAGGCCCTAAATGACATTTTTTGGGGATTTGGGGAATAGTTGAATACCTCAGGCGCTAACTTGGGCCATTCAAAAATCATTCTTCTTGGTTATACCTTTCCAACGGGCTATCGTTCACCTAAAACAGAGATTGTATGAAAAATTTACGAACCCGGGAAGTTGATATATTAACTTACCCAAAAAGGGACCACATGACTTTTGGCGCTTCATCTCCTAGGGTTAGGTTTCTAGATGTCTAGGGTTTTTGACATTCCTATTTATTGTAAAATTTCCTTCAGAGCCTCATTGTAATCATTTTCTTGTGAAGGAGCGCAACTGTCACATCTCTTCTTAGAGATAAGCCACCACCATTCCATCAAGCTTATTTTCCGCTGCATTTTACAGTTTCATCTTATTTCCTTATTGAATAGAAAACCAATTTTACTGTATCTTTGTTATTCTGTGTTAAGCATATTTTAATAATCTGTATTCATTTCGTTCTTCTCATAAAATTTGGATTAGTACACCAATATCTTTCATACCTTGCACACAAATATGGGTATTAAAGACTTCGAGTGGCACTTTGTTTTGAAGTATCACAATGGCCTACATAGGTACATACAAACAAATATGGATTTCTTGGAAATAACCTCACTGGGAGCCATTTATCAATATGTTGTCAAGATCGAGCAGAAGTTTGAGTAAAAGAATAAGCAGGATTTCAATTCCTCAAACCCATCACAACAGAAGCACGGCAAAGGTGTCCCTAACTCCCAACGAAAATTAGAGAAAGGATTTCTATCCCTAGGATAACTAGTCCAAGCCACCATCAAATAAGGGTAATGAAAATTCGAAGAAGTACATTGTGATGTGGTGCAAGTTCCACAAAATTCCTTGTCACAATATTGATGATTGTTGCTTCAAAAAGTCATTGTTGGCTTAGAGAAAATCCTCAGGGTTGAATGTTGACTCATAATATAATTTATAAGTAGAAAATGGAAACATATCATTGATTCATAACCTAGTGTCACCATAACTACCACAAAATTCTAGCCATAGGATCTAAAGGAGCCTAAATAATGGGAGAGCCTCTCCTACTCATAGAATGTGTGGGCGAAGGGGATCCCACTTTTTTTTATTTTTGACAATGGTTCCAGAATATCCTAATATCAAAAACGTTTTTCAAGAGGTTGAACCTAACAAAAAAATTGCATCCTCAACCATACACCATCGGTTGGCTCAATTATGGATGAGACATCCACATCATCTAGCAATTCCACCTGCACTATGGTATCAAACCCTTCAAAGACAAGGTATTGTGTGATGTTTCCCCTATTGAAGTTTGTGATATTTTGTTAGGGAAACCATGTATGTGGAAGCCTCATGAATTTTATGAATCTAGGACTCATAGTGTCATTATTACTTTGGGATGTCAAATCTATAGGTTATCATATGAAATCCCAACTACTACAGTCTCCTTGATCACTGCGAAGTAGTGAAAAAAGGTGGTCTCTTAGGATGGGAGATTTGTCCTCTTAATGGTCTGGTCGAAAGGTGAATAGAAGTTCATTGCAACATCCAAAACCTCTTTACAAGGTCTCTCTATGAAACAACATCAAGTGGAAAAGATAATAGAAGAGAACAAAGACATATTTGCCTCGCCTACTAGGGTGTCTTGGCATTATCGGGTAAAGTAATCAATTTATTTGACACCAGGTTCTCCTCTACCTAATAACCCTTTATATAGGTGTTTTTTTATGGAGAATGAAGAAATCAAATTCCAAATCCAAGAACTAATTCTAAAGGGACACATTTTTTAGACCAAGCTCCTCACCTTGTGGGAGCCCAATTATTCTGGTATAGAATAAGGATGGAACATGACAACGTTTTATTGATAACAGAGCCCTGAACAAGATCAAATTCAAGAACTGATACCTAATACCTCGGATTGAGGATCTTCTCGATCAACTCAAGGGAGACAATTTTTTCAGTAATATTGATATGAAGTTAGGCTACCACCAGGTACCGATTGAGAAAACTAATTGTTGGAGAGGAATTTTGGATAAGTTTTGGGATATGTACCAAAAGGAAGTCAAAGGGAAAAAGGAAATTAGAATATGGACCAGAGTGCATGATAGGAGAATACTTCAAGGATTCATAGAGTGCGATAAAAGGATTCACGATAGAGCAACATGCTAAAGGAAGAAAATAATTATAAACCGTTGGGTTTTGGAGACACTTTGTCCACTTTTGTAATGTGATTTTGGGGAAAACTTTGTCTACTTTTATAACAATCGTATCCCTATTGTTATGTATAAATATGTAAAAGGTTTCTTTTGGAAGGGGGTGTAGTGTTTTGAACCTATGAAAAGTTTCTAATGATTTTGGAGTAAGGATAGGGAAGAAATAAATGGTTTCATTTTCGAGACCAGGAACTGTACTTGAGGGGAATGCTTTGGAGGTCTGATAGGGAAGAAATTGAAGAAGGCCTAGAGAGGAAGTAGTGAGGATTTTCCAGAGAAAGGTTAGAAAGGATAAAGGATAAAATGGGGATATATAGAGCTGAAGCCCCAATAAACTGGATTCATGAATTGATCTGACAACTCAATACGATAAGTAATAAGGTTTCTCAGATAATAGATTTCTAGTTGAGCAGTATATTAGGGGGTTACATTACAAAGTTTTCAATATTTTTTACCTAATATTATAGTGTCGTAGAGAGGGACTTCTTCAAGGGTCCATGTGGAAGATATTTGAGTGCATTATCTACTTGGATAAAGATGTTAATATGCAATAAGAATGTCATGAATATGGAGTATGATAGCTAAGTGCCTTTATGCACATAGAGGAACTGGGGGATGACTAGAGGAAAATATGAAAATGGTAAGGATGAGTAAGGAGTGAATGGAGTGGGGATGCCAAGAGATGACACTGACTTAGATGGAGAGATTGGATTATTTCACTATGGGAAAAGGTTTAGATACAATAAGAAGGAGATTATGGATGGAAAAGGAGAGAAGCATAGGTAATTCGATGAAAGTGACCCCTACACATAACTCCAGATCACACCATACAGAGAAAGGATGATCCAGGTGGATATCAGTGGCCACCTACATATTCCAATTGGCTAAAAATGGTCTATGACAATTTACTATTTTTAGTAGTTTTTCAGTTCCTAAACTTCTGGGAACATTTTGAGGGCCTAAATGATTTTTTTTCGGGATCCAACACCTAAATGATAGCCAAAGGATCTAATTGGTCCCCCAAAATGAATTTACTTCATGATACCTTTCCAACGATATATCTTGTGCCCCAAATGGAGATTGTATGCCAAAGTTACGCCCCTGGGAAGTTGATACACCAAACTACCCAAAACACGGTCCACAAAATTGTTTTATTTTAATCTTTCAGTGTTAGGGGTTTGTACTTTCTTTATGTTAAAAAATGCCTTTGGATCCTCATTGTAGTCATATTATTGCGAATGTGAGTAGTCCTCACATCTCTTTTCATAGATAATATGCCACCATTCTAGCGAGTCTTTCACACCGTATTTCTACGGTTTTATATATTTTTCTCATTAATAGAAATTGTGTATTATTGTATCTCTGTTTTTATGGTTATATATCTGATAAATATTTGTTATATTACTGGATATATGATAAATCTCTGTACATTTATTTATTATATATCCTCTCTCATTTTGTTCCCAAAATAATCTGAATCAAAGGAAAAGGAAAGAAATAGATCCTTAGTATTTCCTAGAATAAGGGAGTCCATTGTAGATCAAAATCTACGTCGAACCTATGATCCCATGTGCATCATTAAGAATTGAAGTAGGAATTGATACTTGTTCAATAGAATCTGTAATAAGTGGAGGAAGTCAGAGTAATAGTTAGAATAGTGGGAACAACACAACATAAACGTCACCAAGGGTACATACAAAACCTAGTACAATGGTAGGGATAGATCATATGTTGAGAATTATTGAGTTTCAGGGAACAGGGTCAGAGGACCATGAGCAACCATTTTTTGTTTTTGACACAATATGGACTACAAAGAATGTCCTGGACAAGGTGATAAAGAAATACACCAGAAAATAATGGAGCAAATAATACAATAACAATGAAAAATCAACTTAACCTTTCTCTTTACCAAAGCATGAATTTATACAATGCAAGAATATGTTACATGAAATCATCTTCTCCTACAATATCTCAACAATATCTCCAATAATCACTCCATGAATCTCTCAAATATATTTCCTCACCTTAATTATACTTTCTAGACATAACAAATAACAAAAATACTAAAAAAAATTACATATAGAATATGATAAATGAATCATTATTCCAACATTTCTCCCCCATAATGATCATTTATAAATATTCCAATGTCACCTCTAAATTTGAAAAACTTTTCCTTTGACAGTGCTCTAGTGAAAATATTAGCTACTTGTTCTTTTGTTCTGCAATAACTGATCTCAACCACACCTTCTTGATCCAAATATCGAACAAAATGATATTGGATATCAATATTCTTAGTCTTCTTATGAAACACTAGATTTTTGGTCATCTCAATAGCACTTTGATTATCACATATCAACTAAATAGCTTGTTCCTGCTACTCATGAAGATCCTCCAAAGTTCTTCTCAACCAAACTGCTTCACACGCTCCTATCGCTATTGCTTTATACTCTGCTTCTGCTATGGAGAGAGAAACTGTAGGTTTCTTTTTAGTGCTCCAAGAAACTACTGTTGAACCCATGATGAATGAATATCCTAAAGTTGATTTCCTTTCATCCATGCAACCTGCCCAATATGAATCTGTATAACCAATAAGCATGAAATCTTCTGTATATTTGTATATCAAACCATAACCAGTTGTATCATGTAGATATCTCAAAATCCTCTTAGCTTCTTTCCAATGTATATCCTTTGGGTTTGACATGAATCTAGATACCATATTGACTTCAAAAGATAAATCCAGTCGATTTGTAGTTAAGTAGATCAAAATTCCAACCAATTGACGATACAAAGTAACATCAACAGATTTGGAATATTCATGTCCATACAACTTCAACCCAAATTCCAAAGTAGTTGTTGCTAGCTTGCAACTCATCATTCTGAACTTCTTAAAATATCCAAAGTATACTTGCCTTGTGACATTAAAATACCATCTTCTTTCTGCCAAACTTCAATTCCCAAGAAATAATGTAACTCTCCAAGATCTGTCATCTCAAACACAACAATCATGTGTGACTTAAAATCTTGAAATAAATCAGCATTGTTCCCTTGTAGATCAAATCATCAACATAAAGTCCAACAATCAGAATATCCTAACCCGACTAAAGAATATAAAGATTGGGATCAGATAAAATTTTGATTAAGCCATGATCCTGGAAGTATTTATCAATTCTTGAATACCAAGACCTTGGTTCTTGTTTAAGACCATATAAATCCTTCTTCAACCTGTAAAATTTGTATTCTTTACCTGGAACTTCAAAACCTTCAGGATGCTCCACATAAATTTGTTCATCCACATAACCATTCAAGAAAGTTGACTTACCATCCATTTGAAACTTTTTCCATTTATACTAAGCAACTAATGCAAGAACCATCTTTGTTGTATCCATCTTTGCCACTGGGGAAAATGTCTCAGTATAGTCAATTCCTTATCTCTGTGCATAACCTTTTGCAACTAAATGAGCCTTATACTTATCAATTGTGCCATCTAATTTATACTTAGTTTTATAAACCCATTTAGTACCAATCACCTCTGTACCTTTTGGTAAATTCACCAAATCCCATGTATCATTTCTCACCAAAGCATTCAACTCTGCTTCCATATCTTCATTCCATTCTTTCTTTCTTGATGCTTATTCATAAGTTTGTGGTTCATCCATCTTCATTACCTATGTCATAAGTTCATAATTCACAAGATTACTTTGGGATCTGGTAATCCTTCTTTCAAAATTTCTATCTAACATATTTCTTTGGGAATGACTTCTTTCAAACCACTTAGGTTTCTTCTTAACTTCATCTTTCTTTACTGACTTGGAATGTGATTCACCATCAATAGTAATTGTATCTTCTTTTAATTTCAACTGTACAAGTTTTGACTAATAAATTCCCTACTCATCAAATACAACATCTCTGCTTATTATTACTTTATTTTCTTGAGGAACAAACAACCTGTAACTTCTTGTTTCAATATTGTAACCAATGAAAATACACTTCACACTTTTATCATCCAATTTTCTTCTATTTTCCTTCAGAACATGTGCATATGCAATGCAATAAAAAACTTTCATATGTTCAACACTTGGTTTATGTCCTGACCATGCTTCTTTGGGAGCCAAATTTAGCACTGCCATTGAAGGACATCTATTAAGAATGTATACTAATGTGTGTACTACTTCAGCCCAAAATTCATTACCAAGTGACTTATCCTTTAACATGATCCTAGCCATCTCAACTATGGTTATGTTTTTCCTCTCTGCCATTCCATTATGTTGAGGAAATTAGAAATTGGCAAACTCTCGCTTTATACCATTCTTCCTGCAATAATTCAAGAATTCATTTGACTTGTATTCTCCCCCATTATCTATTCTTAGGGTGAGAATATTGAAACCACTTTTCTATTCAACCAATTCCTTGAACTCAAGAAAATGGGAAAACACTTAAGATTTCTCCTGCAAAAAATACACCCAAGTCTTCCTTGAAAAATCTTCAATGAAAGTGAGAAAATAACAAGCCTTTCCAAAAGACATTATCTCCATTGGACCACAAAAATATGAATGCACCAACGCTAGATGATCACTAGACTTACAAGTTCTATTTGAGAAACTTTACCTGTGTTGTTTCCCAAAAATACATCCTTCACACACTTCATCATCATTCTTGATATAAGGAATACCATTCACCATATTCTTCTTTTGAAGCAACACCAAACTCTAAAAATTCAAATGTTTGATTCTTAAATGCCAAATCTTGTTGTTCATCTCTTCTATTTCATTCAAACTTTGTGATTTACTTGAATCAAAAGAAAGATTGATAATTCTATCCTCAGTCATTTCTCGTTTTGCCACAACTACATTATGATTCAACTTATCCATGAGTAAACATTCCTTGTTATCAAATACTAACTTATAGTTCTTCTCCATCATCTGTCTTACACAAATTAGGTTATTCTTCAATGTTGGTGTCAATAATGTGTGATCAATAAAATTCTTCTTTCCATGCAATGTTGGAATTGCAATTGTACCTTTCCCTTTAACTTTTGAAGCTCTATAATCACCTGATACAACTTTACCAGAAGAGTTGTCATTAATTTTAGTTAAAAACTCCTCTTGAGATGTCATATGATTTGAGCATCCTGAATCAATATACCATGCTTCACTTTATTCATTATGTGCCATGAAACTTGATATGAATAACTTCTCAATCCTCGTTTCTTATAGAACTGTATTAGCACCTTTGTTTTCCATATCTCTCATTTTTGCATATTAATTTCTTTCAAGATGACCATATTTATGAAAATAATGACATTTTGGACCTTGTCATTATTGAGATCCTTCTCTTCCTCTTCCTCTTCAAAACGGACTTGGGCTTGTTCCTCTCCCTCTAAATGCATTTCCTTGATAATTTTGTGATTGTTGTGGATTTCTATTATGAATCTGATTTTGATATTGACTTCTCCCTCTTCATCTTCCTCTATTCCTTATAGAAAAAACATTCTCCACTTCTCCAGTTGGTTGATTTTCTTATAAAGTAAGCAAAAATCCACTTAAGTCATCAATATTCATTGTATTTAAATCTTTGGAAACCATAATACTAGTGGTGACCATCTAAAACTTGGGCAAAACACTTCTTAAAATTTTCTCAATTAGTCTCCTTTCTGGAACATCTTCACCTAAGGACCTCATCTGATTAAAAAGATCTTGCATCTTTGTGATGTAATCATGAATAGATTCATTAATTTGCATGTTTGAATTTTCAAAATTTATCCTTAGTGTTTGCAATATAGCTACAACCACACCTTCATATGTATTCTTTAAAATATCCCAATCTTGCTTCGATGATTCTGCAACATTAATTCTTGTAAATATAGATTCTTCAACTGTGCTCCCTATAAGTGAAAGTGCTTCATTATCTTTCTTAATAATTTCCTTTAAATATTTCTTGTCATAATCACTTATTGTTTTGAATTCATTAGCAAAAGGGATCATATATCCATCAATTACAAGCTCCCATAAATCTTTAATGATGAATATTGGTTGCATGTGTTTTCTCCAATAGAAATAATTTGTTCCAACAAGTTTAAGCAACACAATATTTCTTGTCACCATGAAGAATAAATAATAATGTGAGAGAGAATAAGAGATAATACACAAAAATTTCCCACTTCGCCTAGGACGAGAACCAATGTCCCAAACAAATCAAGACTCAACCACCACCAAAAAAAAATTATTTTATTAATGTTTGAGTACAATGAAGAGCTAAAAGATCAATTCTTCCAAAGGATTACAATCAACACTTCTTATACCTCCCTTCACTAACAAAAATTACATTTATTCTCTCATAAACATAGAGCACTAATTCTCTTTGTTGGATACCAAATCAAAGAAGAGCACTTTTTTTTACCCAAATCACAATATATTTTTTATATAACATCACCTCTTTAAAACATGACCTTTTTCATAATCCATACGAACATTTGAGCTCACAAATAAACACCATCACCATATTATCAAAATCATTTATGACTAAACTGTGTTAATTCAATTTTTTTAATTAGATTTACCTCACACGCCTTATACCTTCAATCACCTCTTTTCTTGGATGCATCGTGCGCTCCTCTACATGTTGTGGAATGTTACACCACACTACTCCTCTACCAGATTACTATGCATATCTCGGACCAAAATCTATACCACAATCTAGACGGTTCCTCTGCCACACATATATAGCAAAAAGGACTTGAACCAACTCGTCCCACACAAACTATGTTACTCCTTGACACATTCACAGAAATCAAGCAACTCCAAATGAACAAGAGGCGGAAACAAGAAATATACTGAGTGAACAACAAATATCATAGCAGCAAATTCTCGGAGATAGGAAAATGATACCAAGCAAGCAAGAAGTTGCACACAGATTTCACATAGGAAAACGATACCAGATAGCCACATGTTCGCACTTGATCTCTCTAAAATTGATCTCTCTAAAATTAAGAATCCAAAACGAACTCAAACTGGACTCTGCCATGGTTCTCAAGCGCAAAGCTCTGCTCCTTGCCACTTCAAACAAATGAAAAAAACACACAAGAGTTTGTCTAACTACAATTTTTGATACGTTTCAGAGGATTATTTTCCTCTACCTGTTTGATGATTTTTAATATTAAATTTGGTTCAAAATGCAGGGCAAATGGCTTCAATCCAAGGTGGAAATTTTCAAGGAAGGGGATTCGAGCCCAGGGAGAACTAGGATATATGGGAAGCCAAAAACAGAAAGAGCATCCCATGACAACATGAGTGCAGTTCCTGATGTTATATTTTAGGATCAAAAGCGTCATAGCTGGCTGCAAGATCCATTGCCACTTGAGTTTCCACTACATGAAATAGTTTCCAAGTCTGAACATTTTCTTTGATACCAAATGAAGAAATACACCATCAAATAATGTAGCAAATAATACAATAACAATGAGCACTCAACTCAATCTTTCTCATTACCAAAGCATGAATTTATACAATGAGAGTAGATGTTACGGGAAATCATCTTCTCCTACAATATCTCAATAATCTCTCCAATAATCACTCTTTGAATCTCTCAAATATATTTCCTCACCTTAATTATACTTTGTAGACATAAAAAATAACAATAATACTAAAACAAATTACATCTAAAATATGATAAATGAATCATTATTCCAACACAATTGTAATAAGTGGAGGAAGTCAAAGTAATAGTCAGAATAGTGGGAACAACACAAAATCAACATCACCAAGGGTAAGTACAACACCTACTACAATGGTAGGAATAGATCATATGTCGAGAATTCATGAGTTTCAGGGAATAGGGTCGGAGGACCCTGATAAACATTGTTTTGTATGTGACACAATATGGACCACGGAGAATTTTCTGGACAAGGTGATGAAGATTGTGGAGTTGGCCAGAACGTTCATTGGTTCTGCACTACCATGGTATATGAAGTTTCATACAACTAATCCAGCTGGATAGTAAATAACTTTGGCCGAAATCGGACATGCATTGTTAAAGGAATTCAGGAAGCCGAAATATAAATTACAATGTATTATAGAACTGAAGGAAACTAAGCAAGTGTTGAATGAGACAGTCTAGAAATATGACCAGAGATTTAAAGATGTAATGGGTAGGTTAACCTTTCAGATTCCTGATGAGAAACATCAATAATGGTTTATAGTCGGCCTATTTCCACACATTCAGTGTCCATTAACACAACAAAAGGTGAATATTTGGAAATCATGATGAAGTTGGAAGCATCTCCTATACGTGATGGCACAGGTATGATGTAGACACAGTCACAGTTGGTTGCGCTGAGAATTCAATTATCAAAGATAATGAAGGAAAAGGAAAAGTGTGAACATTTTTTGTGTATAACATGTAAAACAAAAGGCCATATGAAGGAAGAGTGTCCATCCTTCATGCAGTATATAGCCACCAGAGAACCAAAGCCATTGGTAGGAGGAGTAGGGTAGTGCAATATATGTAAGACATGGGGCCATCATCTGAATTCTTTCCCTTTACTGCAAAAATATCAGAGTACCCCAAGAAATGCATTTTATAATTTTTGCAAATCGATAGGACACAATGAGAAATACTGTCCCGCATTCGATTCGATGAGAGAGTGAAGTTTGGATGCGTACAAAATTCAGGAAGAAATTTCACTGCAGAAGGAGGAATTACACAATATAAAACTCTAAGAGGATTTAATTAGTGTGGATGTGGAGTTTTTGGCAGAGGTCGAGAAGGTAGAGGAATGATAATTTGTTACAACTGCAATCAACCGATACATTTAGCAAGAGATTTCCCAAATCCTTGCATGACATGCACGTATTGTAGAGCCTTGGATCATGCGACAAAAGACTATCCTAAACTGGTAGTGAGGTGGTAGGCCATAGGGAATCATAACCAACATTAGACCCAACTTCAGAATCAGTACCAGAACTTGCAGATGATAGTCACTAAACAACACAAAAATCATCCAAGAGTAGTAGTCGTTACACGCAGTGGAACGAGAACTGGACCAAATGTGATAGAGAAAGGAAAGGGAGTGGAACAATGGATAAAGAAATAAATTGAGCCCATTCCAACATTCAATCCAAAAAAATAAAGGGAAACATATCAACAAGAAAAGAACAAGATACTAGGACTAGATTGGATAGCTTCAACATCAAATACACCATCAATGTACAATACATTGTCGATTTATGATCGCACCATTCCAGAGAGGCCAATAGAGAAGGAAAAATCTTTGAAACACTTTCTAAAAATATTTTTAGAATTGATGAAAGATGAGACAACACTAAATACACTGCATAGGATGATTGATTAGTGTACACAAGACAAAGAAGTATCTATGACACAAAAAGAAATTAACCAAGTCTTTTGCATACTATGGATGCTTGATACTATATTTTCTTTTATTAGACTAGTTCTTTGTGGTTTTGTGGTCTATTATGCTTTCTCTGGTTTTCTTTGACTCTTTAGTATAATTTTGTAGATTATGGACACTATTATGCTTGTGTAGACTTAGTTTTGTATGCCCTTTTCAATAATTTCCCTAGTTTCCCTCTGGGAAGGCCAGTAAAATCCATGGATATTGATTGTAATGTGGGTTGAATGATATCTATGAAGGAAATTATGTACATTCTATTGATATTTTAATACAAAAACTCTTAATATAAAAAAACAAGTTTGAAAAGGGAATATTTAGCACCAAGACCTTCTTTTAGTGGTAGAGATCAGATATTCCTCTCTTGGGAAGAGTCAAGGCCCCTAGACCCATCCCCTTTGTGAAAAAATTACTAATGGAATTTGGAATACCATTCAGAGTTGAAAGATCCCACAAAAGGGCATGTGTTCTTGTTGGAGGAATTATTCACAATGCTTAAGGGGTAGCACCATAGAACATATGAGAAATCAAGCTTGTTTTGAGGTGCTACCCCTCATTAGTGGAAAAATAGTACTGTATGTTCCATCTGTCACTATAAATGGTCTAAGAAAAACATCATAAGTTACAATTGATGTAGACACCTAGTGTAGGTACCCTTTCGGGTCCCCTTTTGAATAATACATTGGATAACTCACCCATGTTTCGGGGTGCTACCCACCATCAATGGCCAGACCTTCTTGTACATTTTGTGTTTCACTGCAAACGGCTGAAGAAAAAATCTTAAGATATAGTTTTTGTATCCACCAAGTGAAGGTATCCTTTCGGGTCCCCTTTTGAATAATACATCGTAGAACTCATGCTTGATTCATGGAGCCACCCCTAATTAGTGGTTAGACAATGTTGTACATTCTATGTGTCACTATAAATTGCCTAATAAAAACATACTAAGTTACATTTGTTGTATCCACCCAGTGCGGGTACCCTTTCGGGTCCATTTTTTAATAATACATTACATAACGCATGCTTGTTTTAGGGTGCTACCCCTCATTAGTGACTAGAGAGTATTGTATGTTTTGTCTGTCACTACTAAGGGCCTAATAAAAACATATTAAATCACATTTTTTGTAGCCACCGAGTTAAAGTATCGTTTCGGGTCCCCTTTTGAATAATACATTGGAGAACTCACACTTGTTTCTAGGTGCTACCCTCATCAGTGGCTAGATAGTGTTGTACATTCTATGTGTCACGACAAAGATACTAAGAAAAACATCTTAAGTTATAGTTGTTGTAGCCACATAGTTCAAGTACCATTTCAAGTCCCCTTTTGAATAATACATCACATAACTCACACTTGTTTTGAGGAACTACCTCTCATCAATGGCCAGACAATGCTCTACATTCTATTTTTCACTACAAAGGGGATAATAAAAACATCTTAAGTTATAACTCTTATATCCACCTAGTGTAGGTATCCTTTTGGGTCCCCTTTTGAATAATACATCGTAGAACTCATGTTTGGTTCATGGAGCCACCCCTAATCAGTGGCTAGACAATGTTGTACATTTTATGTGTCACTATAAATTGCCTAAGAAAAACACACTAAGTTACATTTGTTGTATCCACCCAGTGCAGGTACCCTTTCAGATCCATTTTTTAATAATACATCACATAACGCATGTTTGTTTTAGGTTGCTATCCCTGATTAGTGACTAGAGAGTATTGTATTTTTTGTCTGTCACTACTAAGGGAATAATAAAAACATATTAAATTACATTTTTTGTAGCCACCGAGTGAAAGTATCATTTCGGGTCCCCTTTTGAATAATACATTGGATAAATCACACTTTTTTTGAGGCGCTACCCCTCATTAGTGGTTGGATAATGTTGTACATTCTATGTGTCACTACAAAGATCCTAAGAAAACCATCTTAAGTTACAGTTGTTGTAGCCACATAGTTCAGGTGCCATTTCAAGTCCCCTTTTGAATAATACATCACATAACTCACGCCTGCTTCGAGGCACTACCCCTCATTAGTGGTAGTGGTAGGAGAAAAGAAAGATGAAGGGATAGGAGATCCTTTCAAAATGTTTCTTGAGGATTCCCTCATGCAACAAAGGAACAAGATGATGGATAGTTTTGCGCAAATCCTTTGGTGACTACCAATAGGTGACGCATCTTCCTCGAGCGGACGTGTTGCCCCCTTCAAGGTACAAAATTGACTTCTATATTACTATATTTGAAGGACAGATAGAAGCAGATGTTCTAGATAAATGGTTGAATCTACTAGAAGGGTATTTTTTTATCCATCACTTTTCGAATAGAGAAAATATTACTTTTGTGCGCCTCAAAGTCGTTCCCCATGTCAAATATTGTTGGGAAACATTTTGTGAGAAAAAGGAAACAAAGGAACCCTCATTATTTATAGTCATGGCCACCTAGGAATCCTTCAGGGATGCTATTAAGGAAAAATACCACCCTATTGGAATTTATGATGACTTGTATGCCAAATGGAGGTCACAAATAAGGAAGAGACCAAGAAGTGACAAAGTTCACAAATATCTTCCATACCTTGTGCACCAAGATGGGTATCAAAGATTCAGAGCAACATCTGGTGCTAAAGTATCGCAGTGCTTTGCATAGATACATCCAGCCTGAAATGAAATTTATGTAGTCTCATCCTTGGGAAGGACCTACCAATTTTCCGTCAAAATCAAGCAAAAGATCAAACAATAGATACGTCAATTAGGGCATGGAAACCTATAACACCGTGTTTCCCCCAGCTTGTAAATATAATTATAAATGGCTAAGAGAGTAACGAAAACTTTAAATGTGTGAATATTGATTTGATGGACCTTTGTTTGAAAGGTAAACAAATGTGAACCTAATTAATTACTAAGAAAATGGACAAGTGTTGCATGACTATTGGAGGGGGGGTGTACTTGGAAAGACCACGAATGATACATGAAGAGAGGGTGAAGGGGACCAGGAATGGTTGCGTTAACCTTCACCAAACTAATCCTTACTGGATTTAATTGCTTAGGACCAGAACCATCCTCTGACCCAGAAATGAATTACAGTCAGGTTGGTGGGTGGGAAGACATCCTCAAGATTTAATGAGGGGATGGGGAATAACACTGATACGTAAGGCTTCCATACCTAACCGCAGACTGGGAATTCGAGCCACATGCTACCTTGATGAAAGAGGTGAGAAAGGAAGGTGTGGCGGGAAGGGGGAAAACAACGTGCCTGTGAAGAGCGTAGAGACGGGAAGTGAATCTCGTGGATTCAAGGAAGATTTGAAAAACTAAGCGTTTTGGATACAGGAAATGGTAGAGAAGGTTTTGGATACAAGTTGATAAACGAGGCTAGTCATACTTGCTTGGTATCGTTTAAACCATTGCTAGGATCCTGTAGGAAGAGGAGAGTAACCTTCATCCCTATTGTGGTTGAGTGAGAAGAAAAGGTTGTGTTTCACAAAATTGTGGTCTAGATCGGGGGTGGCTAGTTGTAAATCCATTTGGAGTGACTAAGCCTACGGTTGGGTGGAAATGGGCACCCCTTCTAGTAGTTTCTTCACATTGACTGGTTCTGATAATTCTTTTCCCTGCTTCAATTGTTGAACTAGAATGATGAATGATTATTTGGTCTTATATATATATACATGAATTTTACAATCGTGTTCTGTGTGAAATGGTTATGTTATTTGTATGTTTTTGTCTCCTTGTGAATTCACACTCCCCGATGATAGACCGTATGTCTAGCCTAACTCCAGAGGCTTTCTAGGGCATAGAACATTTCATGGTCAAGATAGAAGATTTAGTGCCTACCTGAAACCACCCATATGAAGAAGGGTACCTCTCCCAGACCCCCTTTCCATGTGAGTTTCCAAGGCCAAGTCCCTAACTCATTCAGTGTGAAGCCCAGGAAAATGGTGATGCGAAGGTCTTGGAAGGGAAGGTATTCCCTTGTCTGAGGGATGAACGGATGAGATCTGATTAGAGGAAACCAAGGGTTATCCTTACTATTGGCCATGATAAAGTACATCGGAGTTGACCCCTGAGCCATCGGATCTATGATTTCAGAGTTTGTACGATGGGAGAATCGCACGTTGGTGCAACTAAACCTCTGAAACCTGAAGTCACAATGTGATATAGACTGTAGATACAAGGATCTATCGAGACCCACCTTGACCATCCGATTGGAGAGTTCGGAGTTCACACATCGGGGATATTACGTGCTAGTGCTCCCAATCCTTTGGAATCCAAAGTCACAAAGTGACCTAGACCATGGATCTATGGATCCTATGAGACTCCCCTCGACTATCCGATCCATGATATTTGAGTTCGTGTTTTGGGAGGATTGTGAGTTAAAGTGGCCCCGAACCCCAAACTCTAAAATTTCCCTTAGCCAATAGGTTAGACGAGGATTATGCAAGATATTGGAAAGATTCATGACTAGACCCTCTCTCTCAGGGTTGGACCCTAGAGATGATTCAAGATGAGATAGTTGGAGGGAAAAAAAAATATTATTATGCCCCACCCTTTTGTAAAAGAGTATTTAAGGGGTGGGTGTGTTACAAATTAGTATCAGAGCATGGTTAGAGCACTCAGCCTATTTGGGCTCATGGACGATGTTGGCCCTTGACCAAGTTTTGAGGGATCTGGTAAAGTTTGACCTATTTCGGGACTTTGAAAGTCTGTTGAAGGAGGAGCGCAAGAGGAAGCAGAGATCACAGATCTCGGACCCTTTTTTAGGTCCTTTTTCAGTTTTTGGGATTATGTAATGGGCATGGGATGTTGGCCCATGGGTTTACCCATGTTTAGGCCTATTTTGTAATATATATATAGATTTCTAGGCAATATAGAGAGGGACAAATGGATAAGTTCTAGATCTGTGTGATTTAAGGATTGTAAGAGCTCTGTGCATATTGTGTGAGAGTTGAAGAGCTGAGTGCAAGTCATTGTAAGAGGCTGTGGAAGGTTGTGTGCTTAGATATACTAGGGAAGGAGGATCTAGCGAGCTGTGAATATCTCCTGTCCTAGGCGAAGTAGGGTTTCTAGGCTCTGTGCTTGTAACTGATTGATTGAAGACAATAAAGAATAAGAATTGGTGGACGTAGTCCCAGGGTGGGGGTGAACCACGTAAACACTATGTTGTTCCACTTTGTTCTTTTCTTGATGTGTTTATAACTTCTTTTGCTAAGTGCTTTGATAGAGATAGATAAATCTGCTTATGATTTGTGCTAATGATGTGTAAGAATGTTAGATCTGATCTATATGATGGTGATTAGTGCTTGATCTACTAGATATGACCTGCCTGTTTTTATAAAGTACTTAAATACATCAGATTTGAGTGAATGATGTGATGCTCTATTCTATCTACGCAATAGTTATTGGTTGAATATTGATGAATCGTTGATGCTAAGTGTTTTTTTAAGTAATATAATCACAAATCTGTGTCCCAGCTAAGGTTGCAAACACTTGAGTCCTGCAACCACCCCTGCCTTTACCTCAGGTGAGACTTCATCTACTTCACAGGTGTTGCCTAAAGGGCTAGTAGTTAGGGTTTTGTTGGTGCGTTGTTGTAGCATTGAACCCTGGGTTTGCCCCTATGGAAACAAATTGTTCTATTATCGGGACCTGAAACTGTGATTTCTGGGAACTGAGAAAGAAGAAGCTTTGTGCAAAAATCTAACCTAAAATTGTGAAATCTTTGTGTGTAGATCTATTTCTCTAGTGCACAATACTCTACTTAGTCTGACAAGATCTATGCTAAGGAAAAGAAGTCTGATCTGAAGAAAAGAGGTAAGATCTGTAAATTTTGTGCTCTGATAAAGGTAAGAATAGTGAAAAGTTATAGATCTGAAGGCTTTGTTCTTTGTAGAAGTAAGATTAGTGGAATTTTTTGTTTCAAAAGTATGACTCTAGGTATGTTTGATAGATTCTATCCTAGATTGAAAACTAGGTTATTAATAGATGAAAGAAGATTTGATACGAATATATCTGATATGAACAGTGAAAATATGTTATACCTATGCATAGAAAGAATGTTTGGAGTAATAAGTGTATGAAGGATCCTAGAAATATTTTTTTGCAGGTTAGCTAACATGATCCTAGTATGCAGTACAAGAAAGGGTGGGGGTCATTTAAGAGAAAGAGAGGATTAACTCTTTGTTACAATTGCAGAAAACTAGGACATTTTGCTAAGGAATGCCCTGGGAAAAGACCTAGTTTTCTTTGTTGTAAAGCTATGGACCATGAAGTGTTGGATTTCCATAGAATGATTGTTAAGATGTAAGGAATGAATCTGAATAAAGAAAACCCTAAGGTAGATTCATAAGTAGTAGAACCACAAAAAGAATCAGAGAAAGTATTGCTACAAATAAACGAAACTCTGAATGACCACCAACATGTCAGATTATTGGAGATATTAAAAGAAAAAGAATGCCTTGAAGCAAGAATAGGAGACTTCGACATTGACTGTGTTATAGATAAGGAAAGACAGGTGAATATCATGACAGAGAGAACTTGGGAAGCTATAGGAAAGCCTGCTATGATTCCTTCATTAGGATGAATAGGGTTATTCAGAGGAAAGCTGATAAACCTGTGTGGAAGGCTCGCTCAGATACATATGACTGTTAATGGAACTTCGACAAAAGAAGATTTTGAGATTATTAAATTTACTGAGAACAACACCCCATTTACCATGTTACTATGGAAACCTTGGATCGACAGAGATCAAGCCAGATGAAAGGAAGAAGAAGAATTTTTGGAACAGAAGAAGAAAGAATTAAAAGATTTCATGACTAGAAGGATCGCACACTTGATTGAAGAACAGGAGAATAGATCGAAGAAATTTAACACTAGAGACCCAGATGTCGAAGTTTCAAGAACACTAGAGGATCCACAGAAGATTGAAGTACCTATCTTAGACAAAGAATAAGTATTATCCTGGAACCCTAGGGAAGAATATCAATAGCGCGAAGTGACTATGTCAAAACAAGACAAGAATCAGAATGGAAAAAGGAATACCGAGACGAAGCTCACTAGGAAGAAGGCTAGAAATTTAAGTAAGAAGAGAGCCAAGATCGATAAGTTTCTGAAGGCTCCAGAGGGAACCTTGCAGCAGGAAAAATTACAAAATTGGATCTTCGCTAGGATATCAGAACAACAACACATGGAACTTTTCCATGATGAAGCAATATAGCCATTAGGGACATTATAATCGTTAGATCAATACTCCGAGCGGACATAAATCCATTTATGGCCAGCCAACTCGCCACATGACCATTGGGACCACACCATAATGGATAGAACCAAGTTAATGAAGGCCTCATACCCATTGCAAGCGACCCGTTGTCGAGTTACCTATTTATCCCACCGCCCCACGCACCAAGAACACTTTTGCCAATTGAGAATTTGAGCCCATAGACTAAGTTGAGTTTATATAGTGATCATCGTGATTTTTCTCTCTATCTCGTTACTATGTGTAAGATACCCCCCGAACCTGATATTTTTAACCCTGAGCATGTATGTTGGACGAGTTGAGTGATGCAGAAAGAGTTGTTGAGGAAGTTTTGATTGACCTCATGACTGAAAGAGTCATGTCGATGTCTACAGGTATACAAGCATCATTCACGAGAGGACTGCCAGCCTCTCCATCCACTGCTCGCGGAGCAGGATCATCCCGGTTGTCCAATGAGAAACGAACTAAGCATAGGGATGATGTAGTGAATGCTAAATTGATCCCAACTATCCTACCCACCTATATGCCACCTTTAAGTGGTGTTGTAAACCGCGACAATGTACCTAGATATTTTGAGTATTCCTTGGTCACTGCGTACCTCCCAAAGGGGATATGATCAGTGCAACGAGACCAAGATAAGATTGCAGCATTGAAGTTTAGCGAATTCAACCTCAACGATCGCAAAATCTACAACATGTTATCCCCACATAAGTATCCGACGAGAACAAAAGGGAAACACTCAAAGGTAATTCCCCAAGCATGGACCCATAACCTTGCACAGTCCACTCTACTCAATGACATGAAAATTCCCCACTTCGGAAGACACCAAGAGGTGAATACATGTGTCAAGCTGTTGTTGTCTTGTTACCATGGCGGATATTTGTGTCTAAGCCACCGTATCACAGTTGATCCAAACTTGATCAATTGGATTACGGGTTTGAGTATGCAAGGACCCGACCCACAATACTTCTATCCTAGAAAAACCATGGACCACTCTCTCGCACAAAGGATCAAGGAAACCTACGATGATGTCGAGAAAGGCACGTGAGGCTACAAGGTAGCCTCTATTCAGAATGGCGCAGTGTGCCTCGCCTGTCAGATGATCACAGGAATTTTAGTTTGCAAGAACCGACCCACCCAAGTAACTGGTTTTGAAGTCGACCTCGTAGGGAAGTGCGCGAAGGGCCTACAAATGAATTGGGCGAAGTAACTGGTGAACTAATTAGAACTTGACTACAGAGAAGCCCATGATCGAGGGTAAGAATTTCATTTCAGTTGGCTATTGATCCTGATCACTTTCATTACCTAGGAGATGTCGAAAGGTGCAACCTTCCCAGACGTCGATCCATTTGAACCATTGGCCACAAAGTTCAGTAAATTGTGGTACTCAAGTGACATGAATAAGAAATGGAATTCAAATGGCGTGTTCCATACATACTACAATCAACTAAAGATAGCCATACAGTCCGAGCCTCGCATGATGCCGAACACTATACACCGATTCAGGCCTTTGATGAATTTCAACGCTGATCGACATTTCATTTATTTCACAGCATGAGCCAACGAGCACAAGAAACAACTTAAGTCCTATTACAAGCTAACGGAGGAGGACCTAGAGGAGATTACTAAGGAATGGTCTGCTAACCTCCTCATACAAGCCGACCCTGTGGAGATATCCGACATCGACGGCCCAGAAGCTGCGTAGGATACACCCAGACCTAGAAAAACAAAGAAGAATGACGAGGTACAAGATTTAAGTAGTGCCTCGGTGAAGAGTGCTTCCATGTCACTAGCATAAGGAGGTGATGGTGAAGAGATAGATGGAACAGAATCTAAACAAAGGAGAGGTGAAGTAACACCGCCCAGAGATGAGGAGGACCCCTCGAAGAAAAGGAAGGTTTCCCCCCCCCAAAACCTTCCTCCCGGAAGAGATAAAAATCCCCTATAACTAAGATGCAGATCGTCCTCACCTCTAATGATTTCAATTTCATCATAGCAGTCCTGAACAATGCTTTGTTGGAGATAGAAGAGAAGCAACAAGCTAAGTAGGAGAAGATGTACAATAGAATTGAGGTCAAACTCCAAGGATTGCAGCAGGCACTACAGTCTAGCCATGTAGTCCCCACTCATCCTCTATCATTGGGAACACCAAAACTAGGAGATGAGACATCCCAAATCCACTAGCTCATTGATACAGTAGAAGCTCGCCTTCAACGAGCACAAGAGGAAACAGCGCAAGCCACCCAGGATTTGGTACAAGTACAGGGAGTACTTGTAGAACAACACCAAGCTTCCGAATAGCAAAAGATTTCTCTCCAAGTGAATTTCAATGAAGAAAAGGCACAACTACAGCAAGGCAAGGAACAGTTGCTCATCGAGAAACTCGAAGTAAAGGAAGTGGTCAATAGAGCATTGTTCTCTGTGACTGTCGTAGAAGTAAAGGAAGAGGATCAAATCATGAAGCAAGTAGCACAACTTGAAGAAGTGATCCAGTAGCTTCAACAATGCATCATAGACCTAGAACTACGCATTGTGCCCAAGACCCCACAGGAGGTAAAGGACAAAACAAAAGCAACTTATAGGAGTGCAGTTGAAAGTCTAAAGGCCCTGACCTTAGAATGCAAGAAATTCACTGATCACAGTGCCCAAACATATGAGAAACTTACCAAGAACGCAAAATTGCAGGCACTAGAGTCGCATCTCCAGGAAGTGAAGCAGCATGCAGAAACACTACAGGCACAACTGAAAGCCCTGACTGCCATGGAGAGAATGAAGATATCTCAAGAGCAGTGAACCACCCATCAACAAATCCATACTATCCATAGGAGAGTTATGGAGACAACTCAAAAACTTCAACTTGTGCAAGATAAGGCCTATCAGTTGTTTATAGAGGTAGAAGGCCAAGGAGCAGAACTGGAGCAGGTTAGCACCACAACAGAACAATGCCTGGAAGTACCTGCAAATGATGCAATCATTCAAGAGTTTGTTGAACAAGATCTAGTAGCACAGTGGAAAGTCAAAGTAGTTCGATCTAAGGTTCAAGCATTCGAAGAAGAACTTCCTACATCAGCGTGACTCGGTATGAGTCACAGGTGAGTGTTGGGGGCCTATTGGCCCTTGACCAAGTTTTGAATGATTTTGTCAAGTTTGACCAATTTCGAGACTTTGATAGCCTGTCGAAGGAGGAGTGCAATATGAAGTGGAGATCACGGATCTCAGGCCCTTTTTGGGCTTTTGGGATTATGTAATGGGCATGGGATGTCAGCCCATGGTTTTACCCATGTTTAGGCCTATTTTGTAATATATATATAGAGAGAGAGAGATGTATAGGAAATATAGAGAGGGATGAATGGATAAGTGCTAGATCTATGTGATTGAAGGATTGTAAGAGCTCTATGCATACTGTGTGAGACTTGCAGAGGTGAGTGCAAATCATTGGAAGAGGTTGTGGAAGGTTGTGTGCTTAGATCTACCAGGGAAGGAGGATCTAGCGAGCTACGCAGATCTCCTGTCCTAGTCGAAGGAGGGTTTTGAGTCTCTGTGCTTGTAACCAATTGATTGAAGACAATAAAGAAGAAAAGTCAGTGGACATAGCCCCAAAGTGGGGGTGAACCACATAAACACTATGTTGTTCTTCTTTGTGCTTGTCTTGATGTGTTTATAACTTCTTTTGCTAAGTTCTTTGATAAAGATAGATAAATATGCCTATTATTTCTGCTAATGATGTGTAAGAATGTTAGAAATGATCTATATGAGGGTGCTTAGTGCTTGATCTGCTATATATGACCTACCTATTTTGAGAAAGTACTTAAATACACCAGATCTGAGTGAATGATGTGATGCTTTGTTCTATCTGTGCAGTAGTTATTGGTTGAATATTGATGAATTGTTGATGCTAAGTTCTTTGTTAAGTAATATAATCACATATTTGTGTCCCATCTAAGGTTGTGGACACTTGAGTCCTACAACCACCCCTTCCTCTACCTCGGGTGAGACTTTATCTACTTCGCAGGTGTTGTCGAAAGGGCCAATAGTTAGGGTTTTGTTTGTGCGTTGTTGTAGTGTTGAAGCATGGGTCTGCCCCTATGCCAACAGACGAGCCGCATAAAAACCACACTAAAAGGCAACATCCTACCTTACTCCCTCCCTAAAAAGTATGGTTAAGCCCTTATTATTGAAAATAATGACAGCTTATTGCTGTGTGTGTATGTATTTAATAAATATGAATTATGTGTTGGTTATGAACTAATATAATGTTAGCTAACAACTAATGTTTTGTCTACACTCAAGCAAGCGATCGATCAACCGCGAGAAACTGTAATCATATAGAATGGTGATGTGCCACAAAGTGGGGGATGTCTCCCTCAATAGAGATGAAGATTCTGACGAGAGGAGGGAGGTATATACCCCTCCGGATCTGGATGAGACTGTGAGGAGTCTCATGGTCAAATTACAGAGCTGGAAGGCCGACAATGAGAGATTGATAAAAGAGAAATAGAATCAAACGGAAATTAGTGTCGTCTTGCTGCAGAGTTTATCTGACATACAAAGACAGTTGTAGGAGGGACCTGACACTAGTCATGTGGACCGACTACAGATAAAGAGGATTCAAATTCCACCTAAGATACAAAAACATGGTCCTTTAAGTGACCACACTAGGAGGAGTACCTCGAGAAAGGTCCAACCTGGAGACAGGGGACAAGCGTCGGACGAATCCTCTGGAAAGGAAACTGGCGAATCAGAGGGATCTTCTAGTAGTATAACTAGTTCGCATTCTAAAAGAAAATGAAAGAAACAAAAGCATTCCAAAATTCATAATCTCGAAGAATTCAGGAAGGCCAAACCACCCTCTTTCGACGGTGAGATTAAGAAAGGAGAGGAGGCGGAGGCCTCACTTCTTGGACTAACGAATTATTTCAGAGTCCATGATTTCTTTGAAAACTTGAAGGCTCAAGTAGCCAATTTCAACCTAAATGGAAAGGCTTCCATTTGGTGGGAAGACCTTAAGAATGTGAAAGGGATTCATGAAAAGGACCTATGTTGGGAACGGTTTGAGAAATACTTAAGGAATAATATGTCAGCAGATTCCTTGAGTTGTTGAGGTATGTACCCTACATAAAAGAAGAAAAGGAAAAGGTGCAATGATTCATAAGTGGGTTACGTAAGACCTACTAGAAGAAAATTTAGTTTGACGAGCCAAAGACCCTAGAAGACACTATCCAGAAGGTGAGATATTTTTGTGAATAGTTTGGGCCTCAGATAGAACCTCGTGAGGGATAGAAGCAAAAGAATAGTTTGGGGTTCAAGAAAAAGGGGATTAAATCCCTAATATTTAAAACATATAATAAGGATTCAAGGATGAGCTTTCCTACCCGAAGTGTACACCAGTAGAATTTCCCATCCCAGAGTGGAAATAAACCTTTTGGATCAACCTCAGGAAAGACTGACAACCCAAAGAAATAACCCTTGAAATGTTGGGGTTGTGGAGAAGAACATCTATTGAGGGACTCTCTGCATAGACAATAGAATAGTAGGAGAGTTTACAATGTCCAAGAAGCTACCACTATTAATGACGTGGCCAAGAGTATGCCACGAATTTATGCATTCGTGGATAATAAACAAGCCGACCACCAAGCCTCAATGGTGGATATGGAAGGTATGACCGCCAACCATATAATATCTATTTTAATTGACCCTGGTTCAAATTTGAGTTATGTGGCCCCTCAGACCGTTGATAAGTGTAAATTGCAGCCACATAGACATACTAAGCCATGGTTGGTACAGTTAGCCATTGGCACCAAAATAAAAATAGCGGAGGTCATACCATTTTGCCAATTCAATGTGGATGGATTTCCCACCAAACCTACCCTTAACATACTTCCCCTAGGATTGTATGAACTGTTGATTGGTATAGATTGGCTAGCTTCATATAAAACTAAGCTATATTGTTACCATAAAACCTTAGAATGTGTAAATGAACAGGGGATAAAGATAACCCTCCAAGGGATCCAAAAATATGTCTCAGTGAGACAAATATCGTCCCTTCAAATGAAGAAGTGTTGCAGAAAGGGATTTCGTATATATGAAATATAGGTGTCAGAATCTATTGAGAATGATAGGCCAAGCCTAGAATACCACCCCATACTAAGAGACTATAGAGATGTGTTTCCAGAAGAGGTATCGGGTCTAACTCCGAGAAGGGACATCGACTTCTCAATAGAACTTGCACCAGGAGTAGTACTAGTATCTAGGACCCCCTATAGGATGAGTACACCTGAGCTATTTGAGCTCAAACTACAGCTAAAGGAAATGATGGACAAAGGCTACATCTAGCCCAACGTGTCTCCATGGGGAGCACCAATCTTGTTTGTGAATAAGAAATATGGTACACTCCGACTATGCATAGATTATAGACAGCTCAATAAGGTAACCATACAGAACAAGTACCCCTTACCCAGAATCAATGACTTGTTCGATCAATTGGGGGGTGCTTCCATTTTCTCAAAGATTGACTTGAGATCTAGATACCATCAAGTCCAAATCAAGGATGAAGACATCCAAAAAACCTCCTTCAGGACGAGATATGGTCACTACGAATTTGTGGTAGTACCATTGGGATTAACCAATGCCCCTACCACCTTTATGTTCTTGATGAACAATGTACTGAGAAAATTCCTAGAAAAATTTGTATTGTTTTTCATTGATGATATCTTAATCTACTCCAAGAATAGAGAGGAACATGAGGAATGTCTTAGACTTGTACTTCAAGTGCTAAGAGAGAATAAAATCTATGCCAAATTTAGCAAGTGTGACTTTTTACAGAAGCAAATACATTATTTGGGCCATGTCATAACTGAAGAAGGGGTAGTCGTAGACCCTAACAAGATCAGATCCTTCATGGAGTGGCCTACTCCAAAGGATGTTTCAGATATTAGATCCTTTATGGGTTTATCAGGATACTATAGGAGGTTTATAAAAGGGTTTTCCAATATTGGTTGTCCAACCACTGCCCTCCCAAGGAAGGGGGTTAAATTCATTTGGACACCGGAATGTGAAGAAAGGTTTAAGTCACTAAAACACCTTATGACCCATGCACCCATGCTGAAGATCACCAATACCGATAACGAATTCCTCATCTGCATAGATGCCTGGAAGGAAGGACTCGGAGGAGTCCTTATGCAAGAAGGAAGCGTAGTTTTCTATGAATCTCGAAAATTGAATGAGCATGAAGTCAACTATGTGATCCATGATATAGAGTTGGTCGCCATAGTACACGCTTTGAAAATGTGGAGGCATTACCTCCTGGGTAGGAAATTTTTACTTATGACAGACCACTATGGATTACGACACCTGTTTGACCAACCAAAACTCAATGTGAGACAAGCTAGGTGGATGGACCTCCTTAGCAAGTTTGATTTTTAAATCAAACATATCAAAGGAAATGAAAATAAGGTGGTCGATGCCCTTAGTAGAAGTATGAAAACAATTCACCTGGAAACGACAAGCACCTACGAGATGGATGTCAGGGAAAGACTCAGGAATGCACAAGAAATAGATGCATTCTTCAAAACCGTGACTTCGTACTTGGAGCAAGAACCCACAGGGCTAAATTATGAAGCCTACCAGATGTTATATGGAGGTCTTATAACTTACCAAAAAATGCTATATATTCCAAGTTGTGATGACTTGAAGAGGTTCATAATGGGCGAATTGCACAAGAGACCATACACCGACCATCCAGGCTATCAGAAGATGGTCACGATCACCAAGAAACAATTCTACTGGCCTGGATTGAAGAAAGACATAGTTGAGTATTTAGCTAAATGTCTATAATTCCAGTAGGTTAAAGAAAAATACTGACACCCAACAAGATTATTACAACCTCTACCAATCCTAGAATTGAAATGGGATACCATCTCCATGGATTTCATCACCGGATTACCAACATCGGTCAGGCAAAATGATGTCATCACGGTAGTGGTGGATAAATTGAGAAATTCCACTCATTTTATTCTCATCAAATAGATTTGCAAGGCAATAGATATTGCCAACATATTCATGAAGGAGATATTCAGACTACATGGCATGCCTAAGAAGATCGTGTCTGACAAAGACACACAATTTACTTCAAACTTTTGGAAATCCTTGATGGCTGTTCTAGAGACCAAATTATTGTTTAGCACAACCTATCATCCTCAGACCAATGGACAGATGGAAAGAGTGAACCAAATATTATAAGACATGATAAGGATGCATGTAATGCATAAACCTAAAAAGTGGGAAGATTACCTGCCCCTGGTCGAATTTGCCTACAACAATGACTACCAAGAATCACTAAATATGAGCCCTTTTGAAGTCCTCTATGGTAGGTTGTGCAGCACTCCAGTCAGCTGGAGAAATCCCATGAAAAGAATTACAATTGGACCCTACATGTTGAAATAAATGGAACAACAAGTGATTTAGATAAACCAAAATCTGAAAATCGCTTAGGATAGATAGAAACATTATGTCGATAGAAAGAGAACCCCTAGAGAATTCAAGACAGGAGACCACATCTATCTCAGGGTTAAGCCCAGGAAGAGTTCCCTAAGGATGATATCTTGTGCCAATTTGGTGCCTTGGCATTGTGGACCCTTCGAAGTTCTAGATAGAGTGGGACCTATATCCTATAGGCTAGCACTCCCTCGCACAGTAAAAGAACATATGTTTTCCATGTTTCATTGTTGAAGAAATATGTACATTATTCTAATCATATAATTGACTGGCTTGTGATCCAGGTGGAACCAGAGGGAGAATTCCTACCCTAAATGCAAGGCATACTAGACAGGAAGGAAACCCCACTTGGGAACCAAACCATTGCATAGGTCAAGGTATAGTGGAAACACTTTGGCCCAGATGAGGCCACATGGGAAATGGAGGATGCCATGAGACATGCATACCCATTTTTGTTAACTTCTGTACATACATGATATGTTAATAGATAGAACATCGAGGATGATGTTCCTTTAAGGGGGAGGGAATTATCACACCCTGTTTCCCCCAGATTGTAAATATAATTATAAATGGCCAAGAGACTAAGGAAAACTTTAAATGTTTGAATATTGATTTGATGGAACTTTGTTTGAAAGGTAAACGAATGTGAACCTAATTAATTACTAAGAAAATGGGAAAATGTTGCTTGACTACTATAGGGGGGGGTGTACTTGGAAAAAACACAAATTCTAGACAAAGAGAGGGTGAAGGGGACCAGGAATGGTTGTGTTAACCTTCACCAAACCAATCCCTACTAGATTTAGTTGCTCAGGACCAGAATCGTCCTCTGACCCGGAAATGAATTAAAGTCAGGCTGGTGGGTGGGAAGACCTCCTCAAGATTTAATGAGGGGATGGGGCATAGCACTCATCCGTAAGGCTTCTAGACATGAATGTGGACTAGGAATTTGAGCCACACATGACCTTGATGAAAAAGGCGAGAAAGGAAGGTGTGGTAGGCAGGGGAAAAAAAAAACGTTCCTGTGAAGAACACA
This sequence comes from Picea engelmannii, assembly GCA_009831015.1. NCBI lineage: Eukaryota > Viridiplantae > Streptophyta > Pinopsida > Pinales > Pinaceae > Picea > Picea engelmannii. The sequence goes on from ML778403.1 coordinate 679,145, forward strand.
AAGATGGGAAGTGAATCTCAGGGATTCAAGGAAGATTTAAAAAACTAAGATTTATGGATACAGGAAATGACAGAGAAGGTTTTGAATACAAGATGATAAACAAGGCTAGTCCTCCTTTCTTGGTATCGTGTAAACCATTGCCAGGATCTTGCGGGAAGAGGAGAGTAACCTCCATCCCTACTGTGGTTGAGAGAGAAGAAAAGGTTGTGTTTCAGAGCACCCAGGTCTAGCTCAGGGGTGGCTTGTGGTAAATATGTTTGGAATGAATGAGTCTATGGTTGGATGGAAATAGGCACCCCTTCTAGTAGTCGCTTCACATTGACAGGTTCTGATAAGTCTTTTCCCTACTTCAATTGTTGAACTAGAACGATGAATGATTATTTGGTCTNATATATATATATATATATATATATATATACATGAATTTTACAATTGTCATCTGTGTGAAATGGTTATGTTATGCATATGTTTATGTCTCCTTGTGAATTCACACTCCCCGCTAATAGACTGTATGTCCCGCCTAACCCCAGAGTTTTTCCAGGGCATAAAACGTTTCATGGTCGAGATAGAAGATCTCGTTCCAACCTGAAATCACCCACTTGAAGGAGGGTACCTCTCCCAGACCCCCTTGCCATGTGAGTTTCCAGGGTCAAGTCCCTAACCTATTCAACATGAAGCCTAGGAAAATGGTGATGCGAAGGTATCAGAAGGGAATGTATTCCCATGTCTGAGGGATGAACGAATGAGATCCGCTTGAAGGAAACCAAAGGTTATACTGAATGTTGGCCATGAGAAAGTACATGGGAGTTAACCCCTGAGCCATCAGATCTGTGAGTTCAGAGTTAGCGCGACAGGAGAATCAGGCGTTGGTGCGACTAAACCTCCAAAACTTGAAGTTCCTAAACCTGAAGTCATGATGTGATCTGGACCATAGATCCAAGGAACTATCAAGACCCACCTTGACCATCGAATTGACGAGTTCAGATTTTGCGCATCGGGGAGATTGTGTGTTACTTATCCCAAGCCTTCTAAAGCCGAAGTCGTGAAGTGACCTAGATTGTGGATCTATGGATCCTATGGAACTCCCCTCTGTCATCTGATCCATGAGATTTTAGTTCGTGTTTCAAGAGGATTGTGAGTTAAAGTGGCCCCGAACCCCGAATGTTGAAATTTCCCTTATCCAATAGGTTAGATGAGGATTATGCCAGATATTGGAAGGATTGATGAGTGGACCGTCTCTCTCGGGGTTGGACCCTAGAGATGATTCGAGATGAGATAGTTGGAGGGGAAACAAAAACAAATATTATTATGCCCCACCCTACGGTAAAAGAGTATTTAAGGGGCGGATGTGTTATATAACCCCTCACACAAAAATCCAGGAAAGGGTGACCCCAACCCATAGAACAAAGGACAGAGAAAATATGGGCAGTATCAAGACAACCAATCCAAGCCACAAACAAAGAAGGACATCGGAAATATAAAGAAATATATTTGGAAGTGGTGCGACTTCCATAAGAGCCCTTGGCATAACACTGATGAATGTTTCTCAAAGAAATCGTTGGTGGCTGAAGTGAAATCCTCTGAATCAGATGTGGGTTCTGACTCTGAGTTGGAACCAAAAAGGGGAATACAGATCATTGACATGAAACCAAGTTCCATTGTTGCTACCACCAAGCTCCAACATGGTGAACCAAACGAGCTAGAAGAAGGAGAGTGCCTCTTCCATTCAAAGATGTGGGTAAAGGGAACCCCACTACACTTCATCATTGATAGCGGTAGCCAGAAGAACCTCATCTCAGCAGAGGTCATCAAGCAGTTGGCCCTACCAACAACGTCACACCCACAATCCTACACCATTGGATGGCTCCGACAAGGAAGCGATATTTTCGTCAACCGATAGTGTCGACTCTCGTATGACATTAAGCCCTTCAAAGACAAGGCATTGTGTGATCTTGCTCCTCTCTAATTTTGTAATGTTATTTTGGGCCAACCTTATTTATGGAAACATCATGTTGTATATGAGTCTAGGCCTCGTTGCGTTATTATTACTTTGAATAGGAAATTGTACAGGATACTAGAGGCAATCCCTCCTAGTGTTATTTCCTTGATCTCTGCCAAGAAATGCAAGAAGGTCATCTATCATAATGGGAAATTTGTCTTCTAAGTGATTCACTCTCAGAGTGAGGGAAAGATTGCAGCCACATCCAGGGCCTTCACTGACGATATCTTCACACAAAAAAAGAAAGTGGATAAGGTCATGGAATAATACTCAGATATATTTTCCTCTCCTACTGGGGTACCTCTACACTGGTATGTCAAGCATCCCATTGATCTAACCCCAAGCGCACTGCTAAAAAATGAGCCAGTATATCATCGCTCTTTGTTAGAAAATGATTAGATCAAGAGGAAAATCCAAGAAATTCTCCACAAGGGGCACATCCATCCCATCTCATCACCTTGTGGGAGCCTAATCATGTTGGTGTAGAAGAAATAAGGGACCTGGCAACTTTGCATTGATTACCGGGCCCTGAATAAAATCACAGTCTGAAACCAATACCTATTTCCCCAAATCAACAACCTCCTTAATCAGATCACGGGGGCCAAATACTTCAGTAAAATTGATCTGAGGTCTGGCTACCACCAGGTCCGAATAGAACAAACAGATTTATGGAAGACTACCTTCAAGTCAAAAGAAGGTGTTTTTGAATGGTTGGTCATGCCATTTGGTTTGAAAAATGCTCCAACAACTTTTATGAGGATGATGGAATATATCCTACAACCTTTCACCAATACGTTTGTAGTGGTGTATCTAGATGACATCCTCATCTACAATAAGACTTGGGTAGAACACTTGCATCATATTCAACAGGTTTTGCACACCCTGCAGCAACAAAAAATATATGAAAACTTGGAAAAATGATCATTCGACATGGACAGGGTCCATTACTTAGGATACATCATTGATCAACATGGTGTGCATGTGGATCCAACCAAGATCTAGGTCATCCATGACTAGCCATCCCCAACCACACTCACTGAACTTTAGAGCTTCTTGGGCCTCACCAATTTCTATTGTAGGTTCATGTTGGGATTCTCTTAAGCGAGCGCGCGAATATGAATTGCAAAGCTCACTATAGTCAAGTGGCAGGACACTTTGGTGTCAAAAATAGAGTGGAAGTGTTGCAAAAATGCTTCTACTGGAGGAAACTTCGATAGGATGTTGGCAAGTATATTAGGTCTTGCACCGCCTACTCTATTGCCAAACTGACCACTAATATGGGTACATTTTTGGATCCCACAAACCATTATCTCAGAATATGACAATCGGTTCCTTAGCACATTCTGGTTTATCCTCTAGTCATTGTTGGATACCAAGCTCACCAAATCCACTGTCTTCCACCCCCAGACAGATTTCCAAATTGAGTTCATCAATCGAATGGTCGTACATATCCTGTGCATGTACAATTTAAAAAAACCCTGCACATGGGATGAGAGTCTTCCCTATGTCCATCATAGCTACAACCAAGCCCTACATAGCTCAAATGGCCACAACCCCTCTCATGTGGGGTTGGGATTCCAACCATTGGGCCCCATGGATGTTGCACTACCCCTAGAGACCACCTTGGCTGACGCATCCCCTACTCCAACAAAAGCTGACAAAGACACCAGGTTCATTGAGCAGATCTAGTACATCTGCCAATAGGTTCAGGATATTCTATAGAAGTCTAATTCCAAGTACAAGCAACGCCTTGATCAACATCAGGTACCACATAAGTTTTAGGTGGGTAACAAAGTTTGGTTACACTTGCAAAAATAACTCCTTAAAGGACCCCATCGGAAGCTTCGTACACTCTGTTATGGGTCGTACACCATCACCAAGGTTGTGGGTGACAATTCTTTTGAGCTCAACATTCCCCCTTTCCTTGGCCTGCACCTGGTCTTCAACGTGGATCTCCTTCGACCATATTTCCCACCATTATTGGACACCTCAAAGATAGCAGAGCAGTTGACACCAACAGAGATCAACCCTGAAAATACATGAAACAAGCATCCAATGAACATATTATGGACACATAGATCAAGGGAACTTGACAACAAAGGATCCAACTTTATCGAGTCATCAAAGCAGGGAAGCTCCTACACCAAGGCAAGTGGCTCACCTGAGGCCAAATTCAGTAGACATTTCCTCATTTGATTGTGGAAATCAACGCAATGGATACCATTTCTTCCTAAGGAATGAGGGTTGATGCATGTGGATATCGGTTGCAACCCACCTATTCCACTGGCTCAAAAAACAGTTTTCCATGTTGGCAGGTTTTCGACAGTTTTTTGGGTTCCAAACATTTGGGGTCGTTTTGAAAATTGAGGCCCTAAACGACATTTTTGGGGGATTTGTCCCAGGTGACTACCAAAGGCACTGACCTGGGCTAGTTGAAAATCATTCTTCTCAGTTATACCTTTCCAACGGGCTATCGTGCACCTAAAACAAAGATTGTATGAAAAAGTTACAACATCGGGAAGTTGATATACTAACTCACCCAAACGTGGCCCACATGACATTTGGCGTTTCATCTCCCAGGGTTAGGTTTTTGGATGTCTATGGTTTTTTACATTCATGCTTATTGTAAAAATGCCTTTAGAGCCTCATTGTAATCATCTTATTGCAAAGGAGAGCAGTTGTCACATCTCTTCTCATAGATAAGCCACCACCATTCCAACAAGCTTGTTTTCTACTACATTTTGCAATTTCAACTTATTTCATTATTGAATAGAAAACCAATTTTACTGTATGTTTGTTATTTTGTGTTAAGAATATTTTAATAATTTGTATTCATTTCATTCTTCTCATAAAATATATATCAATTGGACAAATATTTCACCACCCATCATGATCTGCATGTGTACCTGTAGATGCTAGGTAAACATCACCTCCTTCTTATGTGGAGGTTTTTTCATCTGTGTAAAATGCACCATTGAATCCATTTTCTTTATCAACATTATTAGACCTGCAATCTTTATTATAATTCCTAGATTTACACATTTCCATCATTTCCTCAAATATTTTCTTAAGGATTTAGATCTACCTTTAGATTTCGATCTCCCTCCCTTGGAAGACTTATTTTCATTCCTATGTTGGTGATGAACTCTCATAGATAAAGCATATGTGCTATGACTATCCATGATTTTTTACCTCATCTCTTTCTATAACAAGGATGTAACTATTTCCTCATACTTTAATGTAGATTGAGTGGTACTACCAATTGCTACAACTAGATTATCTTAGGATTCTGTGAAAGGACATAATAAATTAATACACTTATCTTCTTCTACATTCATAATATTAACAAAGACAAGATGACTTACTAGAGTATTGAAGGCATTTATATGATCTATCATTGAATATCCATCTTCTTTCCTAAGATTATACAAATCTTTTCGAGGAAACAATTTGTTTACCAAGGACAATGACTAATACAAATTCCCCAATTTTTCCCATATTTACTTCGCTATATATTCTCCCGACTCATTCAATAACATTGAATCTTCCAAGCATTGTCGAATCGTACTCCTTTCTCTTCTATGAAGCTTCTCCCAATCTTGTTTTGACATATCGGTAGATTGAGTACTAGTGGTTTGTGTACTAGTAGATTGTGTACTAGCAAGTTGTCTACTATTAGATTGTGTACTAGTAGTTTGTGTACCAAGATCTAAAACAATCCATAGTTCTTTGTCTACAATAAGTTCCTCCATCTTGAGTTTCCATAGCTCAAAGTTTTGACCGTTAAACTTCTCAATGTTGATTCTAGAACTGCTTGTCATTTTCTTTCAACACATAAATCACCACTGCAAATGTCCCATTGAACCTAGGTGTATCACACACCCAAGATAAACTCGATCTATTTAGATTGAGTGAAACCATAAACAATAAAGGCATCCCCCTAAAGCACAAAAAATTCTTTGATACCGGATATAAGATTTAAATCTATGAAGTAAAACAATGCATACAGATTCTTAAGCATTAAACATAAAATTAATCAATGGATCACTTACATATTACACAAATATTTATCTTGGAAACCCTTAACTGGGAGAAAACCAACTGTACTTGGTGTCTCACCTCTCAACTCTTCATTGTATTAATTTCACCATTCACAATAAAACATATACAATATTTAAGTATTCCACAACTACCAAAACCATAATCCCTTAATGTGGGATTAATTTAGAAAACCACTAAAAATAGAGAAAAATGCTAAAATATAAATGATCTAGGTGGATATTGGTGGCAACCCACCCATTCCACTAATTTGGAATTGTTCCACATCTTCGCATTTTTTCTATAGTTTTTCTGGTTCCAAACTTTTTGGGACGTTTTGAGGCCCTAAACGATGTTCTTTTGTCCCAAACCCTCGGATAAACCTTTCTGACGGTGTACCGAGTGTCCCAAATGGAGATCGTATTCAAAAGTTGTACCCTTATAAATTTGAGGTATCAATTAACCACATTGGGGACTGTTATCACCATAACAATTTTCAAATGGAATCCAAATGTTGGAATTTTAGCGAAAGGATGTGTCGCTAAGGAGATATGATAATTTAGAGGACCAGGCTATATCTGGAGGGGTATGGACAAATATGGTGAAAGTATAAAGGGTGAGACTCAACGAACCATCGATCTTGAACATGTCTTGGATCAACGGCCAAAACGCATATCAGGGATCGAAATAGCACGAAAGTTAAACAATCAAGGGCAAGCTTGGGAAACCCGTCATGGTTTAAATAATGGACGCGTGGTGCTCTCTGAGACACATCGAGGCGAAAACAGGTTCACCTAAAACCGTCTTCTACAACCCCCTGATGCTGAAGCTACTAGGTAAATGTGGATCATAGATCTTAAAACAACCTGGATCAACGACTGAAACCCATATCGACGATTGGAGTAGCGCGAAGATTAATGAATCAAGGTCGGGCCAGAGAAAACCGTTGTGGTTTAAATCGTGGGCGCATGGCACCCTCAGAGGCACATAGGGGAAAAAAGTGGTTCACCTAAAACCATTTTCTCCAACCCCCTATGTAAATATATACCTATAAAACGAGGACCTCTCGACATCATTTTATGATAACTTGAAGCATTCAAACGTTTGAGAACTTGGCACAAAGCATCCATTTGAAATTCAATCTCAGAACTGAACCAGATTCACGTTGCTCTCACTTCTTAACAGGTATTTTCGCCATGGCCGCTAATCCTGTTGTCTTATCCGTAAATGAGAAATAAATCTCCTCCAAAGAAGAAGCCCTAATTGATAGACTCCGACATTTTCAAAACAAAGATAATGGTCTCACTTGTTTCTGTTTCCAGATCAAATTTGTTGGACAATGTTGGAACAAGCCTACCTTTCCTCGAAGCGGCTCAATCCTCCATCACCCCTTACGTTGTAGAATTAGTATTTCCTTTCCCTGAATTTGTAAGTTGGTGTGTAGAACGATATTCAGTTCAGACCTGCCAAGGGTCCTGGAAGAAATGAAATTTTTTTTACAACCAAATCCAAAGAGCAGGATAGGTGAATGGATGTTGTTCATACAGTCCACGGCGATTTGGGTATATGGCTACTAGGAAGGACCTCATTGTTTACCAGTCTTTCTGACCCCCAGAATATTTTCTTTGGATTTCATAAGACAGAGGATCATCTCAGAAAATGAGCACTTTTTGAAAGAACACACGAATTCTAATCTAAAATTTCCTTTCATAGTAGGTCCCTTTGTGGTGAAGAACAAGTCTTGTTTTCCTCAGATTCAATCCAAACTCAGTGAATTTGGGTTCACACAGCTGCAAGGAAGAAAATATGACCTGCACTAGATCATATCAAAGAGGAGATTGACAAGCAGACAAGGTCCCTATGAACATGAGCATGTCGAAGGATTCGATAAGTTGGCCAATCTAGAAACCTGTGTAGCTAAGGAGGTCACTATGCAGCATGATCTAAAAAAAAAATAGAATCAACTTCCCAGTAGAGCCCAGCACAAACATCTTCTCCTAGATTGATTTTCAAAGCTCCTAAAATGAGCGTCTACAATAAGAGGAGCAGTTTAGAGGCCCTGGGCACCAGTAGCCAACAAGATATTCTCAAGAAAATGAAAATCACATCATCCTCCCAAATAGTCGACCTGGAAGAAGAAGAACCCAAGGAGAAAAAATGCATGGAAATGGTAGAAGGTGTAACCAAGAATGAAGAAGTAGGTACGGAAAACAGGACACAAACTTAAAGCAGCACAAAGGTTTTTAGCAGCAAGAAACAGATATTCAGCCAGACACCTAGGGCAGTTTATCAGTCCAAGGAATATTTAATGAACCATTACGTTTTGAAGGGAATTATGACCAACAATGAAATAAGAGACCTTTTGCCAAAAGTGGAAAAGACTTCCCAGTTTAAAAATTCCTTTCTCTCAGTCAGAGATGTGGAAAAGAAAACATTTAACATAGCAGTGGTTGATGATGATAAGGTATCTGAGATCAAAATGCACTATGAAAATATTGGTGCCCCTCACAAAGTAAATTTCCACAGAAATGTCAGTGATGTGCTATATTCTGATTATCTGAGTTTGGGTCTGAGGGTCACAATATTGAAAACACATGCACTCAAACTAGATGGAATATTGAAACAGGAAAATGCATCCAGCAAAGCCTGGATGACACAGGTCAAAAGTATAGAGTTTGAAGGTCCTCAAGGGGTTAAAGGTTCTTTGGAAGAAAAGGATAAGATTATCCAAATCTTAAAGAAAATGCTAAATATGTCACCTACAGACCATCCACAAACAACATAACTAACTTCTTTGGAACAAGAGAAAGAGACATTCAGACAAGAAGCACTCAATTACAAATCTAAAGTGTTGCACTTGGAAAAAGAGAAAGAAAATTGGTCACAAGAAAAGGAAGCAACATCATATGTGGTTGTCATTATACCTACTAATAATGAGGCTAGATCTAGCATTGAAGGGTTGGTCCAATCTATGTCTCAGGTAAGCATGGAAATGGGAGAGATCAAAGGTCTCAATGAAGTTAGAGAAAAGTTGAAACAAGAAATGAAAGTGAAGGATGAGAAGATGGCTCAAATTCATAGAGATAATCAAGATTTGCAAGAGAGAGTGGGCAACATGAAAAATAGTCTAAAGGGAAAAACATTATTGCAAGGAGCCAAACATTTCATATGGGATGTTATTGCTGCAGAAGCTGCTAAATTTAGGGTTTACCTAAATTTTATAAATGACAAAGACAGTGTGGCTACTACATCTCGGAGAAGGTGTACTATTGTTAATGAAGTGTTAGCCAAGAAGCCCTCAGAATGGGCCCAAAATGCTATCGACTTGCTAAATTATGTGCCAAATTCTGATCTTCAAACTATCAGGGTAAAATATAGGACTACATTGATCATTTCAGCTAGGAAAATCATCACCAAGCATAACCTGCTCAGATCAGTCCAAAACAAAGCTATGCAAATGGAGCACATCATACATGAATTTAAAGATGCATTTGAACAATTGTTTATCAAAGGCCTCCCATCGTTCTGGAATGGTAGAGGTTCATTATACAATCAGGAAGATTACAATACTCTCCTCATGCAATGCAGAATGGAGCATTCTAAATTTGAAGCTATAGAAAAAAGCCTGAAAGGCCCAAGTCTAGTAGAATATTTGGCTACAGACTTTGAAATTTTGAATAAGTTAAAAATAGTGAAAGTTCGTATGCTGAATATGTCCTATGCCATGTGCATTTACTTGGAGATTTTGATTAAAGAGATGATGGATTACGGAATCCCCTCTGATTCACAATGGAAAGAAATCGTGCGGCTGGGTAAGACAAAGTGAAATATCACTAGAGCCAGTCAGTGATCCCCAAATGTCATCAAATTTGCAGATCCGATAGAAGACCAGAGCGAGACAGATGGCATGAAATAAACCGAAAAAATAGAGAAATTTCCCATAATTTTGGAAGTGTTTTATTTTGTCAATCATTGTAAATCGTTTCGTATACCGAAACTGTCAGTCGAAACTATTTTGGAAGATGAAGCACTTCAATTGGAGTGATTTTCATCAACTTTTATAAGCACTGGGTTACTTGGATGAATTAATTTTGGCAGAAGTGCAAGAGCACCTTTTGGTTGTATCGAACTCTATTTGTAAATTTTCTTAACCTAAATTGAATATAAATGCGGGAGATTTTGGAAGTCTCTATGAAAAGATTCTAACAGGTGGTGATATGAGCTTTGTTTCCTTTCATTGTATGTATTTCTTGTGACCTGTTACTTCATTTACATTTTCTTCTGTTTAAATTGGAGATTTAAAGGCCCAATATTCATCTTGTGATGCTCTTGTCTTAAGAAATGTAAACTATGTGATTGTCTTCTTAACTTATTCAGAATTCATTTCAGTAATGCTATGATGCAGTTATTTGTTTTCTTTATCTTCCTACACTCTATTTAAATTTAAGAATAAATCAAATTCATTGCCTCATTTAGCCTTTGTCCTTTGGAGAGTTCTATCAGTCCATGCATTGTTTTGATTCACTTTCAGAATTTTGACTCCATAGCCTTGAGTGTTCCCCCCCTTCGTTGCCAACAACTTTATTTAAAAAACCCCAAAACAAACCAGATCTAGCCACCGATTTCCATAAATATATCAAGTTTCACGAAAGATCCCTCTCTGAGTTGAGCAGGCTAGTTCCTTATCTCTAAAGTAGGTTGAAATAGTTACCTCTCTCATTTTTCTATTCAGTCAAACAAAATTTACAGAGTGGTAACATTCTGGCGTCATTGTCGGGGATGGAACTGAAAAAATATTCCCTCGGAAAATGACTTAAATATTTAGTTTGATTCCTGAGGGTGATAGTGGATCAAATACCTTATTGGCCAAGATTATTTTTACCCTAGCGAATCCGTTGTTCAGTGACTAGTTTCACCACACCTTGTGAGATAGAAATCCTGGATGCTAAGAAAGTTCACACCAGGAGAAATCCAAACCCAGAAGCTGCAATCCCTATGTCTAACCCTGAGATTCTTGTACACAGAAGAAAATAAAGGCCCGTGACCCCAGTGTTGCACCTAGACCGATATCTTTCCTTGCCTAGGGATGGATTGACTAGCATCGAAGACCTTGTATTCGACGTGAAAAATGAACAATTCTTATTCAGAACTAAGTCTGAATCTTGTCTAAACGAGACTATCTTTGATGAAAAGAGGTTCCAAGATCTAGTTTTAGCCGCATCTGTCAAGCCTGTAGTGACCCCTTCTTAGAACCAACGTCCACTCCGACCCCTCATAGAAAATATGGAAGCAATATTTTCTCCCCTCATACTACATGCTCAACTACATGACCTGCCTCAAGACTACAATCTAAGTATTAAACTATATGATGTCGAAGGTAACATATCAGCACAAAAACATCTAGAATGGTTTAATGGTTTCATAGATTTGGAAGAAGTGGACTATGAAGATGTGAAGATGAGGTTGTTTACACAAAGCCTTGCAGGAGAAGTGAGGAAATGGTTTAGAGCCCTTCTAGAAGGAAGTATCGCAGATTTTGAATCTTTTGAGACAAGCTTCATTTCAAAATGGGGGGATAAGAAAAATCCCCTTCAGTTGTTGACCCAGTATAACAATATGAAGAGATCACTTGATGAGACAGTACAAGAGTTTTCGGCCAGATTCATGAAGGTGTATAATTCTATTCCTAATGAAGTAACCCTCCCCCCCCCAAGGCATCTCGGCTCAAATATGTCGATTCTTTTGAAAGTGACTTTGCTTTATTATTAAGAGAACGAAGATCTACCACATTGGATGATATGACATCTGTTTTAATAGAGGTAGAAGTGAACTTGATGGCTTCCGGGAAGATGAAAACTAATGATGGAAAAGACACAAACAAAACTTAAGAGAAAGAAGAAAGAATAGCCTTCGAAATATCAAACATCAAAGGAAAGATTTGAAGCGATGATGAGAAACATGGAGAATATGATGGAAAGCATGGCCCTAGGAAATAGGACTAACCATAGAGAATAGGTTGATGGTCCACCCAGAAATCTGAGAAGACTAGCTATTCAATAGATTAGGCCAAGAAATCAAGGAAGTTAGGCCAATCAAGCAGATCTAGTGAATCTAGGAAACCAGGCAAATCAGGGAAACCAAACAAATCAGGGAAACCAAGGGAATCAAGGGGACCAACAAATCAGGGCTCCCTTCCAAAATAACTATGTAAATGAGGGTTATGATGGATATTTTGAGGATAAAATGAACTTCTGTGATGATAAAGAGATAGAGGTATTTCTTACCAAAGAAGAACATGACCAGTTCATGGACGCAAGTGATATCTTTCTGCAAGATGAAGAAGAAAGGGTATCGGAAGAAAAAGAAGATTATGAGACCGGATTGCAAAATGCTATCATAAAATTCCAAAGGCAATGTAACCTCCAAAACCAAAAAGTACCCCCAAACCCTCAAAAGGGGAATTCCTCCAAAGAAGCTCAGAACAATGCACCTTCTTCTAGTTAGACCAAAAAATATTTTTTTGCAAAAGATTCAACTGCAAAGGACTCCACTGTGAAATATTTTGTTGCGAAGGATACTGCGGAAAAGGGGAAACAGAAAGAATAACCTTAGAAAAAAAATATTGACAAGAAGAGAAATGGTCACCAAAGAAGTAGAAAAGAATCCATCATCTTTTGATTTCGAAAGTGAGATGGCTAAGATAGAAATTTCAGTACCATTTAATGAATTGATCAGGAACAATGAATACAGAAATCAGATCATCAAGATGCTTAAAATGGGACAGAACTATGATACCCTAAACATACAATATGATCACCCAACTATCTTATTTGGGCCAAGAGTAGAAGAAAGAGGTTAAAATGAAGAAGTCCCTCCTTTTTATGTCAACTTAAAAATCCATGAAATGATTCTGCACAACGCAATGCTGGATTCTGGAGCACCACACAACTTGATGCCAAAAGTGAACATGGACCAATTAAGTCTCGAGGTCACAAGACCTTACAAAGACCTGTTCTCCTTCGATCCAAGAAAGGTAAAATGCCTTGGCATGATCAAAGACATGGTGGTTTATTTGGAACAAATCCCATCAAAGAATATGGTGATGGACATAGTGGTCGCTGATATCCCTCCAAAATTTGGTATAATGTTGTCCAGATCATGGGCTACAAAATTGAAAGGAACTCTCTAGATGGACATGTCTTATGCTACTATTCCTTTCTTTGGTCAGGACAGAACACTGTACAGGGAGGTTTTGCTTAAATGTATGGTCAGTAACAAATCACAGCCTAGCAATCATTCTATCTATTCAGTGGAGACTGAATTAGGATCTTCCATCTTCTTCAATGACCTGTGCCCCGAAGAAGAAGAAACATAAGCCGTTTTAGCTGACAAGAATGAGCTTAAGGGGAAAATGGAGGAACTTTCAGAGAAGCAAGATGATGCAGAGGACCAATTACGGAAGATGAATTTCGATGGATCTTCCTATAGAGAAGGAGATGGAGCTGGCGTATGGATCAACCACCCCAAAGGAGACGCAAAATTGTGTTCCTACAAACTTGTTTTTGAATGCACTAATAACATGGACGAATATGAAGCGTTGATATTGGGATTGAAAGTTTTAGAAGAGATAGGTGCCAAAATAATTGTTGTGCATGGAGATTCTGAGTTAATTATAAATCAAATCAAAGGCATCTACCAAGCAAAACAACCTAGATTAAGGGCTTATAGGAATCTGGTATTAGAAATCCTTGAGAATTTGAAGAATGCAATCTCTTGGCAATTCCAAGAGAGTAGAATCATATTTCTGATGCTCTGGCCACTTCAACAGTAGTTTTTAGAGTCCCAATTTTCCTTAAGAAAATCTGCAAGGTGGAGGTGAAGTACAAGCCAATAGTGCCAGACAATATGAAGCATTGGCAGGTCTTCGAAAATGACAAGCAGATAGAAAGCTTCCTCAAAATGGAGAACGAATTCGAGAATTTGAACATTGCTGATGAATATTGTGATGATGAGGTGAATGCAACCACTTTCACAAAAGAAGGGTATTTTGACAATCAGATCATTGGCTGAGATATCATTCAGCTAAAGAGTAATATCATCCCCAAAGGCCTGGTATCATTAGAGAAAATTTTTGATAACAATGACATAGCGAGAAGTCCGAAGATCACAGTAAATGAAGGGGATGTGGAAGATTGTAATATTGGGACTCTAGAGGATCCAAAGATCGTGAAGCTATCCAGGAAGCTCAAACCTAAACTCAAAGAGAGGTATGTCAAATTAATGAAAGAATTCCCTGACATTTTTTCTTGGAGCTATGATGATCTAAAAGTCTATGATACCAGTATAATCCAGCATGTTATCCCAATTAAAGAAGATTGCAAGCCATTCAAACAAAAATTAAGAAGAATAAACATCTTTTGTTACCATTGATAGAAAAGGATGTAAAGAAAATGTTTGAAGAAAAAATCATAGTGTCCTTGAGGTTTTCCAAATGGGTGGCGAATCTGGTACCAGTCCGAAAAAAGAGTGGAGACATTAGACTGTGTGTAGACTTCAGGAATCTAAATAAGGTGTCTCTAAAGGAAAACTATCCATTGCATAAAATGGATTACATTCTACATAAGGTAGTAGAAACTCAAAGCATGTCAATGCTAGATGGTTTCTCTGGATATAATCATATTATGGTGCACCCTGATGACTAGGAAAAGACTTCATTCACTACACCATGGGGAATGTTTATGTATGAAAAAATGCCTTTTGGGCTTATAAATGCAGGGGAGACATTTAAAAGAGCCATGGATATAGATTTTTCTGACGAGAAATATAAATTCATTGTTATCTACCTTGATGACATTACCATGTATTCTTCCTCGGATGAAGAACACCTCAAGCATCTAAGAAGGGCATTTGAAAAATGCAGGAAATATGGCATATCAATGAATCCAAAAAAGACAAATTTTTCCATGGAAGAAGGGAAGCTCTTAGGACACATAATTTCAAAGGAAGGGATAAAGGTGGACCCCAACATGGTTAAAGGTATATTGAAAATCAGCATACCCAGAAGCAAAAAGGAGGTACAATCTTTCCTGGGAAAAGTAAACTTTCTCAGAAGGTTTATCCCAAATTTAGCTGAAATCATAAAACACATCACCAACATGATAAAAAAGGGGAATGAAATAAAATGGATTCCTGAAGCGGGAAATTCCTTTGAAGACGTGGCATTAACAAAGGCTCCTGTATTGGCTAGTCCAAATTTTGAGAAAGATTTCATATTGTTCTCATTCACCTCATAACACACAATTGCAGGTGTATTACTCCAGAAAGATGATCAAAGTTTAGAGAAAGCCATAGAATACTACAGTAAAACATTGAGAGATGCTCCTTTAAAATATGATATCATGGAGGAGCAAGCGTATGATTTGGTCAAAGCATTGAAATAATTTAGGGTTTATATCCTACATTCACATACCACATCTTATGTTCCCAGCAACTCAATGAAGGACATCTTAACACAGCCTGATCCTGAAGGGAAGAGGGGAAAATGGATTGCAGTATTGTGAGAATACGATCTTGAAATCAAGCCCACGAAGTTGATCAAAGGACAGGGACTTGCTAGACTGATGGCACAAACAAACTGCAAATTCTTGGGAATAAATTTCATTGCAGATTTGTCAGACTTTGCAGTAGAGGAAGAAAGGCTGAGTCCACAAATATCTCATAAGTTTTTCTACTCTGCATGGTATGTAGATATCATTTTTGTGTTGAAAAATATGCAGGCTCCTCGTGAGTATAGTAAAACAAAGGCTAGATTTTTAAAACTCAAGGAAACAAAAAGTTATATAGTAAATGAATTGTTGTACTGGAAATATCCAGGGGGGGATTTTGTTGATTTGTTTGATAGAATATGAAGCAGAGAGAACCATCACGTAGTTCCACAAAGGTGAATGCAGAGGTCATCATTACTTGAAGATGACTATGCACAAAATTTTGAGAGCTGGTTTTTATTGGCCTAGATTTTTTCCTGATGTTATAAATAAGTTTCAAAGTTATATGAATGTCAAATCTTCGATGGAAAAGGAAAATTGTAGTCTCTTCCACTAAAAAACATTTCTATAGAATCTCCTTTCAGACAATGGGGCCTAGATTTTATAGGGGAGATCCATCCACAATCATCGTCTCAACAAAAATGGATCTTGACTGCAACAGATTATTTTACTAACTGGATCGAGGTCATCCCTGCTAGATAGGCTATAGATGATGTTATCATTCGGTTCCTAGAAGACAATATCCTATCCAGATTCGGATGCCCGATCAAGATTATAATAGACAATGCAACGGCCTTTAAGTCTAAAAAATGGGAAAAATTCTGCAATGATTACAACATTACTCTTGGTCATTCCATGTCATATTATCCTTAAGGGAATGGATTGGTTGAGTCTTCGAATAAAAGCTTAGTCAGAATCATCAAAAATTTGTTGCAAGAGAACAAAAAGGCGTGGCACAAAAAAATTATTCATGCACTGTGGGCTAACAGGATATCCCCAAAAAGAGCTATTGTCACATCTCCTTTCTAGATCGTTTATGGTACAGAGACTATTTTTCCTACTACATTGGGATTGTCGGTGATGAAGTTGTTGCAGGGGAAAGAAGAAGAAACAAATGTCAGTCAGAGGAGAGATGATGAGCTCATCAATGTACAACAAACTAGAGAAAAAGCCTTCAATAACACTTAGCTTCATCAACACAGGATCAAAGAAGCCTTCGATAGACATACCAAGGTAGATGACTTCAAACTATGAGACTAGGTACTAAAATGGGATGCCATAAATGAAGATAAAGGTAAACATGGGAAATTTGATAATTTGTGGCTGGGTCCATTCAAAGTCTTAGCTTACCATGGGAGAAACACCTATTTGTTGGAAGAAAGTAATGGAGAACTCACCAAAGGAGGGCCTACAGATGGAAGGTTCCTCAAGCATTACATTGTTTGAAAAAGAATCACCCCACCATTCATTCTATGTAATCGTTCTAATTTTCCCCTTACGCATGAAATATTAAAATAAAGACAACGTAGTTGAAGCCCGAGGTGAAGGCCCTGAGCTATGCTGGGTAGATTGTAAGTTTTCTAATAAAAATCAACAGGTTCATATCGCATTGATAAATCACAGCCCAATGGGGAGGCACTTAGTCTATAGTTCTTTGCTACCTCACAAGGAGGATAGCATTCCCAATAGGAGGCAATGTTATCACCATAACAATTTTCAAATGGTATCCAAATGTTGGAATTTTAGCAAAAGGTTGTGTCCCTAAGGAGATATGATAATTTAGAGGACCAGGCTATATCTGGTGGCGTATGGACAAATATGGCGAAAGTATAAAGGGTGAGACTCAGTGAATCATCGATATTGAACACGGCCCGGATCAACAACCAAAATGCATATGGGGGATCGAAATAGCACGAAACTTAAACAATCAAGGGTGGGCCAGGGAAAACCGTCATGATTTAAATCGTGGGCATGTGGCACCCTCTGAGACACATCGGGGCGAAAAGTGGTTCACCTAAAAACATCTTCTCCAACCCCCTATGACAAATCTACTCAGTAAATGTGGATCGTAGATCTTAAAACAGCTCGGATCAATGGCTAAAACCCATATCCATGATTAGAGTAGCGCGAATATTAATGAATTAGGGCCGTGCGGAGGAAAATTGTTGGGGTTTAAATTGTGGATGCGTGGCGCCCTCAGAGGCACATCAAGGAAAAAACCAGTTTTCCTAAAACCATTTTCTCCAACCCCTGATGTAAATAGATACCTATAAAAGGGGGACCTCCCAGCATTATTTTATGATAACTTGAAGCATTCAAACGTTCGGGAACTTCATGCAAAGAATCCATTTGAAATTCAAGCTCATAACTGAACCAGATTCGTGTTTCTCATGTTTCTTAACAGGTATTTTCTCCATGGCCACTAATATTGTTGTCTTATACGTAAATGAGCAAGACATATCATCCAATGAAGAAGCCTTAATTCATATATATGCAGACATTTTTGACACAAAGATAATAGTGTCACTCGTTTATGTGTCCAGATCAAATTTGTTGGACAATGTTGGAACATTCCTACCTTTCCTCGAAGCGGCTCAAGCCTCCATCACCCCTTACGTCGTAAAAGTAGTCTTTCCTTTCCCTGAATTTGTAAGTTGGTGTTGAAAACGATATTCTCGGGAAGAAAGAGTCATTCTGAATAAATTAGGGTCGGAGATTTTATGTGAAATAGACATTCCATCGCTCGGGCACACCCTCAGTATACCCGAGTCTTCATCCATGGTGTCAGAGACCTTTGAAGAAAAGAAAATGATCAAAATTTATAGAGAATGCCCACCAGAAGTAAAATCCCGATTTATGCAAACCATTGCCAAGCCTGAGCACCATTTAGAGAGCCTGTCATTACCTGCTAGCATAAGCATCATGATCATCAAAATCTAGTGGGATTTTTCTCTATTAAGTCAAATTTTAGGATTGAACAATGACATGTTTGTGGTAGAAGTCATGTTAGGTTTCCTGTTGAAATTATTTATGTCAGAGTCTGGTCAGTCAGTCTGTGTCAGTTTTGACAAATTCATTATTGAAAATATGCATCAACAGTTGGTGAATTTCAATTTATTAAGACATTTTAGATATTACACCCATTTGCTGAGGGTATTCCTGGAATCTAACAAAACTGAATTTCCTGAGACTGCATTCATTTCAACTGAATGTAAAAGGATCACCATGCTTATCTTCATCAATAAGATTATGTCCAAGGTGTATAGTCTTATCTTCGGTTCAGACCTGCCAAGGGTCCTGGAAGAAATGAAAAGTTGTTTACAACCAAATCCAGAGAGCAGGATAAGTGACTGGATGTTGTTCATACAGTCCACGACAAGTTTTAGGTATATGGATACCAGGAAGGACCTCATATTTTACCAGTCTTCCTAACCCCTAGAATATTTTCTTTGGAGTTCATAAGACAGAGGATCATCTCAGAAAATGAGCACTTTTTGAAAGCACACAAGGCTTCTAATCTAAAATTTCCTTTCATAATAGGTCCCTTCGTGGTGAAGAACATGTCCTTTTTGCCTCAGATTCAATCCAAACTCAGTGAATTTGGGTTCACACAGTTGCAAGGAAGAAAATATGACCTGTACTAGATCATATCAAAGAGTCGATTGGCAAGCAGACAAGGTCCCTATGAAAACAATCATGCCGAAGGATTCGATAACTTGGCCAATCTAGAAACCTGTGTATATATAGAGGTCACTATGCAGCATGATCTAACAAAACAAACAGAACAATGTTCCCAGCAGAGCCCAGCAAAGAAACCTTCTCCTAGATTGATTGTCAAAACTCCTAAAATGAGTGTCTACAATAAGAGGAATAGTTCAGAGGCCCTGGGTGCCAGTAGCCAACAAGATATTCTCAAGAAAATGAAAATCACATCATCTTATCAAATAGTCGACTTGGAAGAAGAAGAAACCAAGGAGAAAACATGCATGGAAATGGTAGAAGGTGTAGCCAAGAATAAAGAAGCAGGTACGGAAAACAAAACACAAACTGAAAGAAACACAAAGGTTTTTAGCAGAAGGAAACACATATTCATCCAAACACCTGGGGCAGTTTATCAGTTCAAGGAAGATTTAATGAACCAGTATGTTGTGAAGGGAAGTATGGCCAACAGTGAAATAAGAGACCTTTTGGCGGAAGTGGAAAAGACTTCCTAGTTTAAAACTTCCTTTCTCTCAGTCATATATGTGGAAAAGAAAACATTTAACATAGCAGTGGTTGATGATGATAAGGTATATGAGATCAAAATGCACTATGAACATATTGGTTCCCCTAACAAAGTAAATTTCCACAAAAATGTCAGCGATGTGCTATATTCTGATTATCTGCGTTTGGGTCTGAGGGTCACAAGATTGACAACACATGCACTCAAACTTGATGGACAATTGAAATAGGAAAATGCATCCAGCAAAGCCTGGATGACACAGGTCAAAAGGCTAGAGTCTAAAGGTCCTCAAGGGGTGAAAGCTTCTCTGGACGAAAAGGATAAGATAATCCAAAGATTAAAGAAAAGGCTAAATATGTCACCTACAGACCATCCAAAAACAACAGAACTGATTTCTTTGGAACAAGAGAAAGAGACATTCAGACAAGAAACACTCAATTACAAAGCTAAAGTGTTTCAGTTGCAAAAGATAAAGAAAATTGGTCACAAGCATAGGCAACAACATCAGATGTGGTCATCATTATACCTACTAATACATATGTTGGATCTAGCACTGAAGGGTTGGTCCAAGCTATGTCTCAGGTAAGAATCAAAGCAGGGGAGATTAAAGGTCTCAATGAAGTTATAGAAAAGTTGAAACAAGATATGAAAGTGAAGGATGAGAAGATGGCTCAACTTCACATAGATAATCAAGATTTTCAAGAGAGAGTGAGCAAAATGAAAACCAGGATAAAGGGAAAAACATTATTGCAAGGAGCTAAACATGTCATATGGGATGTTATTGTTGCAAAAGCTGTTAAATTCAGTGTTTACCTAAATTTTATAAATGACAAAGACAGTGTAGCTTCTACAGCTCGGAGTAGGTGTGTTGTTGTTAATGAAGTGTTAGCCAAGAATCCCTCAAAATGGGCCCAAAATGATATCGACTTGCTAAATTTTGTGCCAACTGCCAATCTTCAAACTATAGGGGTAAAAGATAGGACTGCATTGATCATTTCAGCTAGGAAAATCATCACCAAGCATAACCTACTTAGATCGGTCCAAAACAAAGCTATGCAAATGGAGTAAATCATACAGGAATTTTTAAAGATGCATTTGAACAATTGTTTATCAAAGGCCTCCCATCATTCTGGAATGTAAGAGGTTCATTATACAATCAGGAAGATTAAAATACTATCCGCATGCAATGCAAAATGGACCATTCAAAATTTGAAGCTATAGAAGAAAGCCTGAAAGGCCCAAGTCTGGTAGAAGATTTGGCTACATACTTTGAAATTTTGAATAAGTTCAAAATAGTGAAAGTCGACATGCCGACTATGTACTATGCCACATGCATTGACTTGGAGATTTTGATTAAAGAGATGATGGATTGAGGAATCCCCTCTGATTCACAATGGAAGGAAATCATGTGGATGGGTAAGACAAAGTGCAATATCGCTAGAGCCAAACAGTGATCCCCAAATGTCATCATATTTGCAGATCTAACAGAAGACTAGAGCGAGACAGATGGCGTTAAATAAATTGAACAGACAAAGAAATTTCCCATAATTTTGGAAGCGTTTTATTTTGTCAATCATTATAAATAATTTCGTATACCAAAATTGTTAGTCAAAACTGTTTTGGAAGATGAAACTCTTCAGTTTCAGTTATTTTGATCAAGTTGTATAAGTACTGGGTTACTTGGATGAATTAATGTTGGTAAAAGTGCAAGAGCACCTTTTGGTTGTATCAAACTCTATTTGTAAAATTTCTGAATCTGAATTGAATATAAATGAAAGAAATTTTGGAAGTCTCTATGAAAAGATTCTAACGGGTGGTGATATGAGATTTGTTTCCTTTCATCGTATGTATTTCCTATGACCCGTTACTTCATTTAAATTTTCTTGTGTTTAAATTGGAGAGTTAAAGGCCCATAATTCATCTTGTGATGCTCTTAGCTTAAGAAATTTAAACTGTGTGATTGTCTTCTTAACTTATTCAGAATTCATTTCAGTAATGTTCTGATGCAGTTATTTGATTTCTTTATCTTCCTACACTTTATTTAAATTTAAGAATAACTCAGATTCATCGCCTTATTGATCCTTTGTCCTATGGGGAGTTATATCAGTTGATGCATTGTTTTTATTCACTTTCATAATTTTGACTCCATATCCATGAGTCTTCCTCTCCTTCCTTGCCAACAAACTTATTTAAAAAACCCCAAAACAAACCAAATCTAGCCATCGATTTCCATAGATATATCAAGTGATACGAGAGATCCCTCTCTAAGTTGAGCAGGCTAGTGCCTCAACTCTAAAGTAGGTTGAAATAGTTACCTCTGTCGTTTGTTTATTCAACTGGACAAAATTTACAGAGTGCTAACAGGGCCCACAACCTTTTGGCATTTCATCTTCCAGGGTTAGGAGTATGGATGTTTAGGGTTTTCTAATTAATGCTTTACGTTAAAATGATTTTTTAACCTCTTTGTAGTGAGCTTCTTATAAATGAGTGTAGTTGACACATCTCTCTCTTCAGAGATAAACTACCACAATTCTAGATAGCTTTTGTGCTTTGCATTTTACATTCTTTTGTATTCGATACAATCATTAATATAATCTTTCTTTTATTGTGAACAACATGATAAATATTTGTCTGCAACTTTTGGGCCAGGATCCGCTTGTCCGACTTTTGTTTATGCCCTTAAGGTGTAATAATATCTTGTTGGAATCTATTATGACCAATACACGATATGGAAAACTCTGTATAAAGAGAGAGACAAGATAATTATGAAGTACACCAACATCTTGCATACCTTGCACACAAATATGGGTATTAAAGACTTCGAGTGGCACTTTGTTTTGAAGTATCACAATGGCCTACATAGGTACATACAAAAACTAATGGATTTCCTGGACATCTCCTCACTGGGAGCCATTTATCAATCTGTTGTCAAGATCGAGCAGAAGTTCAAGAGAAATAATACGCAATATTTCAATTCCTCAAACCCATCACAACAGAAGCCTGATAAAGGTGTCTGTAACTCCCAAGGAAAATTAGAGCAAGGATTTCTAGCCCTAGGACAACTAGTCCAAGCCACCATCAAATAAGGGTAATGAAAATTCGAAGAACGATAATGTGATGTGGTGCAAGGATATATATATATATATATATATATATATATATAGATATAGATAGATAGATAGATAGATAGATAGATAGATAGATAGATAGGTAGATTTATTTATTAAAACAGGGGTGCATGTGAAAAATTAAAAAGTGAAACGTCGGTTTCAAACCCATGTGTTTGGGTATTTTCCCATTGTATTTGGGGTATTTGAACATGGTAGCTGGAATTAATTATTTAATTAACAAAAAATTTGTTAAGAACCAAATATCAATATAGCATAGAAAAACCTCAGAATAAGTACTCAATGCCTTGAAAAAGAGAGAATTTCAGATAATAAGCCTCTTTGAGGGGGCAACCTCCTTTTACCCCACACAAATGTTCAAGTACAAGATGATTCTAAATGAAAATGTCTCCTTGGTATATATAGGAGACTAGGAGGTATAATTACAACTAATGGAATAAATCCAACATAAATAAAATAACATTACTAATGTAATATGCCCCAATTAAGGGGTAATGAGCCAATATTAGGGCTTAACATGCCCCTCCCCTTGAGACAAGTTTTTTCGGTAGCGCTTGAGTAACTATGGATGCTTCTGTATAAAATACTCATCTTCCCAAATGGAATCTTTAGCCGGTAGTTTCCTCCATTTAATGAGATACTCTGAAATGGATCTATTCCTTAACTGGTGAATTCTTGTGTCAGTGATAGCTTCAGGCTCCAATATGATTTTTCCTTCCTCATCAAGTTCTGGCAATATAGTTTGAACTGGGATCTTGTCACCTATAACCTTTTTTAAGCATGAAACATGGAAAACTAGGCGTACTCGTGAAGATGCAGGCAACTCCAATTTGTATGCCATTGTACCAATCTTTTGCAACACCTTATAAGGGCCATATTACATTGGTAATAATTTATTATCCTTCTTGGCTTGCTTGAGGGACATCTGTTTGTATGGTTGTAGTCTTAAAAACACCCAATCCCCTACTTCAAAACTTCTTTCACTACGATGTTGATATGCTTGTTGTTTCATGCGATTGTGTGCCATGGTCAGGTTTTCCTTTAAGATTTGGAGAACTTGTTGTTGATGCTCGATGTGATCTTCCACTGCTTGAACCTTAGACTTTTCTTTTAGATAAGAAGTTATGGAAGGAGGGTGGTATCCATAGAGTGCCATAAAGGGTGTCATTTTTGTTGCAGTATGAAAGGAAGTGTTATACCACCATTCTGCCAAGGGTAACCATTTGAACCATTATGTTTGTTTATCAAAGACAAAGAAATGAAGGTAGCCTTCTAGACATTTGTTCACTATCTCTGTTTTTCCATTAGATTAAGGATGATAGGATGAGCTATGAGCCAATTGAGTACCCAAACAAGAAAATAATTCTGTCCAAAAATGTCCAGTGAAGATGGGATCTCTATCACTTATAATAATCTTTGGGCTCCCATGTAGCTTTTGAACTGTCTCCATGAATGCAGTGGCAACTGTACTAGCTGTGAAGGGATGAGAGAGTGCACAAAAGTGTGTGTACTTGGTCAGTGTATCAACAATCACCATGATGACACTCTTTCCTTCAGACTTTGGTAACCCTGTGATGAAATCCATGGAAACCTCCTCCCAGCGCTGACTTGGGATGGCTAATGGTTGTAAAAGACCTGGGGTCTTAATTGTTTCCACCTTATTTTGTTGGCAAACCAAACATTCTGCCACAAACCTTTGAACATCAGTTTTAAGGCCATCCTAAAAAAATCCTTCTTGACTCTATGGTAGGTTTTCAAAAATCCCGAGTGCCCTCCTACTGGAAAGGTGTGCAATTCCAATAGTACCTTTTGTTTGAGTTGGGAGTTCTTACATAAACATAAGCAATATTTGTACCATAGTGAATCATTTTTCCATGTAAATGTATCTGATGCACTGGAATCCTGCTACAACCTTTGAATGAGAGTCCACACTTTTTCGTTATTCTTCCATTCATCCCTTGCTTCTATTATCCAATCATCTTGGATGATCGAGATAGCATAGAGAAAGGCCTCAACATCTTCATCCTTTCTTGAGAGTTCATCTGCCACAACATTTTTCTTCCCCTTTTTATAGACGATTTCAAAATCATAATCCAATATCTTGGTTACCCATTTTTGTTGTTCTTATGAAGATATTCTTTGTTCCAAGAAGTATTTAAGACTACCATGATCTGTTTTGACCTTGAAGTGCCTACCTACTAG